>CACRXP010000034.1:1971372-2005494 GCA_902702965.1 Spirometra erinaceieuropaei | reverse complement strand
GGACATAGAAGACAATTTACTAGTCCAAAATCAGCTAATTCGACCGTCTATCCACTAGGCACTACGGTAATGGAGAGCCCATCAAGATCAGCAAAACACCAGCACTTTGATCCCCTTGATCCGGTGAGCATTCCATTTATCTCAGATTATCCGCCCTGATCTCTAAATTGCGTTATCCCGACAAGCATAGGTTTTAACTTTTTAATGTTCATTTGTTATTGAATAGCATCTCCTACAAGTATTTCAAACAAGGCTTGCAATTTCCAAGCATGCTTGAACGTAGCGTGGCGTAAAGTTTCAAAGCTACATGTTCTGAATATTTTGACAGAAGGCGACTTGCAAGTTAAGCATCTTGGTGTAGGTCAAATATCTTAGATTTCACCGTTTGACAATACAATATCACATATTTTAAAATAAATCTCATTTATCATGCATACAGCGGCTAATATGTCCCTAAGACCAAACAACTATGACGTACATCATGCCTGCCAGCGGCTATTTGTCTCTAAGACTAAACGACTATAGCAGACACTCATGTGTTGACACTTCAAATGCAAGCTGTTTTACTGAATGCGAGGGCAGCTTTAAAACCTATGCTTGCAATAAGTCACCTCCGTTTTGCACGCACTTGAGGTACTTTCCGCTGCCTTGAGACGGTCGACCTAATGTGGAAAACGAATGGTCCCTCCGAAAGCAGTACAATCAGTGACTCATATAATGAATTGTTCGTCCAAATACAATTAATGTGATCATGATGAAGCATGACTACAAGGTTTTTTAATCACGCTGGGCGGCCACCCTTTTAATACACTTGTTTTCCGCCGGATACAAAAAACTGTACACGGTGTCATATACAGTAGCTGTGCTAACTCATGACATACCGAGGACAAAATCTGATGGAAACTGTACCGTATTTTTTATATTGTTATTTATGTTTATTTACTTGAAATAACGACGAAAAGTCAGTTTGCTTAAGGAAAGTTCGATACGGATCTGTATATTAAATAGAAAACAGGCCGAATTTAGGCGAAATCGGAGGATTTCTGATATTCAAACAGTTTTGTATGTTATTAAAGCTGTCGGATCGAAAGTCTTTGTTTTACTTTATTAATCTGTTTAAAGGATTAATAAAAGGAAGAAATTATTCAATAAACTTTCGTACAAAATGAAAAAAATAAATTTCATTATCAAGAAAATCAGGGAAAGGCAGGTACACTATATCTTCTTGTGTGCGATACGTCATCTAAAAATTCTCTTTTACAAATCCGTAAAGTTTTATGTTTCAAAATACCCAAACAAAAAAGTTCATCAATGTGAATGTTTTACCAGACCGAAAATGCGTATCGAAAACGAATATATATTGAGCTCGCGCGACATGCCGCCACCTTCCTCTTTCACGCCAAACGATACCTTTATCTAAACAATACTTTTCCGAAGTTGACTTCCAGCGTATTCGAAAATTAGCGGCGGACGGGTTCCCGTGTAGGTCGTTAGCTAGTATTTTCAATATTAGTAAGGTCACTCTGTGGTACATTATTAATGATAAAACTGTTCCTGGAAATACGATAGGGGGACCCAAACGGTCCACAAGTAAGCAAGACGACGATTTTATTCGTCTTACATTAAAAAGTTTGTTAGATGGTAGTTGGTAGCCCTCCTGGTACGGAAAACTCCCAGTTACCTGCCTTACGGGACCGGTGGTAATAAAGGCTATGTGGGTGAAGCAGATGAGTGGAGAAGTAAATGGCGCTTATAGGGTATGCCTGGAATTGACTTTCCTGGCAAAGTGAAAGCCTAATTTAAATAAGGTGAAAAATGCAAGGAGGGTAAAGAAAAAAGCATGGATACTTAGTAAGGTATGCGGAATAAATGCATTCTTGCCCCAGTTTGGAAAGAATTGCAAGTGAAGGCGAACAAACAATAGGAAGAAGACAGTGTGTCTTAAGGTCATTTCCCAGTATGTGCGATATTACTCGAACCGACAGAATGGACATAAGAAAACGAAAGTCATACAGCGGCACGCAGAACGGCATAACGTAAGCGGGGTAAGACTTGAATGCGAAAAATATGTTTGGGCAAAAGAGAAAATCTGCAAATAATAGTGTTTAGTCACTGTGGCCACATCTAGGATTAAAACTATGGCCGTAGTTGTTTGCTATACGTGAATGGTGTACTATACAATGTAAAGAGGAATTAGCACTATGCATATGAAGTTACAGTTTGTTCTGCTTCTCGAGCCCAGTCTTTTAGAAGGCGAAGGAAATCAGGACCTCAAGTGGATAGGCCGACAAATTATTCGCGGATCCTGGTTATAATCCAGTCATCCTACCTAGTGCAGTATCGCCAACAGAAAGGACTACTGACCTGCAGATGTCGAAAGGTCATGTCCTTACAAATACTGCGACAGCACACGGATGGTTATGCCTTTAGGTAACATCTGGGTACTGTGGTATGCAACTTAGATAGTACCTCTAAAATAAATCAGATACAGGTAACACATTGCGCGCATGCAATTAGAGGCATCATGAGAAGCATGATGAATCATAATCCGCCTAGGATAAACCTTTCGCCCTTTATTAAACATTTTCGCGTAGGGGTGCAATACAATGAGTCTTTATAGACATTTTTGCAGCGCCTCGTTCTCGGGACGGTTAAAGTGAAGAAGAAAGTCAGCCTGACAGGGCTTCTGCCCGGGCACTCCCAGACATAATGAGAACCTAATCACAGAGCTTGAAATCGAGCAAGTAAGTAAAATTGTAGAATCAGTGGGCAAGGCAACCAACTACCTTCTTACCAAAAAGTTTCATTACATGCCCATTGAGACCATTAACCTGGAACATCTGCCGATGTTCTCTATGAACATCATTAGGAAAAATATGAAGGAATTTGAACTGCAGCGGCGGAAGGCAATAATTAAGTCATATTTAAGTAGAAAACGAATTAGAGAACGGCTTTTATTTGCAAAGAATTATATTGATTACAGGTCATCATTTTGGAAGAGCATTTTCTTCTGCGATGAGGTTTTATTTTTAGACAAGCCTACGAAATCGCTCCAAACCGTCATATGTGGAAAGAACTTCCCAAGCGAACACACTATACCAACGGCAACATTCAAGGACTGTCGGCGGATGATGGTTTGGACGGCGATTACATTCGGTGAGCGGCCTGTCTGGCGGTCAACATCCGACACCATCAACAGCAAGGTGTTTATTGCAATTGTCAAGGATGCTTTCGGCTACAACGGCATAAGTCGGCGCCGAATGGATACTGTAATTTTGCACGACAATACACCTGTCCACTTCTCTATAGAGGTACGAATTTGATGCCGCTGGCAAACATAATCTAACATTTTAGACAACAACCACCCTCTTTGCACTTGGCCGCCAATCCATTTTCATCCCGGCCAACAGTCCCGAATTGAATACTATCGAAAATCTTTTTGCAATAGTCAAACGAAATTGACACAAAGCTAAGGAGACTTTTTTAATGCAGGACAAAATGGATTTTATACTCAATAATTACATTTTACAATCCACCATAGACAACCTCGTAATGTCTATTTTTGACAGATTTTCTGCCGTTATTAATTCAAATGGACAATCAACAAATTACTGATTTTTTGTATCTGTTTCTGTCCTAAGTTATTTTTGCCATTTTATGCGCCCTTATACGTAGCCTTTATTAACATGGTCGTAATAAGTGCATTTTTTGAAAACGTGACTTCTGTCGAAATTTATTTATTTGTATTTCAGTAAATACTATTATCATAGCCAAACTTTGCTTTATTTCTTTGACACATCTTTTATTTTCCGCTATCAGACTTTAAGAGTCGTAGTGTTTACCGATTCTGCGTTAAAATCGTTTACCTGTGTTAATTCATGACATTTCATGAATTAGCACACGTTCTGTAGTTACTTAATCTGTATGCTTTTGTTCCTTCAATTTCCAATGTAAAGAATGCTTTTTGTGCCCATTTTGGCAGCGTCTCAGGAGGTAGAGTCTTCACCTTTCTATTGCCGCACATAATCAAGTGGGGATAGTGTAAGGGTTCGGTTTACCAAACTTAATAATAAATCCAAACTCCAATTTTCTTACGTACCAGCGTGCCCATGCTATCATTAAGGACTCTCAGCACGAACTGTCCTCTTCAGACGTCTCTGAAGTGCATGTAATAACGCAATAAATCCCCCCTCAACGCATGCAGTTAACATAGGCACCTTGACCATCATATGAAGTCCATCGCCCGTAAATTAAAAGTGCGTTCCTCAGCTGCTTCCTATGCTGCCCCTATAATACTCGAACAGGACTGTACACAAAACTTAGGTGGGTCGGTGGGGAGCCCGTGGAGTGAAAACCGTGATCTAAACAAACATATTAAAAAATGGTCCATATTTTTGCAAAATTTAGAAGCCCTGAATTATCTTAACTGTAACAATTTAAAGCTACGGGAAGCTGGCGTGCGTGCAAGAATTCCTCTTAAAAGTAGCCGAGGTCCACAGTCAGGTGGTACAGTGAGTGATCTATCTCATGAAATTTTGGCTGAAATTCTAAAATGCGTTTTCAATTAGGAAGGATTACTTGGTCGCGGTTGTAATACTGATTATCTGGTGGCATACTCGACAGGATGTCGGCCTTTAACTGCATTTCTTTTCGATTTCCAGTAGAAGGTGTGCTCGGTAAAAAATAAATACTTATGTAGCTTGCATTTTACCCATTGATTTTCGATGGACTTGGAATTTCAAATATATTTTATAGAAAACATAAACAAAATATGCTTTCCTTTAGTTAATCAATAGATAATCACATCTTCTTCATATTTTACACTTAGGAAAGGAGTATAATTAGGTTTTAAAAAAGGTTTCTAATTATGAGACTTTTTAAGACCGCGAAATGTCTATTCACATAGCAACGTACCTGGCCGTTTACCACTGCTCCTCATGGAATGTACAACATGGTCCTCATCCATTGCAAAATTTTATGGACTCTGTATGATGTCTATTTAATGGCATATAAACATATGTGATTTTCTTTACGCGGAACGAATGCACCTTGTAGAGTGAAATGACTAAGCGCTAATCCAACGAATGTTCAGGCTTCAAATTATTCGGGCAATAAGAATACTTTTTTAAAAACCTAATTATTCTTCTTTCTTAAGTTTAAAGTATGAACAAGACGTGATTATCTATTGATTGACTAAAAGAAAGCATATTTTGTTTATGTTTTCTATAAAATATATTTGAAATTCCAAGACCATCGAAAAACAACGGGTAAAATGCAAGCTACATAAGTAGTTATTTTTACCGAGCACGCCTTCTACTGGAGATCGAAAAGAAATGCATTTAAAGGCCGACATCCTGCCGAATCCGAAATGTTATAAGAGTATGCCACAAGATAATCAGTATTACAACCGCGACCAGGTAATCCTCCCTAATCGAAAACGCATTTTAGAATTTCAGCTAACATTTCATGAGATAGGTCACTCACTGAAAGCAGAAAATTGCTTGTTATGTATCACTTTTTTAGCTGACCTGCCAATTTCTGCCACAAAGTCCGCATAAGATTTTCGTGAGAATTGACACAATACCTGTAACACATAGGGTTGCATTACATCCGCGAATAATATGGCAATTTACCTTTACTCTACTGCTGCCGTCGAAGCAAGCGGTGACCTCGTTAATCATTCGTCTCCGGTAACCACAAAAATGAAATGCTTGTTTCCACGGCATCGAGTTAGAATTGGCTAAATCCGAAGAAGTTCAACGAAAGCCTTTTGAATAACTAGTGCTATCCCCGTATAAAGGAGAGCATACAAAGCGCCGAAATAGCCATCGATATATACTAAGTAGACGACAATGCCTCATCTTGCGAGAACCAAAGCTTCTTCTTTGTCTACCCTTGTTCTCATATCCCGGAACGCGGACTGTCAACATACAACACGATTTTATGAAAATAATTTCGTTCCATCAACGGGCAGGTCAGGTCCCTTAAACATATTTCACCAACATCAGAATAAGGCAAAACTTGACCTTAAGAAAGAGATGAATGTAGATTTGGCAAAACGAACGAACTTACTAATATCATACGCGTTGTCTGTGTACACCTGAAGGGCTTCACCCACGAATTAAACTAGCAGAATTTCGAAAATCCCCATAACACTTTACAAATACTAGTTTACATGTATAGGTTTGCATTCGACATATCCCCGTCAGACCATTACATATATATATACACATATAGAAAAGGTGTCAAGCAAAAAATATAAGTTATTATAGGCATCGACTAAAGTTCGACTTAAATCACAGGCACATGTGGTATGCTATATTGCACAGGCATTAATTATTCGTTTTCTTATTTCATACTGTAAGGTATTTTACAGTACTTATGGGTCCGGTCAATTTATTTGCCTGACTGCCTAACTTTTTTTTTCGTTCTTTGAGCAGACAAAATGTATTTTTTATCGTTGTGCTTTACACATAATTCAGCAATGCTTTGGCAATACGTGTGCGTTTGACTTGTCAGGAACTACTTTTGCATGACGTTGAAGATTATTCCCACCCATTGCAGCATAAAATTTTCTTTCTCGATATCAGTATTTTTTACGCAGACTTAAGCACTGTTTTCGCGATATACGTACGTTTAAATTTTCAGGAAATAGTTTTGCTTGACGCTGAAAAATTCTCTTAAGGATTGCAACTATTCGGTCAGTCTAGTTGCGTCTACTGTTGTGAGTGAAGTAACTCAGTATATTCTGCGAGATGATCATACTCTGGAAGACGATCTCAACAACTACAGCCCCATTCGTCAATTCACAATTTGGTGCGCCAATGAAATTCTTCTCAAGCTTAAATTAATTTCAGTGAATAACGAGCAGCTGTCGATTCACCATTTGCGTTATGTGGACAACAGTGCTCTTAATCTCGTCCATCCTTTATAGCGTGTTGGAACTCACCGGTAAACCGCTAGATGTTTGCTATTTTAAAACAGAGTGAACAGCAGCAGATGTCTTTGCTCAGCAAAATAATTAAGAAATTGCAACATATTAGACGAATACACGGTTTGGCTATGATAATAGTTTTTTCATATTAATTCATCTTTATTACTGCTCACATCCGTGTACGATGATTTGTTACGTTCTTGAATAAGTGTTTCAAATGGGACTCTTAGGATAACTTCTGGCATTTATTACAATTACTCATATTGCTTGGAAATTCGGCCTTTGTAATGCGTTTGTATTTAGAAGTATTCACAGCCAATTTCGTATGTGCAGTTGGCGACGCCCTGCCGGCTTATAGTGGATCAAATCGTTAAATGATATTGCTAACATTCCACTGTTATACATGAAAGTTTAAATGTTCATTTCTACATCTTGCAGGACTGGAACATCCGCCAACCCAAAATCACATAGGCTGCAAAATATTTCCTGACAAGAATGATTTTCACAACACATTTGATTATTTACTTAGCAAACTAACAACGATTGCAGTGCCTGCCTCCTACTTTGAATTTGAGAACTGGAAATGTATTATAATATTTGCCGAAATTTCGCGAACAACTCAATGCCGGGCTTACATGTCGAGGTCACCATACAAGTATGACGTTGTTTGCAACGTTACGTTCCAGCGGATTGAGCTAATTTTTTCACAGAGTGTATGTTCTTATGTTCCTCATGATCTGATAATCTGCATTGTTAATCTCCTATAGGTAATCTAATAAGATCATTATGTACATATCAAATAGAATTTCCAATGTCATTCGATTTCACGTTGTCACGCAAAATACCTTTTTACCTCGAAGATTAAACGCAAATGATTGTCTAAATCCACAACAGAGTCACGAATTAACCCAGTACGTTGTCTGGGGTATAGTTCAAACAATTCAATATACGCAATAACTGATCATTGTTTATCAATCTCTATCGTTTATGTAAAGTCCCCAACGCGCTTACATTCATCCTGTAGCACCGAGACCCTTATTCGGATCACCCGAAAAATACGGCGCGTGTTACGTCGGAGCCCATCCATTTTTCTTTCGCCAACGTCTTTGGCTACGCAAAGTTTCAGCTTAACTACAATGAGCAGATAAATGGTACTGATTTTCTTCACATGCGCCATGTATTTCCTCGCATTATTGGAAGGATGTATTTGAAAATATTAAATGGAACTCTCAGAAAACGCCGTCGGTGGTTGTTTTGGGCTGTTGGTCGAGTTCATGCTTTTATGCATAGTCGGGACTTGAAGTGGCAGCTTCCTCTTTGTACATTCGATTAAACATTTTAATGTTGTTATAAACTGCAGAGGAATTTCCATCTTAATCCTCTTTCTTTCGAAACGTATTGACTTTGATGGACACTAGTCGAGACAACCGCCGTATAACTTATGTTTACGTAACCTTAAAAGAATATGCATGTCACTTCTTAATCAGAGCTGGGCAATTCTTAGTACAATGCACACGCCATTCTCTAAAAAACAGAACTCATTATTTACATCATTTACGCCAACGCAACCAATGAGGGGAATTGAAACTCAACAGGAGTTTCAAGGTCAAACCCAATGCTAGGGAATGACAAACTAGTTAGGTGGAGTTCATTTACTTTGATCGTTAAACACGATCGATAGGCCTACAATTTAGATGAAAAGATGTTAGCTCCTTGATTGGGCTTCAAAATATCTGGGGGAGAAAAAGAGGCCCTCTTCTGAAGCATGACGCCAGATGAGATGGACTGAGGCTTCAATGGTCGGGCTTTAAAGGCGTACCTTAATGTCGTAGACTCGCTTTTTTCGCCACCTAGAATCAATCCTAGTAAATAAGTATTCAAAGATTAAGCATATTTGTGGGTGCTTAGCGGCTTGAATTTCTGGAACACTGCAATTTAGCATTCAATTAAGAGGTCAGCGGATTTGGTCTGAATTCTTGGTCAACTGCTATCAGTGACTGCAGTCATGGCGTGTCAGCGACCTCGATGCAATTGCCTCAAAAAATCCCTGGACAAGGCAGGAAAATATGGGGCCCCCTTTTTTGCTTGGTCTTGGACTAGATTTCACATGGTAACGTATTTCCTTGTTCTAACCTTAGTTTTAACGGTACCCTGTAACCCTAACCCTTAGCAATCCAACCCTAACACAAACTCACTTAAGCTTTAGATCAAAGTCACCAGTGTCCAACTACTCGTTTATTATTCTAACTACAATGTGCCAAAACATTTATCATTTTCTACGGACACAGACACGAATAATAATTTGTATCTCAGCCAATCAGGGCATTGTCAAACCCCTTATGTAGCTGTTGACATAAAAAATTGCCCAACCGCAATTTCCTTATGAGATAGGCTGTGTGCGAGTCGAACGTTATGTTCACTAACTCGATCATCTCTTTTACTAAGCTTTGGTTCTTTCTTGTCATTGCACAGGCTCGAATTCTTCCTGCTCATCAACCACCGTTTATTTTGACTTAGGTTTGCGTGGATCTTGCCCTGTAATATAGTCATGATTTGTGATCGGGCATTTGTCATTAGATTGGGGGAAAACGATGAAGATATCTAATTTAAGTAGCCTTTTTATGTTTAATAGTATATTGCTATCTATGCAATAGCTTATTTGAAGCCGCAAAGAGGAAGATGCCACCTCACGTCCCATCGATGAATAAATGCGTGAACTCGCTTTATCGCAAAACCTATTTATGGTTTTATTTTCGTCAAGTCGTTCTTCGAAATATCTAGGCAAATTCTTCTAAGTATCTTTGGAACTACGTACAGCATATGCCAGAAATCAATGCCTAGTGCCGGGTGGTCATAAACCATTTCGAAGCTAGCGTAGCCGAGAATTCCATTGTAAGCAAAAAAAATCGGCACTGGATTGATGTCATCCGTCCATTGAGGGGGGTCGGAATTAGGATTTTGAGACTGATAGCCCGTCAGACGGGCAAGACGTGCTAGAAAACGTTTCAGAGATATCAGAAAATAAGTAGCAATGATTGCTATTCTGCGTAATTTAAAAGGTCAAAATATTCTGTAAAATTTCAAACGAATCCATACGCGACATTATCTACACTATAACCCTAGCTGAAATGTCTTGTGGTTATGCTGCACAGTCCGCATAAAAGCCGTTCATTTTTGCTTAAAGTTTTAGCTCTTGAGTAACATGTTGACTTATTTATGGCCCATGGTAATGGAATATCGTTTCTAATGAACAGTTTGAACTTTTGATTTCAAAATAATGTAGATTTCTCTCTACCCCTTAAGGATAGCTCCAAGAAACTCTGATTTATTATCAAACTCCCCAACCAAGCAGTTTACTTTTTAAATTATAACGAAACTGTAGTCCGCATGCGTAGATAGTACAAAAATTATCCAGTGCGGCAGGGTCCTTTCCAGTCTGCTAGCCAAAACAGTAAATTGGGGTCCAACAGGCTAGATTAAAAGTTCCCGCTTCACGTTTCATTTGGGGTGTAATTTGTATGCAAATGCATTATAGCAGCAGTCAAAAGTCGATGCGCATTCCAAGACGACATTCGAGCGCTAATGTTAACTTTGCCATGCCATGAGCTATGTATAACAGCTTGTCCGAATGAAATAACACAAATTCCTACCCAATATTTTACGCGCAAAACCAAACCCAATGTAATTTTACTTTTTTATTTCCTACAAAAATGTGGTATGTGCAGATCGTTTCGCGATTTTCAATAAAGCATATTTTTTACGGAATATTAATTAGAAAGGGAACGAAATATATATTTTAGCATTACGCAAAATGTTACAAGCTAACTACATATATCAACACAATATCAGTGACTCAGATAAGGACATGCACGATCAACCTTCGTTTACCCAACGTCCAAGGATGAAGGGGCCATAAAAACACCACGTAGACCAAGAGCAAGTTAAGCATCTTCAGATTTCGGTAGTTTAGGGTTAGACCCAGAGCTAGGGATAGATATCAGAATGATTGTTACTATTACAATCTGTGCTTACGTTAACATTATCGTTAGAAATACAGTAAAAACGGAAGTAGATTTTTTGCTTGGGGATCTGTTTTCAGTTTTGCATTAGTTCTGTGCAACAAATAGTCTGCCGAATTGATCAGGACATCCTGGGTAGATTGTAGGGTCCGACTTATCCCGTCAGTTGGTGGCCTCCCGCGACAGGGCTTTTAGCGCAAATCAACTCATTTATAGTGAAGACCACGTGCTAAAACCGTCCATCTCACTCTCTCCTCCCTCTCAGCTACCAATCCATTGTCCGGGCTGATTACTTGTACAAAGCGCAGTGTTGGTCTTACAGTATAGAATACTGACCGTTGACCAAAATTCAGTCTAAAACTTCGGTTTAGGTGTACTCTTCGTTCGGCTTCACTGTTATGCTATTGCAGGAAAGGTTGCAGGTGGAACTTACAGAATGCATTCGTTTGGCGATTAGTGCTATGGTCTGATCACGAGTTAAATATTGTACAGTTTGAGCGATTCCCAAACTCTCGCGGATGAACCATGGGCCGGAGCTTTCGCCATATCTTTTGACGAACACCAAAAAGTCAGTATCATGTATTGCCATTTCAAGCCTGCTATCATACGTGCAAAGATACGTGTACAGAAATAGGGAAAACCAAGATTGGATTTGTCTCCGTGGGAAATGACACATGCCTTTACGAAGGTAAGAAATGGCAGAATTCGAAAACCGCTTGATACGTACTAAATCGAATGTCCGCAAAACCTTCTTATGCAAAAGGGGGACAACTATACATCATAAACATGAACATATTTACCAAAATAATAATTTACATGAACTCTGAGTAAATGTGTTTCAAGCACTTTATGGGAATATATGTTGAAAATGTTGGAGTTACTACTTTTTTAAAAAAATACTGCTCCCTCGATCGACTGATATATCTATCTGAGTCGCCACTTCCATACAGTAACAAGAGGTTCTACCTAGAAATCGCGATCAAATAGAGACACATTCATAGATGTTATATATTATATCACCTCAAGTAAAACACAGTTCACACTAAAGGAGCAGCTTACATTCATTTTCCACTATTTCAGAAATGTATTCGTAATATGATAAGCAAACAGCGATATTAATTACCCTTACGTCACAAATGCTCTCAATTTTCTCGCCGCAATATTTGTTATCCTAGTAATTCGTAGTTTATGGCTATATGATGAATAAAATATCAGCGTTTTCGGGACCTCTCTCAGATCGTACAATGTCACATAATTGAAATGGGGGGTACTGAGGAAGTAAGCAAACGCAAAGTTTCCACTAAATATGGTTTGGCTAAGCTACGATCGATTTTCCAAAGATAGAAGTGATTTTTCTATTAGAAGTAGAACTGAACTTTACTGATGAGCATTATTGGCTCACTGATATCCTTTAAAAAGCACGTTTCTGATGGAGAGATTATTTGTAGTTAAAACACGTCATGCGCTTGAGCACAACGTTTGCGCTTGCGTTCGCCTGTTATGCCGGCGCCTGCCTGTCACTATTAGGTAGATTATCAGTTTTGAAAATATATTTAATTCTTTTACACCTTCCTTAATTATGATATAACATGGTAGGCCCGGTTGTGTTAGCAAAATATGCACTGTTTGAACCCAAAATGTATGCATTCTGACTAACATGAGGTGCATTGTTTTCATCGGTTCAACAATGCCAATATGCACTGGGACGTTTTAGACAGCTTTAACTAAAAATCAAGTAATAAGTATGCCAATGAATGACTGCACGACACCAGTAATA
The DNA here is from genome assembly GCA_902702965.1 of Spirometra erinaceieuropaei. Classification (NCBI taxonomy): domain Eukaryota; kingdom Metazoa; phylum Platyhelminthes; class Cestoda; order Diphyllobothriidea; family Diphyllobothriidae; genus Spirometra; species Spirometra erinaceieuropaei. The sequence continues at coordinate 1,992,764 of CACRXP010000034.1, read as the reverse complement.
ACATAACGTACCGAGCAAAACACAGCATGCGAGCTGTAAATTTTACTTGTCCGAGCATATATCGCTTATTAATAATAAAAAGCCTAAGTCAACGACGGCATGCTATGCTTATACAGACTTTGCATTTCCTTTGCATGGGAAATTTATGAAAGACGCAAGTAAACGCAAGTAAAAGAAAAGGTATCTGTTTTTGTATAATATATACTCGAACATATATATGGACTAGAACTCAACCAAAAGTACATACTTTTCAAATAATCACCTTCACGCTATGTGGCCCAAATAGGTGGCTAGAAATAAGCCCGCTAAAAACCCGGAACCATGTCGCGACCAAAATAGTTTGGAAGATAATTTATTTTACTGTCCTGCATGAGTCATCTCTTAACAAATCTATGCTTGCGACTTTGCATTCTCTTTACACGGGAAATTTATAAAGGACTCAACTTACGACCAAAATGGGTACAAGGGAGAATAATTTAGTCTTTTTTCGCTGTGTGTTTGGCGAAAATTAGTCACGAATTTCATCGTGGGCAGTATCATGTAGATTAAAAAACAGCAATCTAACACATCCCGTTACAGCGAATAAACGTATAATTTGATTAGCGACAGATTCCTCTTCCTTTCTTTATACTGTTCATTGATGTATGGCCCTTCGTACTTGCTTTTATTGAACTAACATCTTGACATTTATCCTCGTTCAGGACGAGTTCGGTGTCCTATTCACAATAACCAAGTGGTTGTATCCGAATTCGTGAAAAGCTGCATTACACGACTGTTCCCTCTGCGATATGTGAGAAGGCGAGACGATTTTCAGTTGGTTGAACTCCTAATAAACAGTTTAACATCGGTGGAAGTTAATGATTGTACCGTCTGGCGGACATTGCGTGAAGCAAACCTAATACAATTTCAATGTTCGATTGAAGTCCACAGACTTTCCTTCAAGTTGGTGATAAAGGTCAGACATGTGTTTGTTAATTGCCGTAGGGATTGCGTTGCGGTCCGCGGACTTCTAAAAATTAAACTGCACTTTGAATATAAAGCATCCCCTATTCTGCCTTGTTGATGTTTCAAATGGTAATGTGAAAAGTATGTTAATTTCATAGAAATGTGTTACATATCTAATGGACATTCTTTAATTTATAAAGGAGTGAGAATCTGTGCGACCCTGAGGTATTCGTCAAAAAACACTTGCGAATCTGCAATTTGTATTGACACATGTGCATGCAAGAGCGATTGTCAACTATTTGTATGACAATAGTCAGGCGAATACTCTTCGACTGACAGATCTGCGATTCCCTATCCTTGTTGGAATGATTTACCACGTAATGGATGCGAAGTATGACATGAATTATGCATATTGGAATACAAGTGTATTAGCAAACTTGGACATTTTCGCTAAGGCAGCTTTCCACAATAAAGCTATAACGTCTTGCACAGATGGCGACGGTATAATATAATGTGGTCATTCAACCAACGTTTAAATATCTACCCGGAAGGGCCTGCAAAGGGAGATAAATAGGTTTGCAAAATAAAAAAATATTACTGGACGAAATTGATTTTGTTTATTACGTATTGATATAAATCCTATCTGATAAGCAGCAAACCTACTGTCGGTCTTAATCAAATTGTGTTTCATCCGTCTTTAGTATGAATAGTTCACACGAGTGATCTAACTGAAGTAACTGACCCTCACTGTCAGATATAAGATGTGGAACGGTTAAGCCGTTGATAATTCGTACAACTGTAAATTATCGTTTCAAACGAAACTGGAGCTTGAGACATTCCCATAGGCCTACAGTGTCCAGAAACGTAGACGACATATGCACTAAACTGCAAGCTCTGTCCGTCGTTTCCCACTCTTGAGGTTTCATCTGTGACCATTCAACAATGTGCCGGTGCAGATGTATATAACCTCGTTACTGCTAGTGCACTCCAAAGTTCTGTCTTTCTGTTAACCTCCCTCTTTTTGTTTTGGGTTGACAAGACAGGACGGATTCTCTTTTAATGCGTCTGTACAGAAAGCGAAATGCGAGACACACTACCAAATGCTTACTTGAGGTCGATATAGACAATCTGGTCAAAATCAAAAAGTGAATTTGAAACTATGCCTTCTGTAGCTCCCCTGAAAACATCAAATTTTTTTCTTTGCGTTTTCCGCCCACGCACAGTAAATAAGGATCAAAAGTGCAATACGGAGGAGTCTTATTTTTGTTCAAGGAGAACAAGACTCCTGAAGCAGAGCACAAAGCCAGATCAAATGTTCTACTACAAGGTAGGATCTGGGATCATGTTGATTATTGTGCTTGCACACACTCTGTCTAAATAAATGTCCATTAAGAATAATGCACAAGTATTTTTGCGGGGGAGTTCAAAAGACTGTCTTAGCCTGTGTCAACCATTTTTTAATGTTCGTCATTTTTATCGTCCCTAAACCCGTTCGCCTGTTTCGAATTTGAAACAGCCAGTTCTGCCAGGATATTCCAATTTTGCCGACGAAATTTCTCAAAAAACACAATTCTAGGCATGATGCCAAACACTTGAATTCCATGGTCAAAGCGGCTGCTGAAGTCGCAGAACAATAGACTAACCTAGGACTGCCTGGGAGGAAATATATACGTAATGTACATTTATGGTTTTATAATTCCTCATGTACTGACTAACTGCATGGATGGTTAGTGATGGCCTTGCTAAGGTAGGGCGATCTATTTTCGCTTCTTTAAAAATCGCCTCGCGGTCGTCTTCTCGAACTAAGGCGTTTGTCTTCTCGCCATTACCAGAGGTCTTTGCTCCTGTTTGCATGCAAACCCCCGTGTGCTGCGAGTGTCCCATATCAGCATCGACTAGAGTTCGCTAAATGGATTTGTGTCCTTTTTGGATGCAGTTGGTTGTAACTGCTTTCGACTTCAAATGAGTATCAGATGCTTACCGATCCCTCCTATATGAATAGGTTTGTACGGAAAGCGACATGCGAGACACACTGTTTAATGCTTACATGATGTCGATATAGACAATTTTGTCATAATCAAAAATGAGTTGGAAAACATGCCTTCTGTAGGTCTTCCAAAAATATATAAATCAATTCTTTGAGTTTTACGTCCATGCACAGTAAATAAGGATCAGCACTGCAGTACGGAGGCGTCTATTTATTTTTCCTTCAAGGAGAACAAGAGTCCTGTATCACAGTATGGAGCAAGATCAAATGGCTAATTACAAGGTAGAATATAGGATTATGCTGATTGTTGTGTTTCCACGCAATCCGTCTGAACAAATTTCCACTATGAATAATGCATGAGGATTTTCGGGGAGCAGCGCAAACGGTTGCTTTAGCCTGTGTCAAGCATTTTTGAATTTGCATCATGTTCATCTACCTTAAACCCGTTAGCCTGTGTCTACATTGCAACTGCCACTTCTGCCAGGAGACTTCAATTATGAAGAAGAAGACACGATCGCCGGGACAAGAGCTTTATTAGCCTGACGTTTCGGATTCCTGCTCGAATCCATCATCAGAGACATAAGCAGATAAGGGTGGTTCATGCACATGTGGCTGCAGTATTTATAGGATGCAGTAGTCATGCCATCGCATACCTATAAATGTTCACGGCTCCCTCCCCTTCATCAGGGATCGTTGCACGTGGCGTGATGGTCGATATTCGCGTCGTTAATTGCTGCAATTTCATCACGTGCGTTGGATGTTGGTGTGATGATTGCTCGACCATCTGACGCGCCGACCCGGGTGTTGGGAAGAGTGTTCATCAGGGCGCTCCCCACGTGGCCAATTTCTCCGCCTAGACGAAGTCTCAGCACGCTGTATTGAATGGGAAGATCATTGCACTTGTTAATAGACTGGGGGCCAGTGAACCATGACTCATGCAGCTCCCGGCTCACGCGGTTGTCAACTCTTGCGAGAATTTTGGCCTCGTCAAATTTGAATGTGTGGACGGAAGCCGTCGAATGAGCCGCAACATGAGAGCTGGCGTCATTTCTCCGCACTGCTGCAGCGTGTTCGGCTATTCGCGTTCGGAGCTGTCTTCCGGTTTCTCCGACGTAGTTGCTTTGTCCGCAACTGCACCAGATCCGATAAAAGACTCCAGACGTTTCTTGCCGTGGCAGTGGGTCTTTTGGTTTCATCAGTTGACGCCTGACTTCAATTATGCCGACAAATTGTCTCGCAAAACATCACAATTTTAGGTCAGATGTCACACATTTGAATTCCATGGCCAAAGCGGCTATTGATATCGCAGAGAAAGAGACAAATCTAGAACCTCCTGGGAGGAAATATAAAGGGTAATGCAATTTCATGGGTTTTTGATTCCTCATCTACAGACTAACTATATGGATGGTCAGTGATTGTCTTGTTAAGCTAGGACGAATAATCGTCTCCGCTTCTCTAAAAATCGCTTTACGGTCATCTTGTGAGACTCAGGCGCTCTTCTTTTCGCCGAACTAAGAGGCCTTTGCTCTTCTTTGAATGAACATTCCCGTGTGATGCAAGTGTCCCATGTCAACATCGACTATGGTTGGCTAAATGGATGTGTCCGCCTGAGACAAGACATGTGCTATTTCTTGACTTCTCGTGCTGTGCCGGCGTCGACGTTTATTTTGAACTGCGTGTTGCAGAAGTGCGTCAACTGATTTTCCGACGCTAAAGGCACAACTGAGGGACAGCGAAACCGCTTGACCACAGTACAAGCCACCGCATGTCTGAGGGTTTAGACGACTGGTTTTGTTCAACTGTTGCCTCCAATTCAAGAAAAACGCAGTTGGCCATCTTTTAAGGCGACCGAGTCCATTCCACCTTTGGTCTGCTTGAATTTGCCCTTTGATCACGAACCCCTGCTGGCGTTTTATTTATTGCTCGACGTGGACTGCAGACAGCGGGTTAAAGTCTGAAGCCGCTTGATGGAAGCACAGGTTTTTCAGGAACACACACATTACCTCACTGCACCAACATGTGACAAGTGAAATCATTAGCTTACTGCATAGCAAACGAACGTGAGTAGGCAGACCGAGGGACGAATTGGGCGATGGACTTGGCTTTTGTATTTAATCAGAAGCAGCACGATGTTAGCGATGGAAAAAATCTGAGCTGAAGGTATTTAAGTCAGCTCCCCCATAGGCTCACCTCACTTATTTTGCTGAGAATGGGAGTACTTTAGCCGAAGATCATATTTTCTGCTGAGCACTGTTAAAAGCCAACATATAAAGTGAATTAAACCAAACGGGCATTCAACTGCTGCTGAGTCGTGGTTAGTCGCCCGCTTGAATCACAGTAAGATTTTTGGACGTTTTTAGTCAATAAAATTGAAAAAAATTGATACGCGTCTCAGTTGCTATAATGATTCCTATAAGATGAAATCCGAAAAAAAGAAAGCACTGCCGAGCGTATTAATTCTACCGTGTATATCATTTCTGACTTTGGTGTCGCCCAGAGCGTCCTACAGCCTTGGCAATTCAACCTCGCATCTGAATCTTTCCTTCTCGAACGTGTGCAGTAATATAAGAACAACTGTATCACCTGTCAAAATACGATACTACTAATACGGATCGACCAATTGCTCTGTACCCCAAGCTTCTGAAGAGCTGACGTAAACGTCTCCTGATCTAGCCCGCGTAGTTGCCGTATTCGGCATTTAAATGTCGCTAACTAGCTAATATTCACCAACGCTAACTTCAATTTTCAATAAGAACAGAAGTCTACGCAATCGGTTAGGCTAAGGGGCAAATTTAGAGATAGCCTCAGTGATTGGGATAATGTTGGAGATAGGGCTGTAGTGGTAAGTGAGAGTTAGTTGTGTCTGTGGGTGCATTTTCGGTTCCATTTCGAACCCGGCATGTGTTGTCTACGGCGGTCAGGATTCCCCGATAAATTTGCGTAAGCGTTTTGAGTAATGTCCGCGTTTAGATATACGGTTAGTCGGCGTTCACCGCTGGATAAGAGTAGGTCGCATGCGTGTTAGTGCTCGCTCGTCTTTTAAGAATCACGCTCGTTCGATGTGATCAAGTTTTTTGCAAAATGGACATACCGTCTCCTGGTGTCTACAGTCTTGACGCAGAATATAATGCCGACCACAACAATAGTAGGATGATATTTGTTTTGAGCGAGCTGATGGTCGCTGTCTAGGTGTAGACGCGGCAGTGTTGACCAGAGGGCCACTTCAGATTCCAATGATATCAATTCATCGTTTGAATGATTCATCTGCTGAAGGCTTTGTCGCACGCGGTCCTGATGACTGGCGATATCACAGGCTTTCTCTCATGAAAAATCTCTCTTTCCTGATTAGAGATTTTTCCACGATATTTCATCGCACAGACCAACGATCAACTGCTGAACGAGCGTTGCGTGCTCGAAGTTGTCTGCCTTGATCTCTTCATACTTACAGTCCTGTATGGTCAGAAACAGATATAAAAAGTCGCTTATAACTTGTTTGGATTCTTGACGCATTTTACAAAACCGATAGCGACTGAGAAGAACGTTGTCGTTTCCTACCCCTGATGACTCTTTGAAGATATGTTGCGGCTAGTAGATTGAGTGTATAGAAATAACGTTATTCCAACCCTTTGAGATTCGTCCGGAGTAGTTTCAACTTGAATGGGATGTCTAGTACGATCGTGAGTGACAAAGTCGATGGTAGTTCAAAATAATTCTCAAATGTCTTCCTCTATTGCAAGCACGAGTCAGTTGAGAGTTTATGGCTGTTCGTTGGACAGAAAGGTAAGGTTTTAGACAGCAATTAAGACATGTTCGTTAGGCTGCTTCGTCAATGCTATGCATACAAAACAGAAGGTTAATTGGAAATAGGAAGTGAACTGAGTACGAGAGGCAGCACAAGTAGGGAGGCTTTTGGAAACGGCCGGGTATATGACAGGTGGACTGTCATAGGCTGTCATGGGTGGCCGATTAGCAGAACGAAGGTGTGAACAGGGGTCCTGACCTTGATCATTCGCTGACAGCCCGGGCAGCATTCGCGGCACCCACCACATCCAGCACACCCACCATGCCCAGCCCCTCCATCAATTCGTCGTCCTGTGCGTCCATAACCACCACCACCAACACCACCACCACCACCTCCACAACCATCTCCGCAACTGACAGCGATACCACCGACTTCTCATACTCATGCTGTCCGCACATCGGCCTGCTCGGTCACTTGCGAATCCAACGCACAGAGACTGGCAAACAAGTGACTGAAGCACCAACCTGCACCCATGCACCGCGTTGGCCTATTCAACTACATGCAAATTCACGAAAACCTGCGGCGTTCAACCGCCGCCTGTGCTACACCGCGACTTTCATCCTCACCAGCATCTCATCAGACATCAACAACACCCATCGAATACATACAACTCCTACCTCTCATGCACGTGGGAAGTGTGCGTTTCGACTTGGTCTACGAAGGGCTCCTGTTGCATGCGTGACTATAGCTTGAGATTAGCCCGACGCGTAAAGCGCCTCGCATCGGAAGGCTGCTGACGGACGCATCAAATCAGACCAGGCAGTCCGTCCAGTTTTGTGTGTGTTTTTGTGTGTTGGCGTGCACCACCAGCAGCAGCACCATCATAGAAGAGCGGTTTTGGTAGAAGTGCATCTTCCATTGGCCACTCTGACTTAGCCGTAATTCCCTCAACATGGCGTGAGTGCAGGAATCCCTGATCTTGGTGATCGTTAAGTAGGATGCGGACAATGAATCTTCCGGCAGTTTTGAATATCTAGATGCCCTGTGCTAGAAACAGAGATGCCGAAGCCCCTTGCGGTTGTACAGATGGACGAAATTTGCAAATCTGACCAAACAAGTGCACAATTATAAACACAGTATGAGCGGAAAAACTGCCCGCAGCCTTACCTAATGTCCACAACTGCAATTGCAAAATAAAACTCTTATCGATTTATATAGGCGTTTTGACGGAGTAGATTAGGCGATTTGAGTGGATATATTCGTAGAATTACTATAAACTCTTGCGATTCGTCGACAGATCAACAGTCTGATGTTCTATTAGTGCCGCATGAATAGTATGTTCACGATTTCTCCTGGAGAAAAGGACGTTTCAGTTCTAGTGGATGATATACTTTGGGCGCACCCATCGATTCAACTTTGGCTAAAAAGAGAACAGTCAGGTTAGCTCCCCTTGGTTGCATGTGCTTTTAACTATAAGGCCAGACGGCAATATTCAACGCAGCGCAAATCGTGCGAAGATGCAGCCCGTCCAGTGCGTAAGTTCTGAGTTATTTCGCACTGAAAAACATGAGGCATAAATTCGTGATTTCGCACAAATAGCAGAGAGGATCTGTTTGGTTGATTGTAAGCCTTAGAATTTTCGAAATTATCTTACACCAGACCGCGTACTCCGATCACTGCTAAGTTAATGGCTGAAAGATGGCCAATGCCCGCGAAACTGACGACGGAGAAGCAAAAGATTTTCGTCGTAGGCCCATTTTAAGAGAACGCGTCAAGAGAACTTCTAAGAAGGCGCCTAACTTAGAGCAGCTGATGCCTGTGTTCTCTTCTCCAAAAGTCTCATCCTAAACGGATAGCGCAAGGGCAAACGGCTACCCCTGGCCACATTTATGTGTATTTACTCCTTAACCTGCCTCAATGGCAGTGTGTTATTACCGACAGAGACAAGGTAGACTGGAATGGCTATTGCTGGCTTACTAGTAGTCGTCAGCCAGCCATACCGAGCCACAAAGTGTGGAACACCTGAGGCTCGAACTTACGCCCAGTTAGTTAGAAGTCCACGCCTCTAACCACTGGGCCACTAGCCCGTTGCCCTGTCGATTTCGATCGGCAATATACAATGGTAGGGGTCGCTGACTGATAGTTCATACTGAACTCACTCGTTCCATTGTGCTTTACGGGCTCTCTCTCTCGAGCCCAACCAGCAGCCGCACAGACGTTTGAATGCAGATGATGTGTGATTAGTTTATACAAGTGCTCGACTACCTGCACTGTTGCTGATCATCTGCACATGCTGTTTTGCACTGCCACAACGGCCGGAGGCAATGGACGCATCCGCCAACGAACCCCTGAGTGCTGACTCCACAAAATCTCATAATTTATACATTGAAAAATCATGAGAGCGCCTTAGAGGAAAGAAACTAATCACAGGAGTCCTGGCCAAATCTTGAAAAACAGACGAACCCACAATTCCGAAAATATTCCCATGTTACACTTGAAAAATCAAGTTGGCGAACACGCGTTTTCGGTAATTCTTCGTCAGGCCAATACAATTACATAAATAAATGAATATGTACAAACTTAACAGTGTTTATAGATGTCTCAAGCGCTATTATGTCATTAACACTCATCATCCCCGCATGGCAAGGTCGGCAGGTGTTAGTCGTCAGAGCTAGGGGAGGGGGGTAAGAGAGTCTTTGAGTGATGTTCTTGGATTGAGTACTCGGAGTACCCATCATCGTGATTAGGGATTTGAGGCGGCATGGATTCATCACTTGGGGTTGGCGTTGGCCACGCAGAGAAAGCGCTTGTGTCAGAGTTTTCTGACAGCATAACAACGGAATCCCTAACCGTAAAGCTACTGCATCAGATGTAGCTAGCACCCGTTGGCGTCGGCCTTTTGAGAAGCATGTTGTTGTCCGCTAGACAAGCTGAAATACTTTCTTGGCATCGACTCGGTGGTTCGTATCGATTAAATGTGCGATAAAAGAACTCGAAATCGACCGGATCTCACCTCTGTCTAGCCAGGCGGACATATGCTCACGCACCCTCTGTACCAGTCGTCTCGTTGTGCGGCCGATGTATCCTGCCCCACAGCAGCAAGTGAATGAATAGATGCACATTGATGTGGCCTGCAACGGTAGTCTGTCTTTATCTCCCAAATATAGGAGGGGAGAGTTTGTGAAGCATACGCGTAAATTCGACGCGGGGATTGCCCTCGTGATAGCTGTACTTAAGCGTCGTCGGACTAGTTCGCTCTCTGCGTCTTCTGCAAAAGGCAATCTTATGAGTACATCTTTCTTTTCCGCAGGCGCAACAGTGGGCTTTTCAACGCGTTCCCCAATATTTCGGAGGATGAATCTATCTGGGTATCCGTTCTCCCGAAGTGCGTTCAGCAGCTGTTTAAGTTCTTCTTCAATAGCTTCAGGTGAGCAGATGCGTCTCACTCTAGCCGCCAATCCCTGGACTAAATTCCGTTTGATGTTTAGGGGAACACGATTGGGGAAATTAACGTATTGTCCCGTCCGGGTTTTCTTTCGGAACACCCTGCGCTGGATAGACCCGTCCTCTTGCCTGTGCGGAAGGACATCGAGAAAGGCAAGTTCGTTATCTGCCTCGGTCTCTGCAGTGAACTTTAGCGAGGGTTGCGCACTGTTGAACTTTCAGACAAGCTCCTCGTTATCGGTGGCACCATCCGCCAGGCAGAAGATATCGTCCACGTACCGACCGTATACGTCGAGGTCATAAATGGTCTCTTGCAGGCTTATTTTCTCGACTGTGCCCATAAAAACATTTGCAGGGAACGGTCCAAGCGGTGATCCCATTGCCGCACCATCTACCTGCCCGTGTAGTTGACCATTGCACAGAAATTGGACATTTTGTGTACAAAGCGCCAGTAATCCTTTAAGCGTTTTCACAGACATGTCTGTGGGGTAGTTCGTGTCACGAATAACATCACAAAGATAGTTTATTGTTTCTGCTACGGGTACGTTGGTAAACAGCGATGATACATCCAGTGATAACATCCTCCGTCCGCCAACGTTCATATTTTTGATAGTTTCGACAAACTCAAAGGAGTCTTTTAAACTTTGAGGGTATAGGTAACTTTGCAATGACTTCAGTCTTTCCACTAGCCATTTTGCAATGGTATGATAGGGCGAATTCCTCATATCCAAGATTGGACGTAGAGGCAGCCCTTGTTTGTGAATTTTAGGAAGGCCGTACATTCTTGGTATTGTCGAGCCCCTCCCCTTCCCAAAGCTCCAGAGTACTCAACACGTTGACTGCGTCGTGCAGGCGGCGTGGGAACAAGTACTTAGACTAACCCTACCCCCGAAACATATCCAAATCCTGTCTATAACTCACAACTTCATAACCATGTAACTTTATTGGCCTGACGATGAAAGATATATTTTTAAAACTTTTTAAATATTTGATATTCTAATGTAGTGACCAGGTGATGTAAGTGTGTACAGTCTGGGCACCACAAAAATCAGGGCGAAGCCTAGTAATGCAAGGAGAGATAAGACACCTTTTTAAGGGGGCGTATTGTGCACAGGACCCGAGGTTAACCTCTCAGGCGGCAGTGGCCACCGGGTGATGCCAGATGGCAATTTTCGGAAACCAGTATTGATAACGAAAGAACGCTAACAAGCATACACTTGGTGCTCAAGCGCGCAAAGCGCAGTCAGCCGCCTATTATTCGTACGAGAATACGCGTGAAAGTACCCTTCGTTTTGATAAATCTTGCATTCCCCAATCTCTCGCGGATTGTGGGACGTGAGATATATGCACACACTGATCATGACATGACAAACTTGGAGTATCGTTGCATGACCAAATGGTTATCAATTTGTTCGACCCGCTTTCTAAAAACTTCCTATCATGTCGCGTACATCCGAACGAGTGAGAACTGATGTATTTTAGTAAAAAAAATAGGAAGGTATTCCGTCTGGATTTTACGCACGCTGCATGTATGCAATGTGTAAGTTATTTATGCAGAAAACATCGGACAATACATAAGTAATTCAGGTTCCTTTATTTATTATACATGGCCATTGCAGTTTAAGTAGATATTTCATTAAACCAAATACTTTGCCACGTTCTTAATTTTTAGTCACACATTCTCCGACAAAACATGTATACAAACAGAAATTAAACAAACTCACGCGACTACAAAATCGTATGCACCACAATCTCTACTTCTAAATCTGTAATCACATTTGTGTGAGTCAGCGAGAGATGTGCAAACATGCAAAGAAATATTTTACAGAACGCAAGGTATAACCTGCCTATATGAAAAACCCTGAGTCTACGATAAGGTACTGCTCTACGACAACACCGTCAAGACTTAAGTATAGCCACCGCTCTAAGCACCTGAGCAAAGTGGCCCCACTGACTGCCGTGAGTTAAATCACAGTCGGGTGACGCTACCCACGCAGTCGCTCACTTTTTCAACATTCGATCTTTTTGCCTGGTGTTGGGGACTTTATTCATTCAAAATTATGTGCAAAACTTGATGTGTGTCATAGACGGCAGGATTTCTGGATTGATAATTTGAAAAGTAGCAGGGGTTCATGTCCAATTTATTAGCGGCCAGCCGATATATATGCCGTCCCATTAAGATAATCGTTCTCGCTCATGTTCAGAAAAATAACCGTGCAGATTTTTGCAGAAAGGTGAATAGGGCATGTGAAATATCTTAAACATCAGTATCCGATCTAGAGCTATCACCTTATTTTAAACAGCTGCATTCTTTACGCCAGTCTGACGCTAATTTGGCCCCAAGATCAAAAGATCTAACATACAACTTTATCGGTGCGTTGTCACTTTAAATGGTAGCTGTTTTTTTCCTAAAAGATAGGCCAGATTTTGACCTGTGTGTGCGATGGCTCAGGCCAGTCTGTAATCAGACAGACAAGTAAATGTAGCATCTGGTTTTCGTGCGCGCTGGAACCAATTACGCTTTCTTTCCGACAGTTGGGTTTAAAATAATTGTCTTAGTTTTAGTAGCTATGTGATGCATTTTCACTTACGCCTGCAGTGTAAAAGTCGGAAACATTATATGTTATGAAAATAAAGTACCATAGTATGCCAATGAAAAGACACCATATATAGTTTATAAACAAATATATTGGATGCACACTATATTGCAAATTCAGTAATAACGAAAATGTAAAAACACTCGAACGATTTTAATGATTATGTCGTGGGTTTGGAAACTTTTATAAAATTTGCGCTAGGATCGATCTGCTAATAGTCCTTATTTGACCTTTTCCTAAGTATGTTGGGATATGTTCTTTTATTCTTTTGGGCAAACGCCGTCTCGTGCGACCAATATATTCTGCCCCACAGAAGCACGTGAAGGAGTAAATACAAACAGAGGCGGTCCAAGCTTGTAGTATTTCCTTGCCCTTTACGCGTAGAATGGAACTAGTGAAGAAAAGTTCACGAGTGTCAGCAGCTGGAGAATTCTGTGATACAGCTTGAGTTAGGCGTCTTCTTTAAAGTTCACTTGGCGCATCCCCTTGAAATGAAACCCTGATGAAGAGAATTTTCACTCATTTCGTCATCGTCGGGGGCTTTGGTGGTCCTTTGGTCATGTCCTTGGCAATGAATCGATCAAGATACTTGTTCTGTCAACGAGGCTTTCGGTGATCCTAAGCTCTTTAGCAACCCTGTCAGCTAAGCAGATTCTGCTCACTCTGTCTGTCAAACCGCGGACGTTCACCGGTACGAAACTCTCAAGACGGGGTGTATTGTCCGAAAAATGTTTTATTACGATAGACGCTATATCGAATGCTCCCGTCAGGCCTTTTTCTCAGAAGCACATGCAGAAATGGAAGTGAAAAGGACTGTTCTTCTGCCAGAGTGAAGGTGATTGATTGGTGCGCCTGATTTATGCCATATGGTAGACTTGAGATGTCACTTCGTTTTGGTGCAATCGCGAATATATCATCCACGTACCACCCATATTATTTCAGACCGTTGGTCTCCTGACGTAGCTGGGGAAGATTCTAGGCTGCTCATGAATGTATTCGCCAAAAGCGGGCCAAAGATCGAGCCCATAGCTACGTTATCTGTCAACATAGATTGTTGTCCAATGGCAACTTCACATTCAAAGTACACCTTAATAACAATTACTGTAGGGCAAACTCTGGCATTCCTGTACCTTGTCGAATGTGGGAAATGAAATCCCAAAGGTGATTAAACATTGGCTCTATGGGCCGGCCGTATGATCCACTGGCTAATTCAATTAAACTCTGACAATTGCGGTCTGTATTGACAAATGTCTTCAAACGACAGCGGACCTGTACCACCAATATGTAGCTCAAAACATTTTAACTCAATGAAATGGTTTGTAGTGCTTGCAAACATTATCCTTTTCGTAAGAAAACGAAAGAAACTGTTGATTTGAGATGGCGTCTTGTCACAATATGATAGTAATTGCCAATAAAACAGCAACGGTCCATTCAGTGGTGCCCACTTTGTCTAAGAACTGGCCTAGCAATCCTTTCTGATTGAATATGTTTACACTTACTAAGTGACCAAAGACTGTAGTGAGGTATACACTATACGAAAAATAGTCGGCCGGCGGGTTTTTGGCGGTAATTAAACAGTGACAAGCATGCAAACATTGACAAGTCCTGCTGTCTTGTCTTCTTCAAATTTTGTAGTCTAATGAAGGGTATAATTCAGAACTACGGTTCTATGTTCGTTCTATATTTGTCAGCGTATAAGCTCGTATATGGTATATATGGTAGGCCTCAGTGGTGGACCGACTGCGCCAGGTGCGTCTGTGCGCATGTTTGTGTTTCTGGTCCCAGCTGCTGGTGGTCAGGGTTATGATTGGCTGAATGAAGGCAGAATAAGCCCGAAACAGTGCTGTATCAATCTACCCGCATTCTCTGTCTTCCCTTCTCGCTGATATATATATATGTATATATATTTTACGATCTGAGATAACATAACCTGAGCCCATGTCAGTCATCATTGACTTGAGAGAATGGTTTGCATTTGCCTATTTGTCGTTTTATAACGGCAGCTTCGACTGAAACAGCTATTGATCATTTCCTGTTTCGGTTGGTGGGAAAAGGGAATGTAACTAGACGATCTCTATCCATTCATCCTCAGGTGAATGCATGCACGAAACGCGGAGAACATAATCGGATCCCCAATTTAGGTGGACAACAGTCTCGACAAATTATTTCCGCTAGCATTCGTGGAAAAGCAGCATTCAATTCAGCGAATCGGATTTTGGATGGACGGCTCTAATGAAGTAAAACATAATGCAACGAAATTCGCATTTTACGTTTGTTCAACTTTTATTTATTTATAGTGATCATACACACGCGGTTATTCAAAAACAAGCCCAGACAATCAAGCACGAGCCAGAATTTCTCACGAAAAGTCGGAATCCTCTCTCAAAAGCATAGATATGCTCAGAATCTTATTGCATTTTTGAATTAATGTCTTCTTTGTCTTTCAAAGCGATGCGAATTTGTAGACGTGGGGTGCGTTGGGAACATGGCGATCAGAATCATGCGTTTCACGTTAACAGGCGTGTCCGCAGGAATGACGGCGAATTAATTTTACGACAGGAATCAGCCAAATACCCTCCAATTGACAGGCCCCACATTTATACATTTCTGGTGAATGGCCTATCACGATATCATTTGAAATGCTAAAGGCGAAAATGCAACTTGGACAAAAAAGCTCCAGCGAAGCCAAGCGCGCTGGCTCGAGCGGCCTTCCACAAAAGTGCTTTAGGAGTCTGCATATCTGACTAAATACTAATCTCATGTTCTCGTTATATCAATGGTGGGATCCGTCTGCTCTTTGCTATTTTATGGCAAAAAAAAAAATTTTAGTAATATTTTCTGGGTCCTTTAGTCAATTAATAAAATCAGACTTAAGTTTGCTTCCCGCAGCTTATTGGAAAAAAAAATTTACAAATTTGGTTAAATTATTTTTTCAGACCCATATAATAAAAACAATAGGTATTCTCAGTCAATATTATCCGGATCAATTAAGAATCCTATATTATTGATTAAGTTCAGAGATGATTTCCATGTAGAAATCGAAGAAGTTAAGACCGGCAAACGCACGCTTTTTATTATTCATCATCGGGCTTGCAGAGTAATATAAGGGAGGGTACAATAGGAAGCGTTAAACATCCAACGACAGACAATATGGGAGAAAGTGGTTGAAGGGTGTTCAGAGCTCAGTGGTCAGATTCTAGGTCTGACTGTGGCTTAGATTGGGGGAGGGAGAAGGCCTCTGGCGATTAGCTGTCCGTGTTTCATCGCTGTAGCGCTATGGGATGGGTGTGTGGACTCGTATGCTGGGTTTGCCTTTGCCCAGGGAAGCTTTAGCGCCTGTAGACTATGCGAGCACAAAGCTGGGTTGGCTAACCGTATGGCCGCTGGTTATGCCGTCGCAAGTATTCGCTAACGCAGTTACTTGGCGTATGTCGCCGACATTTTATTGATGACTTGGACTACTTCGTTGATGTCTACGGGTGGACGATTTCAATCAAGTGAACACAATAGAAATGAAGATGGACTTTCCCACCTTGATTTGCCATGGCAGGCTGATGCTGTCGCATCCGCTTATATATACGTCTAGTTGTTCGACCAATATAACCTGCCCCACTGGAGCAAGTGTAGGTGTGAATGCACATTGAAAAGATCTGTGCCGGTAGTATAGAAAGTAGAAATATTTCATCGACGATCAAAATCGAGGCGTGACTAAGACATTAAATATGAGAACGGGCCGTAGAAAATGATATGGGGCCCACATTAAAACTGTATACACGAACAGGGGGCGTGTATGGGGGGCTCCATTAAGTGTTACGGACGAGTGGACGTGTAGGTTTCCATTTTGTTTTTTATTTAGGCTATGTTTTGATTCCCAGTTATTAGCAAAGATTGCTTTTAGTGCTGACAGGAATGCATGTCCCTCATGGAGGATTAATAGAATTTGTTTCAAATACTATCCCAACCTCACTGCACAGACTGTAGAGATTACTGTTATACACTCGTCGGAGAATCGATCTTTTGTATGATACTCAGTAGTCAAAGTCAGCCGAAGAGTTTGTATGTCAAATTCCATGAAGATTTGCAGCAATATCATAGAAAAATCTTTACGGGTAATGGATAAATTCCACACTTTGTATGTCGGCTGGGCAATTGCCGTAACTACAAGTTGAAAATTAATGGTTCGCAAATAGCGCATCGTTATTGATTGTGATTTTACTGAGGCACAAACCCCAGTCTTGCCACGTCTTAATATGTTTCAAGCCCGACTTTAAAGCAGTCGAAATTCGTAAAACTAGTTGACACGTAAAGCAATTAAACGTTGGAAGAAAATTACGTCTTCTTCAATTTTCGTTGTCTAATGAAGGATATAATGCGGTTTAAAAAACCGTTTCTATTTCTCAAAAATGCGGAGCTCGACTTTCCGTTACACTTCCATGGAAGTTTGCCAAAGTAAAAGCTGCAAATGTTCGATGAACAAAAAATCATACATTTCCATACGCAACTAAGAGAAGACCATATGCCGTTCATACAATCTAGCAGTGAACTTGAGCCACATTGTTAACTTTAAAAACATCATTAATAAATGCAGAGGAGAAATTTTGCACGAACGGGCCTCTTCACACTCTTAAATCTTCTATAATTAGAAATATTTTTAAAATCCATTCGCACACTTTCATCTACTCGGTAATTAAGAATTGTCAAATGCGTGAAAGAATGGACATTGTTGTCATTCGTTGTACGAAGTATATTTGAATTTATACAGACATCGAGAAACCATTAAACACGTTCACACTATTTAAGTAGTCTTCTTTACAGAGGCTACTTTTCCGTCGGTCCAAAATAAGCTTGTTCAAATGTTGGCGACCCGAAGTAAATGAAATATCTTGAGATTATGCTGCTTGTTGGGTAATATTACAACACTACCCAGGTAAGCATTTCGCGTGAAAAGCGCGTTTCAGAATTTCGATTAACATTTCTTGAGTTCGCGCGCCCACTGCACTTGGAAAGCTAGTTGACGATAACGTAGTCCAAAGGGCATCAACCAAAACATCAAATCCAAGACGAAAGGACTGTTAAAGTAATGTAAGCGCAAACATTTTGATAATCTCTACATTTACGTTATTTTATAAAAACCAAGGGGAAGGTCATATAATAGACAATTGAGAGGATATTGAAAAATAAATACAGAAAATAAAGAAAACAGTAGCGATAATTTGCAGACTACCCAATCGCACGCAGCAAAACGTGCAAGCTGATCTTTTGTTTATGTCAAAGTGGTGTTTAGTAATACAAGTCAAGTTATTGCATAAATTTAATCCTCGGATTAATAGTGCGCCAGTAATGCTTATAATATGAGTTAGGTTATCAGTGAGTTCAGATCGAGGGGCTTAGTATTAAGTGCACATGAGCAATGAATTTATTGCTTTCATATCTGTTTTCACAAATGCCCAGTTGGTTATTTTTATTGGTGTTTTGTGTATGCGATATAAACCGTGACGACATGGCGATGGTCTCAGACCATGCATCGTTTACAGGGTCTACTTTAATTTCCTGCTTGGGCGTGTGCCTGTCCGCGTTTTCTTGGTTAGTCTCCTTCTTTGCCAACCTTCACAGTGTGACGGTAAAACGTCCTATGATTTTTGAAAATTCAGTTATATTGTTCAAATGACAACCTCACCATAGTAATGTTGAAGCAGATGTCGGAAGAAAAGTCAGCGTATGGTTGTATTCTGTGTTGCGTTTTGAGCATAATAATACTGCCAGTTTATGGCGCATTGCAACAGAGTACTTAAATGATGACGTGCGCTCTATTCAATCTGGTTGGTATTGAATTTTGACTGTCCAATATCGCTTTGTGTTTAAAGTTTTGGAGCAAGAGTGCATGAAAGAAGTAAAAAAGCAACATTGATTACAACACCAAATAAATCATTACAGTGTGCGGTTTGTGGTGGTAGGTTTTGTAGGGAAAATCAAAAGGCTACCAGCCATTTACATAAATTTTACAGCAATCGGATCATGCCGAATAAGCCGCAATTTCAAAGCCAGCGTCATTTGACCCCACCGCTGCAGTGCGTCTAGACTTTCGAGTTGGGAGCTGTAGGCTGGATTTTCCGGCGTAGTTGTCTTGTCCACAGCTGCACTAGATATGGTAAATATCTCCAGACGTTTTTTTCGGTCTCATAACTTGACGCATTATAGTTACCTTCGGTCTGTGTGCAACGCAAACCTCAAGTGGCGCGGTCAGGCGGTCGCCAGTTTTCGAGACATTCTTGACATACTGAAGCGCTCGTCAAAATTTGGGGTCCACGCAGTTCGGCCTTTAGCTGTGAAGACCCATCTGATATATTGTAGTTCGGAGATTTTGTCTTGTAGCTCACTGCGGTGCGTTTTGACACGCCGATAGAGCGTTTTTACATAACTGCGTTTGTAGATGATTGGATGGTTGTTGAATTTGGCTACTCGCATTGTATTTATCGCTTCTTTATCCGGTAACGCATCTTATTAGGCACATGTGGAAGAGGATCGTTCTCCACGCGTAAATGTCGTCAGAGATAAGACAAGGCAATTTACGCTGGAACTCATATTCCCGAAAACGCCTTGGGGATGGTAGACAAACATTGAGGAAAATAATTACACGAATGATTTCCGCAATTATCTAACAATTTTTCAAGAACTAAAGCGCGGTGTATTGAAACTCTTATGAATTATTTACTTTCTCCTAAATGGAAAAACACACACATGCGCAAGTGAACACTAGGGGCGACACTGGCATAAAAAATCATCCGAAAACGCCGCATCGAACAGTTAGGATCACAAGCGGGACTACTATTGGTAACAAACGTATTTTCTTCACAAGGAAAACGGCATTTTGTTGTAGCTTCTGAGAAAGAATACAATGTGCGCAACGCTTCAGACGTCCGCAAATGCTTATATTGAATTGTCTCATCAGTTGTCATGAGATCGATTATTTATAGTACCCCTATCTTACACGTGTACATCACGTTTTATGCTTTTGTATTCACATTCGTACAGAGATATGCGTATGATATCTTATAGGATTGCATGTCCTATCTTCCACCAAAATGTGCGCATCAGAAACTGCCTAGTCATACGAGATATAAATAAATATTCCTTGTTAGAAGCGTGTTTAATTGACTCAGTTATGCTGTGATTGCTCGATTTCTCCTATTTGAAGGCGTAGCGTATCTAGTAACTCAATTATTCTTTACAGTGTGGATTCAGTGAATAACTGTCTACTGGCGACTGCAAGCCCATATCCTTTTAGTTCGCCTAGATTTCCAAGTTCTCTGCTCTTCGTAGCATTGGATATCCACCTTCATTTATTTTAATGTTTACTATAATATTTGCGCGTATAGATACTTGGAATTTGATGCTTCGTAGCCCCTGTGTTAATTTTCTGAAACAAGTACCTCTGTTGGCACAGAACACCGACTATGCCACGGTCTAACTCATAAAGAATTACATTGTCATGTTTCCGGATTCATGCCACTGTTTAGTAGTATTTTGTGAAAAAAGAAATGCAACATGTCATATATTTATTGATAATGTAATAAGTGATCACTGCGCAACATGGATCTAGTCATATGTGCAAAAGGGGAGGCGCCACTTTATATCTTGACGACGCATAAATGCCTCAGCCTGATGTATCGCCTTATACAACCATGGATTTTGTTTCATAAAAGGACTGTCAAACATATCAAGGTATATTCTTTCAAAAATATGCGGCAAAACGTGGATCATGCGAATGACATCACTCCCATTTGTCTGATCCTCTTGATATAGCTCAAAGCGAGCCTGGCCAAAGACATTATCATACGAAAAGCCGAATAACGTCGAATTAAACCCCAAGTTCTTTTCCGGAAATCGCAGTATGCCAGTTTGTGGCTAAAATGAGGTAAATATATATATTATTTTCCAATCACCTCTATATTCGTTGAGATCAGTTATTTAAGTCAATACAGTATTACGTCAAATGTAGAAGAATGAACAAAAAAGCATTTGCTGACTGCCATGCACACGTTTAGGACAGTGGATTTACCCGCCGTCTCAAAGTTAAAATAGTTTGCTGGTTAACAATTTTCGATTTGAAATACGACCGCTGTAGTTTTAGTGTCGTCAGAATATACCAGCGCAGGAAAGAGAATCTGGCTTCGTACGAAATTTAAGAATAACAGTTAAAAAGTAACCAAAAATAAAAAGGTCCAATTCCTTAATGGTTTTAACGTACAATCTTTAGAAATGCGAGTTCAACCCTCGGAAATGTAGCGTTGCAAAGCACATTGTATTTGTTTGGTGAATTTGACAGGTATGTTTCACATTCGTGTGTACGTCCCGTTCTGATAAACACTAAATAGCATTTTCGTTTTCCAAATTCGGTATAGTATGAAGGCATCTCCACTGTAACCAGCTTGCTTAGCAAAAAGTGAAAAAGATTGACGAATTTTGTTTTTGAACGATAATTGTTGCAGCTCAGGCGTTTCCGGTTTTTCGAATGTTGAAATGCTGTAGTATTTTAAAAACGGCTTATCTAAAGGAAATTCAAATTCAAATGCGAAACACGGACGGCAGCTAATTTAGTGCAGGTTGAAATTGCCTTATTAATGTAATTGATTTACGTTAGTAAAATATATAATAACGGCATTTTCTTAAGACTTGA
>CACRXP010000034.1:1940486-1970788 GCA_902702965.1 Spirometra erinaceieuropaei | reverse complement strand
ATTGCATATTGCTTAAGCATATCGAAGTTTTCATTCCTAGCACGGGGTCTTCAGTGACGCCTGAGACAATCTTATTTATAATGTGGTGCGCACACAGGACCCACTACTAATCGGTGGATATTATGTTAACAAAGCTGCAAACTTATTCTGTCGTTAATTTTTTGGTTAATAATGCCGGTCATGGCCTTGTCGCTGCATTCTCTGGATACACGTTAACATTTATGCCAAACGCAATTAACTTCATGTTTCAGATATCGGTTAAAAATAATATTTTTTCAAAGAGAAATTCTGTAACAGTTAGGGGCGTTTTTGAACATTACGCTGAAATTTGTATGCGTAAAACATTCGAAGTCAATGCCTAGTACGTAGTAATTTTGAGTGGGTGTGACATCATACTTTGTCCTCTTGACGCGCATTTCAATCTAAACATATTTATTTTATCAAATAACTATTAAAATCTGGCATGTTAGCTGGAATAACACAATTGTGATGGATTACCCAAGTGTTGCAGTTTATGGGGGATTTGATTGATAGACCGCTGCATGCGCGTCGTAGTTGACGGCCCTGAAGTGTATCATGGCTGGGCTGACCAGGTGTCGCAGTAGACAACCATGTGTTTGCTACCAGTCTCCTAAGCGCCAATTTTGACCTATTACTTTGATCATTTTGACCGGCACACATGTGCTAACTACTTGCACGGCAACCTCAAACCGACATCGTAAAACCAGCCGGTAAGTCCGTGGATGTGATAGTGGCTTGCAGCAAACCCAAAACTAACTGTATTTCCTAATATGCTACAGTTATGTCAAAAATATGCGTACTTCTTTGAGGGCAATTTACCAACCCACAAGTGTCTTTCTTCCTATGAAAAAACGCCTCTTTGGTCTAATGTCCTTTAAATTAAGACAGCCGGTAATGATTACAGTGACGTTTTCCCATACTGGCCTTACGGTACAAAAGAATACTAATTAGTTGACGAATTGTTAACGCGAATAGCGATTTTAAACATTTGTCAGTTGTGAGCAAGAATCCAAAGACCCACTTAAGTTGATCCTAGCACATAAATAGTAAAATGAACATTTATAGCAAAGCCTAAAGAGAAACGTTATGATACGCCCAAAACATCAAAGAAACAATAAAGGCATCCTAGGGCTTTGATGTATTTTCGGATAAGCAGTTGCGCACTCATAGCATGGGCCAAACGTAGAAACATATTTTCGCGCCAACGTGCAGGCGTGTGCCGTGCCCTCTCAACACTAAGTTGCTGCCTTTTTTGCACTAAAGCCCGGTGAGTGTGTGTTGTGGACCGGGGAATTAGTGGTACGCTTACGTAATGCAATAGCCATGAAAATCACATGCTCCCTCTCTCCTCTCTCGCCTTTTTGCCTCCTCCGGGCATCGGACTCAGTGGAAAAAGGATGGAAGAGTGCGGAAGATGCACCACAATCCCCCGCTGGTCGTCATCCCTTCTCTTACGATGATTTGAAGTGCACGTTGGACATCATCAGCCATGACGGTTTAGCTGCTGCACTTAGATTTAACGTTGGTGTTATGGTTCAATTTAGGGAAGGAAATAGTACCCCTTAAGACATTTAGGCAAAGCTCACTTTTATTACCATTTGATATGCGTGAGTATGCCTACGCAGACTGTAAATACACAACCGTACTGCAGGTAAGAAATCAAGTAGCATATTTACCCGCCGAGGCGAGGATAACTGTGCAGGTCAATAAATGCCCCCGACAAAGATGAATTTTAATTGGTACTCTATTTATCAATTTCCAGTGGTTCTAAGCATCTAGTTGACATTAATTTCACTATCGCGGTTTTGTCGAACCAAGCACGGCATTTAGCATATAAGCGTGAGGATTTGAGTCATCATGCATTTATTTATAATTTTGTATAAAACACATCGGGGTCGCTGTTTCGATAACGTCTACATGTGCAAAAAATTAATTGATTATCGACCAACAGCATGAACGTCTACATGAGTTTATTACACCGGAGGATTTTAAATTTGTCGAGCTAGATTGCCGGTATCTACATCAATGTTACTTAATGCTGGCATAGCGAATTCGAAAGAGTGTCTTGGTAATCGCTATACTGTCCGAATTTGTACAACCGTGATTATAATCTAGTTAATAGCCCTTGCTATATGACGGTAAAGACGAATAACGAAATCAGCAATTTTTTGCTATCCTTCCTGAATTACTGTCTAACACACAAGTTGACCGTCAAGGATCGAACCAGACATGGTGGTGGCCACTATCCAGTAGCGGTCAACTTACATCACAGTGTAATATCTACATGGTTTGTGATCTTATTTCAATAAAACAGCAGACAAGTCACCTCACTACGTTTTTTCTTCTAGCTTTAAAATCGCCGTCCAAACAGATCATTTATTGATGTGAACGACACTGAAACAATACTGAAAATCCGTTGAATTTTTTATGACAAAGCATTTAAGTTTGCATTCACGTTGGCGTTCAGACAAACGGACAGCACAGTTGAATTTGGGTTAACTAAGCGAACAGAGGAAGTTCATGCTTTGGGCCCGTGAAAAGGTGATAGGATTTCTCTTATCAAACTTGCCTATTCTGACCAAATGAACTACGTGCATGTCATATTGTGCGTTCTTACTCCACCCCAATATTTCATGCGTGCGTAGAACGACTTACTTCAGCCAGAAGAGGCTTCCACATGATACTGACGCACGTTTTTCCCCCGCCTTAATGAAGACCGAATGCGTTAGGCATGAGTTATTAACTCAGCCTCGGCTTCGGGTATGAATTCAAATTAGTAGTAATTGACAATAAATACATATTTAGCTTCTCCGGAAACGCAACGCCTTTCACTGAGATGTAAAAGTTTTTTGACCGATTACGATGTCAGCAAATTAAAATAATATGTTGGTCCATTTCAGTGATAAAATTGGTTATAGGGCTGACTGGTATGCCTCCGTAGGCAGGACATAGGACTCGCAACCACCTACAAAGCGGGTGGCTTTGATCCAAATTGCGGTGAAGTTAGGGTTAGGCTTAATGTAAGTGGTACGCTTGGGTAAGCAATTTGATTTGCGGGTGGATTTACAGTTAACGGTAAGGCTAGCCAGGTTCAAGTTTAAGAATAAAGACAGGCGTATGGTTATGCTCGGGGTGACAACTTAGTTCCGTTTAAGGATTATTCTTGGGATAACGACTTATAGGTACATTGTCATATGCGGAAATATGCGCTGGTCCACATTTGTACATGGATGGGGGACACCTATTTCCGTGTCACGCCTACTGGGCCATATCTGCCAATTCTATTCACATGGTCTTTGATCATCATAAATACTCTTACTTGTGCACTTAATTTGTCCACCATCAGATAGAGGAAAGTAAAACTAGATGCCGTATGTACTTTTGTGAGATTAGAATAGATTACGTCATGTCGATCGCGGAATCAATTTGGGACAGAGTGATTGTGAGGTTGTGGCAGATTACGTCCCATGTGGTGTTATAAAGCTGGTGCGGGTTGCAGGAAGTGTTTTTCTGTATGCAAACTTCGCTTTGCACTGTTTATTTCTGCTGCATTATTGTGCTCTTCGGAATGTGTTAAATGTCCGACCTCATGAATATGTTAAGTGAATTGAAATATATGTCTCAACAGCCGGCATAACTGAGACACGGAAGTGTGGTACGCATGCCTTCGGTAGAGGTTGCTATAGAAAACCGGACGATGTGCGTCAAAATGCAATAGAACTTGATAAGCCGGACAGACCGGACCAACCGTATGATGTGAGCGTGAATTCAGTTAACTACTAATATCATAGAAATTAATTCAAATACAGCAGTCCACGTAACCACATAGACCTACCAACTTTCCGGTTAACTTAAACACG
Organism: Spirometra erinaceieuropaei; assembly: GCA_902702965.1. Taxonomy (NCBI): domain Eukaryota; kingdom Metazoa; phylum Platyhelminthes; class Cestoda; order Diphyllobothriidea; family Diphyllobothriidae; genus Spirometra; species Spirometra erinaceieuropaei. The sequence goes on along the minus strand of CACRXP010000034.1, from coordinate 1,966,907 downwards.
CAGAAAATTCGTTGGCTTTGTCAAGGTTCCCCCCCCTTCCGGTTGGCTATTGCAACGTAACGCCTCTCAAAGCTGCCTTTTTGGGTGCACCAGCCGTGCGGCTGTCTTAATGACCAATCATCTTCGGGGCCGAGTCAGACGTTATCTCGCTTTGCGAAATGTGACTCATACCAAGCTCTCACCCGAGACACCGCTCGCTCGACACTGGGCGTCGCTTTTTCCGTCTGCCAAGTACCTTCAGTCCCTTTTCCAGTTATCCTGTAAAAATAGACTATTACAGAAGAAAGGTCGTATGCATTCCGAGAGGGTTATAATATATGATGCCAAAAACCGACTTCGCGCATTCGAAGCCATACTTGCTGACCGTATAAATCAGTATGCTTACGCCTTACCCGGAAACGCACCTGAGGAGGTGCAATAAAGAATAAACACCATTGCTAAAGCATTTGAGACTGAAGAAAAGAATTGATCTCCAGGTGAAACTCTAATTTCCGTTTCACCCAAAGGACGAGGGGACTATGGTCGCGTGAGCTGTTAACCGCTCGAGACGGAACTTCCCAATGACTGAAATCACCGTCCTGTCTAAGGGAATAAGATACAATCCTACGAATGCAACACTTACTCATTTTCTAACTGGAAACAACGCCATCACATCGATCTCTATCCTACCGGAAGACGAATGCGCTGACATACGCAGTTCTTTCACTGGTATTCTACGGCAAAAAAACTACTAAACTTACTGGCCAAAGAAGTGCAAGGATTTCGATTATCGAAATCGAACCACCGTATTGGTGTTGTTCCTGCCGACAAAGGTGGTGCTACCATCATCTTGGACAAAACTGACTGCGTCCACAAGGCAAATATAATCTTCAGTGACAGGGAGTTTTATATTATTCTCGCCGAAGACCCAATGAAAAAAGAAGCCGCAGCCATCAAGAAAGAGGTTAATCAGCTTGCTCGTCTGAAGGGCATAGGTCCAGATGACTCAGAGATTATGACATTTGGTGATCCCCATATCGCACAGGCGTACGGTCTTACAAAGGTTCAGAACATTGATGCCCCACTGAGGATTATTGTACAGCTCATCGGATCCTCGACTTAAAACTTAAGTCGAGTTGTTTTACAATAATCTGAAGTTGCTAGTTCACGGATCACAAAAAGCTTCCACAAATTCCTACACCGGATTGAAGGCCTCAATGTAAGCACTGATGAATGTCTGGCGTCTTTTGACGTCATGGCTTTATTTTCTTCTATACCAATTGACCGCTTATCTCAACGATTACATGATTAGTAGTGAAAATCCGATTCCCAGGTGGAATATCAAAAGAAGAGTGGGCGTTCACCGGGAGGGGTTTATTTGAGATCCGACGTTTCGGGTAGTTTACTCGTCTACCCATCTTCAGGGACTGAGAGGTCCTGTGCACAGCACTCCTTATTATGGCGCCCTTTGTCCAATGCGTGATCCGCCAATGCCGCCTGTGTGGCTGCATCCAACCCGCATGTCACCGTGGCCTGAATCGCCCCCGTCGGCCGCGGTGATGACTGATGGCCCCGAAATGGGACACATCTTCAACTTTGACGCCGTTGAGATTGTGGGCCTGGGCGGCGATCACACAGCAAGGCAAGTGCAAGAAGCCTGGATGTCCACCGACCGCTCTGTCAACCGCCACATCAATTTGCCTCCCCCTTATCTGACTTTACGAACCTTCTTAGCGGGGGACAGTCACGGCGCGGGACAATCGGGGCCGTCAGTCATCACCGCGGCCGACGGGGGCGATTCAGGCCACGGTGACATGCGGGTTGGATGCAGCCACACAGGCGGCATTGGCGGATCACGCATTGGACAAAGGGCGCCATAATAAGGAGTGCTGTGCACAGGACCTCTCAGTCCCTGAAGATGGGTAGACGAGTAAACTACCCGAAACGTCGGATCTCAAATAAACCCCTCCCGGTGAACGCCCACTCTTCTTTTGAGATTACATGATTATCCTGTTGACATTCCAGATCAGCAGGGTAGAGGACTGCTCAATTACTGCATGAGAACTATTGCAAGTTCGACAATAGGTACTACCAACAGGTGAGGGATAGTCCAATGGGCTCTCAAAGTGTCCGTAGAATGGGCACAGTGATGGCAACTTTCGACACGGAGTTTGCATAATCTGCCCTCGTCTATTTGAAGATCGAGGACAGACATTTTCGAGGGAGCATTGCCAGATACAATTGCAAGTCACGATACACATGAACAAGCGTCCAATGGCCACCTGGAGTAAATTCGTATTTTGCTTCCGAAATAAAAACTACTATTAAATAAGTTCTTCACAACCCAAATGTGATATGTTTGCAAAATTCCTACGCATTATATGCGGTCTGAAACATCTGATTAATGGCAAAGACTTTTGGATCGCTCAACTGTCAGCGAATACACAAGCATTCCAAGTAGCGTATTTTCATTTTGCGATTCTGTTCTGGGCAGAATCTTTTCGACTCCTCGTATATTCGCATTAAAGCGCTTGCAGTGCGATTATTTGACAAATAACTGACACAAAATATGAGAGATAAGCAATAGTCATAAGCTGATTTACTTCTCTAATCTCATTCCTATGTTAATCTACTGGTCTAATGAAGAATAATCGACCTTGATCTTGCTCAGAAATACTGATGATGCGTTAACGAAACAACTGACTCTTAATCTTTTGATCTGCGCATTGGGCGTAATTATTTGATTCATGGCAGATGGGGGACATTTTGGTTTCGTTAAAGGCAGTCTATGGAGGAACCTTGTAACACAATACGGACCACTAACCTCATCATCTACTTTAAAGTCAATTAGTTTCTGGAGACTAGTCAGACACTGTTAATAATAAATACACGCGTGTGTGCCTGCTTTCATCGTATACGTAGGCAAAATTTGTCCATACATAACACTTTACTGTTAGCTCACTTGATTACATAGAAATTTATCAAATGCCGTCAGCTTCATGAAGTATGCCTTCTATAAGAAAAATGCACACAGTTCATCCAACTATAAGTCTTTGCGCGGACGTAGTCTAATTCATCCCATGACGTGGTAAACGCTTCAATCCTGCAAGCTATGTGCACCAACCCAGGCTAGCACACAGTTTAGTTCTGCTCTCTCTGCGTTAGCAATCTACAAAAACTGCACCCTTATGTATTTAAATCTTTACCGTTTGTTTCATCGTCGTCAGCAAGGGACATTAAACATGATTTTATAGTAGAACATAAGAAAAACTTCAACTTTCTCACACTTGGCGAGGCCTGACAGAAAACACTAAAGTTAAAAAACGAATTAAAATATTTTTATGAAGGGAGGCTGATAGCTTTTATAATGATGTCAGCTTACTCGCACCCTCGACTCTATGTTTTCCACTCTGTAAATTTTCATGTCTCATTTAATACTGTTTGATATGGTGCAGCGTTATCTCAATGAATGTGGCAGCTTCTGTGAGACTTTTCTTAATTTTTCTACAGCCAAGTCGATTATTGTTGCACTATTGTCAATCGTGTAAATACTTGAGGCTTTTACTACAGTAGCATAGTTACTGGGGGCTGTGCAGTCCTAATCTATCTCCGAGAGCCTGACAGATAAAGTACCACTAAAGAACATAAGGCCGGGGTGACATTAAGCAGTTTGGTCGAATGAACCCAAGAAACTTTGAGTCGGAAGTTTGACTCTAATATGATCGGCATTTATGTGGTGGGATTACAGTACCGCAACATAGTAACCAGTCATATCAGGCACGCCTTAAATCCGCTCATTGAATGAGCATTAAACTGGTCACAGTCAGAAACCCAAATCGGCATAGAAATGACTATTAAAGTGGTACTATACATCCCCTGATATCTGCGAGAACATGTTATAGACGACATGTACAAGATCCTGTGCTCCTTGTAAACGTTTGGTATCAAAATACGTTTACTTAAAATTTTGTACACGAAAAGTGTATCCTTTGGATTTTATGAGTTTCTTAGGCTAGTATGTGGTATTCATTATTTTACCGCTAATCGATCTATTTGCAAACATAGAACGCAGGCGACATATGACATCTTATAAATAACAGAGCACGTGAATGCCCGTTCTTACATGTATATCATACGATTTGTACTGTGTAAGCCATTAAGGTAACTGCACCCGCATTCCAGACTGAAATTGGTTCGTCTTTCGATATCCGTTCAAAAATATTAATGGCATGGTTTGCCACCTGGCAAATACCAACACACACTTTTTAGATTGAAAATCGAAACCTGATTTAATGGATATGTTCTATATAATGGCGCTTATCCTGAGTTTGGTTTCGCAAGCGTTTGAGACTAATGTAATTAAAAGGACGGCCGTTTAGCGTGGGTGAAATAAAGTGAAATGCTGGCTGAAATTCTGAAATTCTTTTTCGATTACTTGGATTACTTGGACGCATTTTTAATACTGATTTTCTTGCGCCATAATGTTATAACATTTCGGACTCGGTAGGATGTCGGCTTTGGATACACTGCTTTTCAATCTCCTGTAGGAAGTATGCTTGGTAAAAGATGATTTCTTAAGTGGCATGCATTTTTTCTCATTGATTCTCAAAGGTCTAGCAAATTCAAATATATCTTATAAAAACCAGAAACACAAATATGCTTTCTTTCAGTCAATTAATAGAGAATCACGTCTTCTTTATATTTTCTATTCAAGAAAGGATTAAAATAAGGTTTTTAAACAAGTTTCTAATTATGAGATTTTTTAAGACCACGCAATGCCCATTCACATAGCGTCGTACCTGGACGTTTACGACAGCTCCTCGTAAAATGTACAACATAGTCCACTGCAAAATTTTACAAATTTAATATGGCATCTTCCTAAAGGCAAAGAGGTTTATATGATTTCCCTTGCATGGAAAGCACGCACCTTGTAAACGGAAATCGCTAAACGCAATGCAATGGTAGGTCTGGGTCAAAATTATTCGGGAATTGGAAAACTTTTTTTAAAATCTAATTATACTCATTCCTTGAATGAGAAATATAAAGAAGACGCAATTCTCTATTAATTGACTGAAATAAATCATATTTTTGTTTCTGGTTTCTATGAGATATATTTGAATTTGCAAGACCATCGAAAACCGATGAGAAAAATGCATGCTGCTTACGTAGTCACTTTTTACCAAGTACGGTCTCTACAGGAGATTAAAAAGCGGTTTCTTTTAAAGCTGACATACTGCCGAGCCCGCAATATTAAAGGATTATGGCGAAAACTAATCAGTATTATAACCGCGACTAAGTGATCCTTCCTAATCGAAAACACATTTCAGAATTCCAGGCAACATTTCATGAGATAGGTCACTCACTGTATCTTGAAATAATCTAAGACGCTAATCTATATTACAACATGTGCGATATAATCTTGCCTAATAGGAAACGCTTTTCCGTATTTGGGTTAACATTACCATGCAATAATTTGTGATTCGATTTTGAGAAAGAAGAGGCAGCATGACTCCGGCTTGTACAGAACAAACATGCGACCTTTGGTAGTCTGTCTGTCAAGTGACTGGTGAGAACTATTGCTGATAGAAGACAAAACCAACCTAACTATCTGCAAGAAAGTCCGTATTTGAAGTGCTTTTTGTTGCAGTTTTTTTGATCTCACGATCAGTCTTGCGGCTGTTAGCATAAAGTAAGCAATTTTGAAAATTAGGTGGTACTTCCCAGTCAACGAGTGAGATATAAGATATGTATTACGTAGCACATACTTTAACATTTCGACAAGTTTCTGCTTAAAAATAAGGGCTTGCTTTTTTACGAGAATTACAATTGACAGAGCAACCAATAGCGTCCTGTAACCGTTAAAATTTCGAAATGCAAGCATCTTGATGTTTGCAGCCAAACGCAGTTAGGAAGCTCCATTGCGCAACATACATAAAAGTCTTCGGCAAAGCTCGAAAAGACACCCCCTATTTCTGTATCATAAAGGTAAGCCTGACCAAATACGACCCGGACTGTGAGACGAAAGCTGAATGCGTTAGACTAAGCACCCATAGCATTGTTATTTGTCGACCTACAAATGCAAACAAGTTTCTTAGGCTATAATCATAAATTCTTCAAATTTTGACGTATTATCTGATGATGCCCTAAGCAGTGTGTGAATAGGGACGATGCCATGTGCGTGAATTTGCTTTAAAGTATGTTAGACTTGCGGCAAATTAAACGCAGTCCATTCTTCACCTTACAAAGGCCCGATGTCGGGACGAAGCCAAGAAGACTGGAGACTGCACTGCATAATGACAATCTACACTACCTTGTCCACAGTGCACATTGAATATGATGCTATAGAATAAGTAAAGGTAAGGCGTCTAGCATCCCAGTCGAAATGGTGTGAACATTCATCTGAAAGTCGAAGCGCACCCCCTTGTATGAGTTATTGGGTTTGACATGTTCCCAATAACGTCTACCGAACCCAGATCCAGTCGCCGTGCACCATGCTCTCCATGCTCTTCCATACCTCATTCGATACCGGATATCTGCCATCCGGCTGGAAGTGGGCGTGTATTACGCCGCTGTACAAGGGCGGAAGTCGGGTATCTGCGAACAGTTACATACCTGTCAGTCTAAACCTCATTTGCTGCAAGATTATGGAGAAAATAATAAAGCGATAATTAATGCAGTTTATTGACCAAAACCGCCTACATCCAGATTTCCAGCAAGCATTCCGAAAAGGCAGATCCTTTGAAACAAACTTGATCTACTGTCTGAAAGATAGAAGAGATATGGTGCATGTCATCTATATCGACTTTAAAAAGACCCTTGCCAGTGTGCCTCACCACCGACTTCTATACAAACTTAGACGTACAGGAGTGCGAGGTAAGCTTCTGATGTGGATTCGAAGCCTGTTACGCGGCCGCTCTCAAGCCATCCACGTCAGTGACCAGCAATCTTCCGAGGTTGCCGTTAGGAGTGGTGTTCTCCAAGGCTCTGTTCTTGACCCTATGCTGTTCCGCGTCTACGTGCAAACGAACCGGATTATGATTTTACAGTGTTTGCCGATGACATAAAGATTTGGAGTACGATACGAAGCGAATTTGACGAGGCGGGACTGCAGACAAATCTGGACGACCTCGAGCAATGGTCTTAAAACATGGCTTCTACCGTTCAACGTAAACAAGCGTAACTTCCTTCGCGTCAGCGGAGCCAGTTCTTCTAACCGCGCCATCAACCGTCTAAATTGAAAATAACTAAAAGCAGTCCACGCCCAGAAGAACTTGGATGTATGGATCAGAACCTCGCTTAAGCCTTCGCTTCGATGCTCAAAGGTAGCCGAGTCCGCGATGTCCATTACATACCTCGTCAAACGGGCGTTCGCCGCGTTTGGTGAAGACTGCTTTGCAAAGGTCATTTAAACATTTGTCCGACAGCATCTGGGGTTGGCTATCCAAGCCGGTGATCCTGAACCGCTAAACACTTCGACGTACTCGAAAATGTTCAAGGGTGAGCAATGAAACTTGCATTTGTGTAGTACTCCCTAACCTATGAAACGTGATAGGCTGATCTACAACTCTTTCCTTTGAATTACACACGACTTCGTGGGTACCTGATGCAAGCTTTCCGTATCGTGCGCAATCAGGGCTGCTGCCTCGCATCAGGGGCCTTCTTCCAGTTGGCGACTACGACTAAGCTGAGAGGCCATCCACTCAAACTGCGTGTGACTGTTGTCCGGCTAGACACACGAAAGTTCTTCTCCAACAGAGTGGTTGCAGCTTGGAATGCCTTGTCTGAGGATGTTGTTATGGCGGGATCAGTAGATACGTTTAAACGGAGGCGAGATAAACATTGGAGCGCGAACCACAATAACAACGGTCTACCACAACCTTGAAAGACAGCATTGGCAATTCATTGTTGTAACGATGCTACTACGAACATTTAAGTAACATACTACTCGTATGTACTTTTAGTACTACTTGTTTGTAGAATGAGCATTACGTGGTTATTCCACAGTAGTTGATTGTCGTCGACTCAAATGTTCATTGAAATTTCGGTTCTGACCCTAAAAAGTCATGTCCCGGAGATTTAACTCCAAGCTCTGCACTGATTAATTTCTGAAATTATTCACCTGATTATTCGCTGGAGTTCATATACCGGAAACCGCTAGAGAACGCTTGGGGTCCCACAGAAAAGCCGAACCCCTCGCAGCAAAATAGTGCACATTTTAAGGATGCTGCCTGATCCATCATCATTGTAACTTTGTTGTGGTCTCTAGCCACTAACGTGTTCCCTTTTAATTTCCAGAACCCCAAGGGATGAGTTGTATCGGTCAATAAACAAGACTGGCATGGTTGTGGAGCCGATTATATTTGCATATAATGACGTCTTCGCTTACAATGCATTTGAGCTAATATTCGAGGAAAGAATGACTGGCATTAACGTCCTTTGTATGCTCGATGTATTTCCGGGTTGTTTTAAAAGAATATACTTGGATATTTCGAAATGCAATTTTTATGTTCAAAACCCATATCTGTATGTGGCAATAAACCGATCTCGCTCCACTAAAATGATTCGCTCAATAGAGTGCGTCCTTTACGTTCTGTTAAGAGATAATGAGAGAAACCCAAGTTTGGACAGAGAATTGTGTATATCTGTAGGAACGCTCAGGAAAAAGGGAAAACCCGACAATTTTTTGGTTATTCAGCCCCATTTTGATTGATACTACATGGCTAGCTTCCTAATCACATTTTAGTAGATTCTAATAAGTTGGCTATACATGTGTTACGCGGTTTTGCCGAATTGACAATGATGGTCTGACGGGTTTCTGGACTTCATGGCCTCATCCTACGGAGGTACGTCTGCATTCTACCCAATGCACTTCGGGAAGAACATTCTAGACAAGCGGAATGATAGTTCGAATTCATGGATCGATCTGGCTCGAAAGGAGAAGACAATGAAAAAGCGCCATGATTATGCTGATTGCGCGGTAGAGAGAACGCACGCGAACTCCACTGATTAACTGTCTCTTGCTTTTGAAAGTGCAGGCCCCCCCAACACCAACACAGTGTGCATCAATGCAGTGTTTCAGCGTAAGCAGTCCGTTTGTAAATTATATATGTCAACGTTTGCTTGACATTCATATTCTATGTATTTGTAAAACTAAACCGAATGACTTGAGTTGAAGCACAAACTCTCGAGGAGGTCAGGAACCCAATAAGTAGTGCAGCCGGGTCAGCAGCACCGAACACATCGGGAAGATGTTATGGCGAGGTCATTTATATGCATCCAAACGAATGGCTGTGTATTGATCCTTTGCGTACGTGAATGATAACGGCTTATTTTCCAGTTATATCCATTCGGGCGGGGCATTTTTAAACATTTTCGGGATCGATCTCGAAACGTGGCATCCCCGATCACCAACTGTACGCGTCCACACGACCTAACCGGCCCAGAATTAACATAACCTCCCCCCCACATGAAGCCCTTCTCACCCACTAGGGAGAGGCCATTTTGGAGTCTAAAAGGCTGTACATAAGAACACACCAACACTGATTGCACTAGAGACAGCCACGTTGCCTGAGCGTTCTACATATGCCTACGGCGAGAGCAGTAAGGGCGCGGATAGTTCGCGAGGTTCGCTGATGACCGGCGTCAAGCATGCCTGCTTGCAGTTTCATCATCATGTATCCCCATCGCGTACAGGCGCAATCCATGCAAGCTTCTGTCGACCTCGGTCACATGACGTGCAGCCGACTTCGGCACGAGGCGATTTGGCGCCCCGTCGCACCCACGCACTCAGTCCGATGTTCGCGTCCCGGGAACTTCGTGTGAGAGTACTAGTCGCAATTAATAAGAAACAGGGGACTAATTTCTAAGGACGGCCTATGCAACTTTTCCAACGAAAATGCTAAGATGGAAAGCAAGTATTCGTTGGAAATTAGAACTCGGCTCCATTTTTAAGAGTATGGTCCTACCGGTCTACTGTTGTTTCTGACGATTTCAACCGCCTGCACCGCAACAAAATAAAAACAGGAAGGATGACTTGCGCACGAAAACCCTATTTCTTCCGTGACCCATTCAGCATATGAACCTCCCGTGTCCGTTTCTATAAGATGCCTAGGCAACTATGCACTGCAGAATGCGCCTGCAGAAGTCGAAGATGGGGACAAATCTGTGAGAAACGGAAGGCAACGTTGCATTTTCAATGTCGATCGGTAAACAACAATATGATCTGTGTAAATATGAACGTCTCGGGTAGAGAATTGTGATATTCAGTAGTCTATATTGCCAACTAAGTCAGGTTTGCTAGCAAAACGCGAATAGTAGATAAATGGGGGATTTACATGGACTCCGACTTTAAGAATGCTAGTATCGCCTTGCAATCTTTAGAGTCTTAGCATTTTTTGCGTAGCTTTTATCCTATAGCAGAAGGTAGGGTTGTTGAACAAGATAATTGATGTGGATTGTTTCCATGATTTTTCGCAAACGTTTTGTGCGAAGTGCAGACAAAACATACGCTCCTCAAGCATAGTTTACAGGTGGTTTATTCATGAGCAACATCTGCCACTGGTGCAGCGTATATTACCTCGGTGTGGTGTCGACCATTGATTAACGATTGTAATTGCAACATAGCATCCAGACACGATTCCCCTACTATGTCAGTGTTACACATTTACGACGACATTGGCTATTCAGTGAGCACTTATCGCCCCTCCCCCCACTTGTTTTTCGCGTTGAGAATCCATATTCGCATTTAAGCTTTCTTATCATTTCAGAAAATACACTTTTATTGAATAAGGCTTTCTAAGCGCATCTCGATTTTCGATATAACTATCCAGCAGAAACCTATCAGCTAAAAAAATAACCGCGTTATTTCCAAGGTTCCTCGACAGTTGGATATACGTTTAGAAATGCTGCTCGATTTGCTTGCTGAAAACAGGCATACTAAACGTGACGCATAAAATTAACCAAACTTTAAATAAGTGAGCGCACAATTGTTTTGCGACGTCTAATTACTGTTAATATCTATTCTAAGATCGAAACGTCAGATGATTTTTGCCATTTAAGTATACTCTAGAAGAGACGTTGAGAAATGTAGTCCTATTTGTCAGCCCAGCATCGAACTGCCAATGAAATTTTCGTTTAACATTATATAGAACAGCTGATGAATACGCAGGCAGCAGTTCACCGGAAAAGTCCTGTTGGAGACACAGATTTATGTTCTGTTATCTTTATCTTTTCTGCTTGCATCCGCTGGTAATTTGTTGTAAAATTGTTTCATAAATATGGCCCTTATTTGAAAAACAAAGTTTATTTCATTAGCAAGTTTCATTTCAATGGGAAAAATATGTGATGTCAGGAGTTACTTTCCATCGCTGTCTCTGCGCTGAAACCTTTCGGTTTTAGCCTACCGCAAATCTGCCTTGTTTTGGGGTTTACCGTTTCATAGTCGGCCCATAGAGCGACTTGCTGCGTTTGAAAATCACGTGTTGTTTTATCTGAAAATCCTAATTTGCAAAATTTAATGATATCCACAGTAAAGGGTGAAAAACGTTGAACTTATTTTCGGTCTCTTTAGCGCAAATTCAGCTTTTAATTCTTTGCAATGAACTAAACTCAACTGTTTCTTCATAGAAGGTATAGAAGTGGAGCTAACGCAAATGCCGCGAATCACCGATTGTGGCAGGACACTGTTTACCAATGAATTTGCGAATGCATTTGATTATTTACTGAACAAACTGACCACTATTCAACTAGCGGACTCCTACACTGAGTTTAACAACAGAAGATGCAGTGTTGTCTTCTCCGAATCTGGACGCACAAGCGGATGTCGGACTTGCCAAAAAAATTCCATATCCATTGCAATGAAACATTCCCAAGGATTGCTTTAATGTTATTCAACGATGCATGTTGTTGCTGTTCATTCGATTTATTTTATGGTGTTGCAGAAACCTTGAATCAAACACATAATTATTTTTTTCACAGAATGCTCAGTTTTAACCATGTTATACGACCTCCCATTACATGCTAGTCTAGTCTTAGACGAAATCGAGGAAATAAATTTTGCGAAAACATACACCAAATATTATGTAAAAAATGCATCGCAAGGAATAACCAGACATACGCCATAACGTCGTAATATATGAAAACCCTCGAAGATCGTACTATATTACAAAATATGCACTGCAAATTTATTGGTAGTTACACGGAATTAAAACGCCTTTTCTCGATTTCTGTCATATAGAAAAATATGCTTGGCCAATAGACGAACCATTATTGCAAAATGCCTGCTAGTTTCTCCAGCCAAAAAGCCCTTGAGTTACAATTTCAGCCCAAAAGTACTGCTTGGTTCCTGTCGGAAAATAAGTCTGGCACGGTTGAAGAAATGATTATTTTTGTTCATACTGACGTCGTCGGCGACGTTGCATTTGAGTTCAGCGTAGAGGATCAAACCGTTGGTCATGATGTCCTACGCATGGTCCGTGTATTTCCACGAAATTTTTAAAATCAAGTATTCGGATATTCTGAAGCACAACTGCAATAATAGGAATCAATGGATATATTTGTCAATACATCGAGTAAATGTTCTTATGTTTCACCAGGAAGTCAGGCGTCAGCCGCCTTTATGTGCTTTTAATTAGATCCATGTAAATAAATTTAAAACAAAATCGTCCTATTAACGCATTCTTCTCCAGACAACGTCGAACGGCATGTCGTGAGGTACTAATGTAAGATTACTTTAAACAAGGTTTAGTGAAGGCAACTGATTTCTCGAACTTTATATTTTTCCATTTCACACTTTGAGGGCCAGGATGAGCTGCTTGGATAGACCTGCTCCACTTGCATTTACTACATTATGTTTACTTATAGAAAGGGTTTTATTGCGTGTGCGCTTGGGTTTATATTTGCAAGAGTGCCGTGAATTTCAAAGGACAAATGCCATAAATAAATCCTGTTTTGCACCGTGTGCACCCTACCATAATCTTCCGTGTTAATTAAGAGGTTCCACTGGACTCCTCTTAATCGGTGATTTACCAGCTGCTTGCAGCAGCAGCTAAAGGGTCTGCCATCACCTAAAGAAAGTTATTATCGGGCGTGTGAAATGAACTTATGCAAGCCTATGCCTACCTTGGCCAGCCGTCAGTTAACCGCGTCCCAACTTTCTGTCATTTTTATTCTTTTAAAAATAAAATGCCCGATTGATTTGCAGTAGTCAGTTAAATGCTGTTTTCTTCCGTGACATCGCCGACAACATAATGAGAAACTCTCTGACTTAATCGGATTTTTTTGCTTAAGACATTCTGTCACATAATAAATTGCGGTAAGTGCATTTCATCACGCTTCTGTGCTTGACAAGTTGCCCATTCTACAAAATAACCCTTAAGATTTCTTTAAAAGTTAGCATAACTATTATGCGAAGAAATATGGCTGGGCATTTAGTGTTGATCAAGCGCAGATTAGAGGTATCGATGGCGACGTTAGTGAGAAAATACTTTGAAAAGGGAAAATGTATATGATTGTACGCATAATGATTTCCAATTTATTGGAAACACGACGTTAGTTATGTTTCTGCGTGGAACATCGAGGGCCTACCTCTGAAATTCGAATGAGTTGGTCACAGATCCATCACGAATGCATCCTTCGGTAAGATCATGCCTACTTTTAATACAAAGTATATTATTTAACGATAATTTTGCCCTAAATGATATTCCTAATCACAACCCACAGGATAACGGGCACGTGGGTCAATGGTAGAGTGTTAAACTTCTTGATTTAAGACCCGGGTTCGAATCTCAAGTATTCAACTCTTGAAGTTGGATATAACTTGCTGACGATGGCTACTAAGCCAGAAATGGCCACTCCGGACTCCCTTGTACAGGCTGGCACCGTCTCATATAAATGTGCATGGGTATATGCATATTGTGCTTATCATGTCTAAAGAAGATGAAGACGAACATGCGAATTAACGAACAAGAATACATTTGGATGACGTTTGCGAAGCTCTCCTGCTTCTATAACCACACTTGTGTCCTAATGGGGCGTGTTGTCTATGATTGCTTTAGATCTGATGCATGCCTTGTATTATATTCGTGTTCGAGTTACGATCTGGCCCGCACCCTACACCGCTTAAAGCTTTGACCGTTCCGAACGGCATGAATGATATTGCTTCTGGGTAAATATTGCCACTTTTATTTAAATTCAAAACTTGAGTTCATTATCGGCAGACTTTATTAAGTAAACACTGACGAATGCAATATAAAACAGTATTTTTGGTCATACTGATGCCAAAAAGATACAATCGAGCCCCGCGATACACAGTGGGTATGACGCAGTAAAACTGTTCACTTTTATCCTGTCTTTTATTTATTCCGCAGCCAAATGGCGTCATTCTATTGAGATATAACGGTATGCTATAAAATAGACCTAATGTAATCTTCTTACTTTCTGTTGGCAGTTAATTAATATTACGCGGTTACCGGCCATGAGTAAAGGATTTTGGCCCAAATATGCATATAGAAAATTGAAAAGTCAAATTTGCGACACGTGTTTTTAGGAACTCTTCATCAGGCCAAAACGGTTACAAAGAAGTTTAAGTTATGCAAATTAAATGACTTATAAATGATTCGGGGACAATTAACATCCATCGCTCCACGCCATTCATCGTTCCCACGCCACTCACATGACGAGTCGTGCTATGGCGTGGTCGGCGTGTCGTGGTTATTGGATTAAGGAGGCGAGGGAGAGGAGGGTCATAGGCTGTGAGTACGTCGGGTACCTTGTGCACACACCCTGGCATCAGTAGGTTAGAGCAACGTTGGGGTCGGCATCGGCCACGGAAGACCGACCGCCTGTGTCAGAGTCTTCTGAAAGCATAGCACTAAATTGGCTAGCCGTTTAACCGCTGCCTCGGCAGCAGCTAGCACCCGTTGATGTTGGTCTCTGGAGAAGCTTACTGGTATCGGTCTGAGGCTATAGACCTTGACAATACTGGTTTAGTCAAAGTTCCTAATTTATTTAAAGGAAGTTAAAAAGTAAATTTGCCAGATTACTGACAACACAGGTTTTTAATTTTACGCGGACACAACTTATTGATGTAAAAATTTTACAACCTAAACATTGTGCCAGAAATATATCGCTACGGCAAAGAAAATAATGCGCGCCGAATAGCATTTGAATCAATATCTTACGAAGAAAACGCATTTCCCGCGTCACTTGACGGTACAAGCAAGAAACCGCTAAAATAAAAGTTTGTTGCTTTCTTGTCAATGAAAATGTTGACTAGACATGTTAAAACCTAGGGCAACTGTTAACCCGATTATGTGACGGGTTGAGCCTGTCAATTAGACGAGCTGCTCAATTACCCAGCTTACTGTTCTGCTGTTTGGAGTGGTATGGCTCTGCCGGTCAGACAGTCGGGCACAAAGTGTGACCCATGACTTGAATGCTGGTCTCCACAGACTAGTCCATATGTGTGTCATTTCCACGTGTTTCTGACTGCCCAAATGTATGCTACTAAACATAGTTGTAAGTAGTAGGTGTGCAAGTATGCTTCCCTGACCTGCAGACAAGCATATGATTCGCACGAATATTTCAGTTGGTAACGACATAACGAAGGTGGTATAGTACCCAACATAATGCCAATCCTGTTACATATTGACACTTGTTGGCCAAGAACACTCTCCAACCAACTCCCAAACCTGACAGGATAAGAATATTAGACACGGAAAATTTGAATACATAGCTACAGCCGAGTGCGCAAACAAGTTGCCTCACTTATCCAGAAAGCGCGGTGGCTAGGACAAATACCGAGAAAATTTAAAAATGCATCAAAAGTTCATCCGTGATAGCACCAGAAAGAACTGCCGAACAGTGCCATCTGCTGGTTACTTTTCTTCTCAGCACTGCCGTCAAAATCACGGCAGAATTATTAGTCATTCGTTTAAGCACTTTCAATGAGGACTGTTTCCCGTAAGCCATTATGGATTCCACCGACATTAATAAGCAAAGTTGGTAAGCCTCAAATTTGTTGCCATCAAAAACGCATCATTCTTAAGATCTCCTTCTTGTATTTCACCCCAGGGCCTCCTATACATGTTCTGGAGAATACGGCTTTATGTCTGCCTTATGGCGCGGGTGTCGGACAAGGAGTAACGTATGGAAGGTCCCCGCAGTATCCATAGTCCTGAAGCGGGAAATGCAGTTGTCTTAAGCCTGTGTTTACCTCAAGTTCTGCTCGACTTTCCTGAGTGCATATAAGAGTCTTGATCGTTCAACAACGCTTATTATCAAACTAAGGGAAATCATTAGACATCCGCGCAGCCGGCCCTTCACAAGCAGCTCAAGGAACAAGGCACTTAACTAAATTCTGTCGACAATGATATGCTTAACACAGCTTAATCGGCTACGGCTGTTGAAGGCCTGTACAATGTAAAGAAGAGGGTTGTTATGTTGTAGACCTCCTGCGTTTGGTGCCAATTTGGACTCATCAAAACGTGGCAATGTGCAAAATGCCCATTATTTAAATTGATAGCTTTCTTTGGACGTACTGGCTCGGCATTTTCGCGGGCTTAGGCAGAATAGAGTGGGCCTTTGAGGCCATTGTAATGTATGGTATATGGTGAATGGGGATAAATGGTGAATAATAGCATTTAGTTCGGATCACAGAATGATGATGATCGGCGGATGACGCTGTGGGCAGTTCGATCAAGCTTTCCTGAATTTTCGATCATTCGATTTGCGAGCTTTGTCTTTTATTGGTTAAGAAGTAGGAAACGTAACTGATGATTTCGCACCCGTTCGCAGGGACGCCTTGCATTTTTCAGGTGTTCTCGTATGCAGGACTAGCTGCAGGGGAAGCTTGTTTTAATAGTCCATCTTCCTAACACCTAGTTTCAGTCTGCCCCTTACGAATTGTCTTCTTCTTTAAGTTTCCGCAACATGCTCGGTGGAAATTTCGGGTCTCAGCGAAACGCGATCTTCTAGGCAGATTCAATGGGATATACGGGTGCCGATTAAACCTTCTGGAGCAAACGTCCAAGTACGAAGTAATACCTGCATGTCGGCAGTATTAGATTTGCACGGCCGGCAGTGTTTTTGTGCAACCACGCCTTAACGGCAAATGCGTGGCCACGTCTGCCTTTATTTGCATGTACACAAACTTTGGATTTACGACTGCCATGAAAAATGCGACGATTGAGCGTAAATTAACTCGCCTGAAAATAGTTTAAATGGAACTTGTCTCACATATCTGGTCAGGTTTGCCAACCTGTGCAGCAGAATATAAGGAAACATCAAACTCGATCACGACATTGCATGTTGGACCCTAGTAGTCAGCTTAAGCGTCAGTCCGAACCGCAGTATCATCCTATTCATTAAAAATATTGGATGTTGCCCTGACTACGCCCTTATGCTCATCAACCTTGCCGCGATTATATTGCTGGCAATTCTTAGACAGGGTTTGGAGAGAAAATGTACATGTCGCGATCTGAGTTATGAAGACTATACATTTCGCGAGATTATGGAGGCGAATCGAGTAAGACGCTAAGTGTGTCAAATGAAAGCACACAATTTTCAGAGCATATAGCAGGGAGCAAACAGGCGTCGTCTACGCTGACTGCCATCCAAATGAAATCAAATAGGAGCTTTGGCGAATGCAAACGAGCATCGTGCCGTTTACTCTGACACGGATGACTTAAATGTACAACAATTATTTGAATGCGATCTGCACTATCACGTTGGAAATGCCGTTTACCAGAGTACAAATAGAGTGAAAGAATGAGAACATTAGATGACGAACACAGTGTCGGGGCCTCATGTTGACATCAAAATTAAAAACTACACTAAGTTTCAGATTTTTCCATATACATTTTTTGCAGACTTCAAATGTTCTGCATTTATTTCCGCGAGACTTACATTACCAACAAAGACAGGGGACTAGGATGGGCAGTTATGGCAAATTCCGAAGTGAGGAACGCTGGGCTCGGTCCTACAACCTGTTGATTATAGACCCAAAACAAGCGCTGCTTGCTTATTTCTGATAGAAGCTGCCTACACTTAATGACATTGTTCACGCTTCAAACCCTATACTGAACAAGGCTTCATTTAACGTGAGTGTGCAAAGTTATTTACCGCAGTCGTGTTTCCCATATTTGTCCTTGTATGTTTGTCAGAAAAGCAGTGAACCCACATAGCGGAAATTAATGGCCAAATTAATAGTATGACGAGGACGAAGGATACGGAACGGAAATCTGTATGTGTCCTTTTTGTTGGTGTTCGTTTTACCCACACAATCGACATCGATTTGATATTGATTAGCCGGGCAAAATCGCTGTACATTCGATGTAACTGTCTCGAAAAAAAAATGATATCAACTTAATATCGACTGTTTGTAACATGATTTTATGGGTGAAACCCTTGGTGTACGACCTCGCTCATTCTTCTACAAACCTAACTATTCTTTTTGAAAAGTAGACGTGGTCAACACAGCCCGGCAGAGCAAAGTATCGTCTCAAACTGTTCGTTTTCGAGCGACCTGTATGCTGCCTAGTACGCTATTTGGATATCAAGACTGGCGTTACAGCTGTGATTTAAACACCTCTCCCTTTACCCTCGAAACCTTTTAAAAAATTCTACATAGCACAGCTCTGTTCTGCAATCGGGCCTGGGACAGATTTATTAATTCCTGTGGTTTATTTATTTTCGTATATTTACGGACGTAATCACGTTTGAATTTTCGTCGAAATAATACGTTTAGCTAAATATCAATTAAACGACACACTTTTACCGGTTAGCTGCACTAACAGCTTGATCACTGCTTTGCGATAACAACAATATTAAAAAATCCAATTGACTTTATAAAGTTATCATGTGAGTATAACGGGTTTATATTACTTCAAAATGTGCCTATTGCGATCAACCATCCTACGTGTCCTTACCGCGGAATTGGACGGGAATGTGAACCATATTTGCTTAAGAATGCCACGGTGAACTGGAACGCATCTCGCAGTTTCACCAAATTTGATGTGCGAAACAAAAATTGTCTGCACCTGTTCAAAACTGCTGACGGTGGAAAACTTAATGATGATTGGGGAAAAATCTGATTTCACTTTCACACCTCTTCTCTCAGTATTAAGTTCGGAATTTAAATTTAAACCCCGCGACTGACATCGAGGGGGCTACAATAATTCAGACCTTTAAGTTACCCAGCGAAATTTTAATGGGGTCGCTTGCGATTCGGAGTAACCACACTTTATCGGTTTCCAACCGTCCTTGGATTCCGGAAATCTGCAAGTCGACCGAAAGCCGAGTGGATAGCAATGCTATTTGAGAGCGAATGCTGGTCATCTGCAAAAAATTGCAAAATCACCCATGTCTTCCTTTTATCTGCATTTCCCTTTAACCATGCGCCTTCAGACCCATATCAGCGACAACAATAGAGGAAAACCTTAAAAGTCACGTGGATCGACAGCTGCCTGACAGAATGCTGTGTCACTCTTCTCCTTAAATTGTGTTGTTCCCGGGGAGTCCTTGTTATAACGCACCTTATTAACCTGTATCTCGTTGATTTCTAGATACCCGACATCTGAAAGACAGTAACTGCAGAGTTTTTCGTTGTGCAATTTTATCGCCTTACGTCTTCGACTTTTACAATGATAACCGGAAGCATCAAACGACTGCCTATATTCCAATAATGCTGATCATGTTGTTATTGGAAACCCTTTAAAACACAAACACATCTCCAATCTCAGAAGTATGACCTTGACCATGTCACATGCAGTGGCTAGAAAATGGTCCTCCGATGCGCAATCTTAAATCAGTTCAGTGGATGTTCGGACTGCGTCCCTCTATTTGTCATGCGTCCTTTGTCATTCTTGGTATCGTGACATCCTCCTACCTAGGTGTCGAGTCCCTCTTCAATAAATTCCGCAAACGTCCTTATTACATTGGTAGTTTTCTTCCTACCATGCGACTCAAAACCTCAGTCTAGCGATTCACAGATGCCTGCATTCCTCATCTTATTCTTTATTGGATTCCTGCCATTTAGCTGTTTTGCTCGAAAAATGAATGCTTAATACATGATTCGGCTGTTCAACCTGGTGCTCTTTCCAACTAGGCAGAAATATTTTTGACATTTCGTGCAAACCGGTAGACCACAAGATACTAAGTTTGTTAGATATGAGTGAGGACGTCTGTTATTTTTTTCTCAAGAGAGGATTTCTAAGGGTAACATCCACAGGTTATTTACATAATAAAAAATTCTGTCGTTTAAAGTCTTATTATACAAATATGAAAAATGTCTGTTAATCATTTGCATATTTGATGCTTGCAATCAACTTATTCAGTTTGCGGGATTATACAGATAATAATGTACTTTCTGAACACACTGTTTTCTATTTTGGACTGCTGAAAAATAGTTTGTGTTTTCTTTTTGTCAGATGATTAAATACTGATAATTAATTACCAGGTAGAATGCTGTGTTTTTATTTGTGGGCTAAAATATTGCCACATTACCTTATTCTTTAGGTGTAGTCTTGAACTACACCTACAGCATTATAAAAACGTGTCCGTAAAAGGCTTGTTATAAAAAAATGACAAATGATTGTCTATTAATTTGCATACTTCATGTATGCAATCCGCTGATTCAATTTTCGAGATTAAACAGATTATACTTTACATTCTGAGCACATTTTCTTCTATTTTGGATAGCTGAAAATAAGTTTTTATTGTCTGTTTGACAGATAATAATATGCTGACCATTACTTACCAGGTCGACCGGTGTGTTTTTATTAGTGGGCTAAAATATTGCTTCATTACCTTTTTCTTAAGGTGCGAGCTGGATCTATGTACAACAAATTTGGATCAGTAAAATAACCTTAATGAGGAAAGCTGATAGCCGTGTATAAGAGGACCCCTGAAAAACGTAGTCTACCACTGCGAACTTCTGCAAAATCACCAGTTACGTCTTTTCGCTTCTTTTACAAGAAGGACATAGTTCACCTTCCAAATTATCGGGAATTCTGGAGAGCCGGAACTAACAACTCACAGTGTCATCAACTGATCAACTCCAGTCTGCAATTCCAACTGAATATTGAACTAGACCACTAATTCTCATGTACCATATATCTCTTATTGGAATAGCCCCAGATGCAGACGCCAGTTTGCATAAACCTACAAGATTGCTGGTTGGGAATGTCTACAGAAAACTGTTCGATGTAATACTATGCTTTTAAAAAAGGACACGTTTGGATGAGTCCAATTAAGAAGATAAAGCAGGCAGCTATGGATGAATATCTATTTTTGATAGGCATGGAAGAATCTACATCAAAAACCTATCAACCCTACATTCTACACAGGACATGCTTCCAAATGTCTCAAACAGTTTAGCTGCACTTGTCAAACAGTTGTCTACGGAATTTGGTTGCGTAACATATTCCTGTCTACATCCTAAAAACCCTCTATTTTCCCATTGAGCTGTGTTTAAAAAACAATTTTCGACAGAAGGTGGTTACTTATCTTACTCCTCGAGGCTATTGTGGTGGGTTGGCTGCCTGGATGTCTAATATGTTTTCGTCAGTTTGATAATCAGCGTTGATTACCGACAAAGACTCTCATATTTACTCATGTGCGTCGTAGAGGACTAGAGATAAAAACGGTATTAAGTCTACTCGCTCTGATTTTGCAGGACGTTGGATGCCGCAAGTACCCTGCATGCCGAATTCATTGCCTAAGAGGAGTGTTGTAAAGTCCCCATTCCTGGTGAAAGACAAATAGATCTGAAGAATGATGATTATTCGATTACAATTGACTTGAATCTGACCGACTACCGAAATCATGTTGGTGATTTCACTATTATTGCAGACTCCACATTGACTAACGTTCGACAGTCCTTGTTCACGGAGCTTATTTGATCGAATGAGTAATAATTCTGCAGTGATTATGATGGCGGTAATGAGAAGAAAAATCTCCAGTAGATGCCCTTCCTAGGCGGTGTACCTGGGTGACCGGTGGATGCATTTTTTAATTTTTTCCGCATTTATCATATCATTCGCGCTTTCTGGGTAAGCGAGGCAAGTGCCCTACCAACTCGACTGTGACCACTTGTACCAGTTTCGCGTGTCTAATATTCTTTTTCTACAGGGTTAAAAAGTAGGGTCGAGGGTGGATCTGGTCAGGAGGTGTAAATATGTTACATGATTCTCATTATGCTAGGTACTATACGTCTTATTGATAATTTCACCAACTGAAATATTCGAGCGAATCATATGCTTGTCTGCAGGTCAAACACACAACAAATATACTACAACTTATTGAAAATTTACTATATTTATTTACATCGAAATATGTGCAGTCACATTACTCCTAATTGACCTGCAGTAATTACAAACATACGGACTAGCCTACGAAAACCAGCAGTCCTGTCATTATCTGAACTTCGTGGGTCCTTGTTTGTGCATCGATTGTCTGACTGGCAGAGCTACCCTACTGCACAGGGTATTACAGCGGACTGGGAGGTTGAGCAGCCTGTCTAATTGACAGGACTGACCCCTCGCATAATCTGCTTAACAGTTGTCTTAGGTTACAACAAGGCTAGTCAGTGGGTCGGCAGCGCAGATGTCCAATGTCAATTGTCCTGGCTATGAAGTAGGATAAGGACTGAGTATTATTCATTGTGAAACGTGTTTTGTGTGAATCACACTAACTTGGTTCTCCATCTGATGCTTTGTTTGCACGTCAGTCCAAAAAGTCGTAATAGGAACATTTATCTAGCATCATGTAGACAAATACCATCTTTTGGAAAGATTGGGAGCAGCGCAAAGGTTACGTTTTCGACGTTGCATGTAAGCTAGTTGTAGATCCTTGCCCATGATATGGCATGTGCTGATTTTCTAATTTCAACCGCAATGAAAAATTACTATCAAGTCTGCATTTGTGAGGTTATACCAAAGAAGGAGATATACAGAAGGGGTCCCTGGTTTTTGACATTTAACGGTCACGTAGAACTGGTCGACGACGGCTAGCAAGCCAAAATTGACCATTTAGAAGTCCCTAATCTTTGGCGATAGTGCCATTCTGCCGAGCGTTTTCTCCTGAAGGAATTCATGCTAAAATTTGACTGGTTTAACAGTAATCAACAGTTTTACTTTACATCAATAAACATTCGGGCTGTAGATTCTTGTTATTGTTTTCAATGCCCATCGTATAAAGTTTCATCTGCCTAATAACTTAGCTCTAATGTGTAAGGCTTTTCCAAAACATGAACACCGCACGTGAGGTGCTCGCTGTAGTTGTGCGGACCAGGACACGATGGAATTGAAAACGGTAGTTTATCGGCTTTATTGCAGTAATTTTGCAGGTATTTTTGAAAGCGCTCCTGCAACTCGTAATGCGTAAACGTTTTTTTATAGTATATCAAAACCTATGCTAGTTTTTTGAAATTTAAGAGTATTGGAATACTGAGATCGCCATTTTGTGTACTGATGATGAGATAATATATTTTATAACACGTCGCCCGCTGTGAGCAGCAACAGAACCGATTAAAAACATACGGTTAGGGTTCCAAGTGTTCCAGAAATTATGTACTCCCAATGACCCCTAATTACATGTGCTACCCTGGGAGACAGTCTTTACAACAAAACCTATTCAGTTTCTAGATGAACCGGCATTCTGACGTCTGCAAGGGACATGCCGGTAATATTAAGATGAGCCTTCCAACTGCCTATTAGTCATGATGATCCAATTGATCGAAATTGGCAGATTAATTTGCAATCTGTCCTAGACTGTAATTCTTACAACTTTACAACTTGTACCCTGATAATCTATCACGCGGAGGCCCCTTTTGTGCTCTGAAGTAGTGCATTCGTGACATTGACAGCAATGAAGACGAGCTTAAGCTTCTTCACTTCTGCTGTGATAAACTAGTTGTCTTAAATTTATTGGTAAATGTTTCTTGAACGTGTGAGAACATTCGTTTTTCTATTATGAGGAAAGGCTATTCTGTTGATTTGGCGAGGAATTCAAGGCTGCTGCTTATGCAAAACAATTACCTAACCGGATGTCGATATGGAACCCTACAGGCCATCCCGTGATTCTAAGGCGGAGGCCTTTATAGAACAAATTAAGTCAACTGATCTAGTGAGCTCATGAGCATAGTGTTAAAGGAATGCCTTAAATTTCTTCCTCGGTCCGGCAGCACTATGCACAGGCGGTTGAGGAACATGTTTGGTTATTTGGTCAGCAGACAAATAAATTGTAGGCTTATTTTATTTTTTAATAAAGTATCAAATAATATTGCGACATTATTCCTCAGTTATTTGGTCATCAGCTCAAGATTCAGTCGAATGTACAAATCATTGTATCACTGTTGTGATAGGCGCCGTGAATGGAAAATTCAAATTCCTTTATTGCTTGGTTGCCCCAATATCTTTCTGTTCCAAAATGATGTTTATTTATATAGCGCCGAATGATTTGGGTGATGTTAGGAAATGTAAAGTTCAATTAACGTAAGGCTATTGGTCGGGCGTTATCGTATATATAGTTCAGAGTTGCCTTTACATGTACACGTCCCAGGGAAAAATATAGGGTCGTTATCGTTGTTTCCACACTAGTTTCGGTATTGGATGCATGTGATTCCTTTTGGAGTTAAAGAAATCTTTAATTTCAGCAAGCTTACATAAGCAGACACTAATGAAAATTTGCTTAAGTTTCTCTGAATATTATTTTTCAAAGTTTTATACTTTAGAGTTTTTATACTTTTTTATCATGATAGCATATAAAAAATAAACATATCCGACATCTAAAACTAAAATGTAGAAAAATATGTGACCAACAAGACATTCAAACCGTAAAAATATTTCTTAATGGAAATTTTGAGATTGGTTTCATTCAGCATCCGCGACGAGGGTAAAACTGAACGTAAAAAGTTTAACTTGTTGATGTGGCCATCGATTTTGTTTAACTGTACGTAGAAATATTTTATTTATGCTGTCTTTTACAAAGTCGGAAAGAATTACGTTGTTATCGTGTTTTGGGCATTGATGTCCTTCAATAGGCGAAAAAAACAACGTTTATTTTCACTGAACATTTTCAGAAAAAAACCAGGAACAGTGGCATTACTTTAAACGGACATTTGCTAATAACATTTTTGGGGTTCGGAAAAAATTGGACGGATACCATTGGCATCTACTGGTCATTCAAAACAAAGGTAAGCATATGCGTTCTGTCGTTGATCAGGTGGTTAGGCAACGACACGATTTGTATAGAAGGGCAGGACTCAGGGGTTAACTACACTGTCATGTTTAGTGTACCTTACCTTCCACAAAGACTGAAAATACACGTTATTTTCTAAATTAGCTCGCCTGTTCCGTTACCGCGAAGCAGATCATCGTATCCCACATTTGGTCGGCGTCAGCACTAAAGCAATCAGTATATCTGAGACGTCATTGACGAAGCGATATTCGACGAAGTTGGGAGAATGGCAGAATTGGCTTTACGACTTTGCTGAAAACAAGGCTAAATCATCACAAACAGGTCATGTCTTTTATATTTATATACAGATTTCGGAAATCAATGTGCAAGCTCCTTGCTTCAGCGCATCCATTCCCTTAAATTTTTGAAATTTTTTTCTAAATGTAGAGCCACTAAACACAGATAACATTTCTCACTGAAAATGCTAGATGCAAGCCCCTATCTGCGTAAATGAATATATGTCTACCAAGTTGGACTGTTCTATTCATTCCAAAAGTCAGTCTGTTTCAGCTTGTTAACGTAAACATAATGTAGACAATGCAGATTACTATATGAAAATGAGGCCTTAGGGCAAATCCTCCGCAAAATAAAAACACCCGTAATTTCTTAAAAATGCAATTATATTAGACAACAAAAATTCCTTAAGGTTTATAAGAGAAATATAGGCAGTACAGTAAAATTTTAATTTATGCTAGTCCGGCCTATTCTCAACCAATAAAGGTAAATCGGCCTTGCCTTCAGACAGCAAACGGAAGTGTGGACTCACGGATGACATTTAGGCAGGTATGGACGCGGCATGCGAAGGCAACCATAAAATACACCATCAATCGCATAGTGTGCTGGAGCTAACACTCAAACTTACGTCAGATGTGTGGCTTATAAACTCAACAGCATACCAATGACACTCGAGTATTTAAAACATTTTCCTCTACTAATGTCCTTGTTCTTTCGCCGTCTTTAACTGACCTCCATTGCTGTTTTAGTTCTGAACCTATGCCTATGACTAAATGTGAACGCAGGAAATCTGCCAAATCAATCAAACCAATGTCATTAAACCTTGAGCTTGCTCGCTTTTACGTACAAAGACTACCACCATAAGGGGTTTGAGCTGATCCTTGACTGGTGAAAATATTTTAAACCTAAACTGACCTGCTGTTGAATGTGAGAGTATCGCACCGAATGTAGGCAGCCTTTGTGTGCACACCC
>CACRXP010000034.1:1926114-1940260 GCA_902702965.1 Spirometra erinaceieuropaei | reverse complement strand
ACAGTTTGTGAAAAAGTGAGAATGATTCGTGGAAAAGTGGGGTTGCGAAAGGCACGGTACTTGTTTATTCAGCGGGACATATATGTGCGACATTCCGTTGTGCTTCCCATTCCGAAGAATCTGCTAGTGCAGTTGCAGTTCTTAAGTGCAATGTAGAAGGCAGGTATTTCAAAAGGTCTCAGTCTGCTTAACGAATAATCAAATATGTTTGTCAAAGTCGCTTTTTAACTAACCTCACTGCGTTTCGCGAGCTGCGGGATTTGCAGTTGTCCCATCGCTGGAAGGTATTTTAATTGCAATTTGATGTTAATTTGAAGCAATATTAACTTCTCAAGTTAATTCAGCAACGGCATACACTTGATATAGCCAATCTGCACTAAAAGTACGCTGCATAATGTGCTAAAACAAAAAGCGCTGCACGTTTAAGCTGCTATCGTGAATAATAAATTGATTTGCTTGGAGTTACTATAACTCCTGCTAATTCACATAGCTTTAATTCTTTCTGCAATTATAGAAAATACCTAGTTTTCATCAACGATTATTTTTTTGTTAAAGTAAAGTCAAAACCCCAGTATAAAAATGGTGCATAGCACTTGCCAGCAAAGTCTAAAGCAGGATATAAGATGAACGAATTAATAAACGCTGTCTTCCGCATTGCACATGTGGTAAACGTTTAGCTTTCCTAAATAACTGAATTTATATAAACTAATGTAAGTATCGTGCGCACGGCCGGATTAACACATGGGACTGACTTTGCAATGATGTGTAAATGAATCCAAATTGTTTGCACAGGCCCATCCTTGTGGATAAACGTATAATTTATAAAGGCTTCAGCTGATTCAACCCATCTAAGCATACACGACCCGTAAATCAGAGTTGAATATTCTACAGGAAACAGCTACTATAGGTTGTAAGTTGTAAGTACAAAAACCGGTATAATCTTAATTACAAGTCATCACTTTCATGCCATTATCCTTGGCAAGCAGCATCACAATCGTTAGATAATAAGTGTTTTGTCGTTGGAAAAGCAGTGTCGACAGTAAAACGACACCGATATCTTAATGTAAGATTAACTGCTTACTGATCAATAAAATCGACTTTTAGACGTCCATTGAACAGCCCGGAAATAATGCCTTACCGTTCGCCAACAATTTTCAAGTTGCCATTTGATCCTGCTATCGTATCTTGGTAAGAGGACCCATTTGAGCCATTTCCCTTTATTCTTACACTCCCAGGTAAAATTATGTGTCCAAAAATCGGGAATTCATTACAGGTCATTACGTGTGTAAAGACAAAAGTGTTAAGTTTGTTTCCGCTGTCTCTTGAAAGAAAGCTTAACGCAGGTCGATCTATCAAATTTCGAATGGAGAGTCTGGGAGCAATCGAAAATGAAGATTTTGATCTATCACACATCTTTAGTGAGGCGAACATGATGCAATTTCATTGTTCTTTTCGGTTTTCTCAAGCTACAATTCGTTTGATGGATATGGTTAGTACGTTTTTTAAAGAAAAGCACGAATCAAGTTAAATCGCACAGCATTTGTATATAATGGTTGACGATGGATATTAGAAACAATACACTCAGTCTGAAATATTAATGCCTGTTATACATGGCATGCATTATTTCTCTAAATTGCCGCATCATATTCTGAGTAGTTTTTTAATTTTAGAATTGGAGATTGATTATCTTAGCAGGTAGTCTTAAAAACGCTCATGCTTCTACCTTTAGTGCTAAAACGCACACCTACACAGGCAACCGTCCGCTATTTATATTATGGTTCGCAGCCACATACGCTTCGACTGACGGACCTTTGATTCCCAAATCTGTCGCGGATTGTTTATTATGCTATGATTAGAAGATACGATTACAATGCGGAATTTCGGAGCGCAAGCGGCATATCCAATTTGGAGTTATTCGCCAACGCGGCATTTCACAAAAGAGCCACGATAGCATGTGCATGTGACTAAACACGAACTTGACTATATGAAAAATGTTGATGTTATTAAATCGAATGCAAATGTGTATTTTAAAACAATTGTCGGAATGTAAATTAGCTCAAATATCTGAAAAACCTATACAACGGGTGACGATTTCAACCAAATTCACGGTACATCTTAAAATAGAAATTAAATTCTACAGTTTCGTTTAGTAAAGAATAAATACTGCTTTCTCCGGATAAACAACGCAGTGCGTATTTCATTTGATATATGCATGTCCATTTGTGAATGTGACTCTTGCACTTATTGTAACATTTCAAAAGGATTTGCTTAGGTGGAACAATAGAGAGAAAATAAGTTTACCAAGGTAAACATAAATTGATTTTCAACATTACATTGTGTACCTTTACATGAAAATTATGTAGAAAAGCGATAAATGTTTTAGGCAAATAGATAGTGGTATTGTTTAATTATCTTCGGGATAGGTGTTGCTACTTCCATGTTAGAATTTAGTCTGCGGCCACGTTGATCACTAGGGCCTACAAAAACGAACAAACAATTTTGCGGAAAATACTTTTGTGTAAAATACGTGGTACCACTTCTTTTTCGTCTGCGGATCTAGGATGGCATTAAATTAAACAGCATCCTTAAATTATGTTTCGCACATATTGGTTTGGCTACGATTTAAAAAAAACAGTGCGGCAGGTACGGAACAAGTATATCCTGTGCTTTCTCAATCTCCTGGTGTTCCCTGACTAGCAAAAAACAACGATTGGTTTGGAATCTATGCGTACGGCTAGCAGCCTTTTAATCTTTCTTACAAACGTTTTATTGTCACCTGACAACTATCCGGACGAATACCTGGTAAACGAGAATTTATCTTAAACAATTCATACGGCAAAAATTTAGAGTTCTCAAGAAAGCAAGATTGCCTCAAACATTTCCTATTATTTCTAGAGCCTGTAGATATTGAGGAAGAGGATGATGTTTTGTCGGCCTTTTACTTTTGATGATTCCGTTGTTGTATATATTATAATTCAGGCACTCTGACTTCAGACCTATACCAAAGGATGGTTTTAATGAGTTATGCTTCGGTGGGTTGAAATAGCCTGTTTGGTCGCCCGCTTTAAATGACTGTATTTAAAGGTCATACGTATTTTTAAAGGTTTAGGCATATAATTGTTGGCCCCATGTAAGTTAACACAATTGTGAATGCTAACATACATGGTTAGTGACCCAGATCTGTCACTTGCCATATGAGATCTATTAAGCAAAGTTAACAACGAATTGGGCACACATGGCTTTCCTCTGATGAGATGTCTGCGTAGGAGATGTAGGGTGTGCCTTTGACTGAGGGTCAAGATGTAAAGTGGCAGCTTCCTTTTGCCCATAAGACTAACACCTTGTAATTCGGGGCTTCAACTATCAGCAAACATATCTTAGGGTGCGTTTCGCTTTCCATAGGTACATCCGTATAATGGCGTGAGGCCGATAAACAGTCATTATACTAGTATACATGTTCTTCCGCGAACTATTTGCAACTTTTGTTCTGCAGATGTTGCATATTACAGGAACATAACAGAGACGCCGGAGGAAGATCAGAGGGGAAATGGTGATTTGCCCGAATAAATTACCAAACGTGATCGATGAAAGTTCAGGTGTTTTTGGTGCAAAGGAGAATGTAAAGATGGCAAAATATACACCGTTTTCCGTGTATAGGACTGCAGCCATAACCAAACCGTATTTAATGCAATGGAAATATTGCGAGGCAGACAGGGAGGAAAGGTTTACCTCAGTTCACAAAGAGAAAAGAATTTGTATTTGCTGCATCATCAATATAATTTTAACCCACTAAAATAAGGAATTTTATTCATGGACAGAGAAAGTTAGTGTTGTCTCTCATGCACACATTTTTGTGCTTAATATTATATTCAACAAGTTAAGTTTATATACAAAGTATTTAAATGTGGATATGAAATAAAGAATATAATACCATATAAACGCAGCTATTTTTGGTTTCGAGGATTCCCAACATAGTTTTCCGATGCATACTTTCATTGTTGATACACGGTCGCAAGGTTCATTGAGTGGATTGAAAATACGCATATGAATATTGGTATGTAGGCTGCACATATAACTTTGCATTGACGGGCTACGTAGCAGTGTGTCTCACACTCAGTTCTAGAATAAAGCAAACAATAGTGTGTCAGACCTTAGCATAGCTTCATCAGGTTCGTATGACGGGGTTAAAGTGGGTAGAGTAATGATGCCCAAATCACCGCAAGCTTGTTAATGCTACCTACGGGAATCATTACCGCTACATAGGTTTCAAGGGCTGATTTACGTCCACTCGTGGAACTTATTGTAGCGTCAAATAAGCAAAGCTTTTATGTTCGGGTGAATCATGCAGGCATAAATACAATGCATGGGCGAATACGCATTAACCTTCGTTTCAACATCTAACTGGTTAAAATTCTATCCGCGATTTTTGGTCTTTAAATATTACCAATAGTGACAGTTTAAGGAAAACAATACATAGTCCAACACAATCGACTTCAATGTAAACACTTTCTTTAATAAATGCCTCAGCGTAGTGGGTTTTCACTGAGAAACTGCTATATGTTTCATGGAACGGCATGCTTTTTGTGTATGCAAATCCTTACGTGTATGGTGTTGATGCAAGCACTCGGGTTTTTAATGTACACAACGCTACACATTAGATTTCCAAGGAATATGCCAGTGGGAAAGGCATGACTTTTGAGAACAGAAAGGAGAAAAATGAAAAGGTATACCCGAAGAAAATACACAGTACAACACAATCAACTTCAGCATGAAACGTTTATGTAATAAATGCCTCAACATACTGGGGTTTTCACTGAAAGAACGTTACGTTATTCTTCGAATAGCATGCTTTTTGAGTATGCATATATATGTTTATGTATATATATATATATATATATCTTTATGGTGTTCATGAAAACATCCGGGTTTTTAGTGTACACAACGCTACGCATTCAATTTCCAACGAATTTGTTAGTGGGAAAGGCACGCCAGTTGAGAGCAGAGAGAAGAACAAATCAAACGTGAAGTTGATGCGTTATCTGCATATAATAAAATAAAAGGAGATATAAAAACAGCTTGGAAAGAGGCATGTTGTGCTGTTGTATTTGGGATAGCTCTTGGTTTCTTCTCTGTCGATCGGGCTATACGAAGATAGGTTTTCTTTCGCTCAGCATGGCAAAAAATAGAAATCATTTGATTAAACTGGCAAAAATTGTACAAAAAAATAAAGCCCATGATGCAAATATTCACTTAAGATATGGAATACGTGCGGTACACTACACGAGGCAGAGATGACGTGCTTGTTCCTATAATAATGTACGACCGATCTCATGAAATGTTGGCCGAAAGTATGAAATGCGCATTCGATTAGGAAGCATTACTTGTAATAGTGATAACCATGAGGCAAAGTCTATAGTATTTCAGATTCGCCAAGATGTCTGTTTTTGATGAAGCTTCTTTCCGTTCCTCCTGCAAAAAAACACACGGTAAAAACTTACTACTTATGTAGCATGCATTTTTCCTATTGATTTTCAATGGTTTTGTAAATCCAAGTATATTTCATAGAAAACGTGCACAACATATGCTTTCGTCTACTTCTTTGGTGAAAAATCACATTGTCTTGACGTTGTATACCCGAAGAAAGTGCATATTTAGATTTTTAAAACCGTACAATGTACATACATACAGGACCGCACATGTCCGTTTACCAATGTTCCTAATTAAATGCGCAACACAGTCCGGATCCATCGCGAAATTTTAGGAATTTTGTGTGATACATGCTTAAAGGCAAAGAGGAATATGTGATTATCCTTACGGCGAAAAAGTGCACCTTGTAGACTGTAATCTGCAAATGCTCATGCAATGGCAGATCAGGTTCACAATTATTCGGGAATTGGAAACCTTTTTTTTAAAACTTACCTACGGGACTCTCACGTTTATCGATATTTTCAAAGACTGATCAACGTTCACCGTTTAAAATGAATACAACAGCTGATGGGCTGAACTGTTCGTTTTATTCAAATCAGGCAGGCATGAACACGCTGACATAAAATAGATATGGGCGCATACGCGTTTTGCCTAGTACTGGCATACACCAGGCTGAATTCTCATCGTCCTTTTTTTATAAATTTCGTACGTCACGCAGTGCAGCAGCTTAATACAGCAAAATGCACAACAACTTAACTTTACCTTACTTATTATGGCATATGAGGTCTCATTTACTGAAATGGGAGTATACTCAAGTTTTTAAAGGTTTGTACTTACCGAATAATTTGGAGCCTGATTATCAGCTGCACAAGCGCTTGGTGATGTCAGTCCACAAGGTGCATGCACTTTGCTTAAAGAAAACCACATATCCGCCTATCATATACAATGCAAACAAATTTGCAATGAATGCTGACTATGTTGTACATGACATGAGGAATAGTGGTAAATAAACAAACACGACGCTATATGAAAGAACATTGCACTGTCTAAAAAATCTGATGATTAGACACTTTTTAAAACCTAATTGTAATTATTTTTCGAGGATACCATATATATGGCATTATTCCCTATTCAACGACTAAAAAAAACTATCACTACTTCGTGTTTTCTATAAACTATTTTTGAATTTGCAAGCCCATCGTAAATCAATGCGCAAAATTCATGCTACATACAATAGCTGTGCTAACTTATGAAATGCCATCCCAAAATTCGAAATGTTGTCTCGTTTCAAATAGATCAATTTAATACGGTTTTAAAGCTTATCATCGTACAACATGATTTTACAGTGATACAGTTTCTACAGGGTGTAGGTTTTCCAACGAACATGTTCTTAAATTAAGCGGACGCGTGCTGTTTTGACGTACCTACAGGAATCACACGTCTGGCAATATTTTCAAAGACTGATCAGGGGTCATTGGTTAAAACAAATGCATGAGCAGCAGAGCTGGACTGTCTGGTATATTTGGGTCAGGCAACCATTAGCATAGTGACAACAAATAAATATGGGCGCACACATACTTAAGCTAGTACTGCAGTGCTTTAGGCGACATTTGCGTCGTCAGTTATACGATTTCATGCACCGCAATAATGCCGCAAGATAATTAGTATTACGACCGCGCGTAAGTAATTCTTCACAATCAAAAACACATTCCAAAATTTCAGCCAAAATTTTATGAGATCGGTCAGTGAATGTATGCATTTAAATATACTCCTAGATGGACGCTCAGACTGCACACACGGACGTCTGTTTTGTCTCCGCAACCTCCATGTCCCCACTGCTTACCAGCACGATTATCTCTCTCGCATGGTTTATGTCGTCTGACCACGTGTTGGTGTTACCAACTTGAAATTTCGCAAGGATATCTCGATTTTTCTTCAACATTTCTCCTTAGAATGCATATCACCTCCCTTATTCAAAGTTTTATAGACTGCCTAGAAATATGCGAAGCAACTTTTATGCTTTTACACATTTTGTGAAAATAGAACGACGCCGTTGAATTTCATAGTTGAAAAAATACGTTAGCCTAATTGAAAAAGTGCCATATTAATGGACTGATAAGATCGTGATATCGTCCATCGTTAATCATGGTGCATTTTCATTCACTTATGCTAGACGTACAGTTTACAATATACGTCATATCCACTGTTCAATATCATGAACCTAATATAGTCTCCTCCCAGAACCATTCAGAAATAAATGCATTTCCGCACACAGAAATTATACAACTTGCGGCTTCGAAACCATGAGCGCAAGTGCAAGGCCAAGTCAGGCCAACAATTATTCTGGAATTAGAAAAGTTTTTCAAAATCAACTTATGCCTTTCTGTCAAGTATACGATTTAAAGAAAACGTTATTTTCTACAAAACGAAGGAATGTATGAATAGTCACGGGCATAGCTTTTCTGAAAATTATTTGAATTGTAATGGCCATCAAATATCAAACAAAGGTTTTACTAAATACGTAGTGATTTTTTACAGAGTGTATTTTCCACAGGCAACCGGAAAGATGTTCAGCCAAAAGCCGGCATTTTATTGTAAATTAAATGCTTGGGATTATGATGCACGATGATTAATCTAACAATCTTTGAGATGCATCATTTACTGCAACTTAAACCATGGGGATAATTTGAGTTCAACAGGCATTTTATATTCGAACCCAATTTTAGGGAATAAAAACTAATTAGATCATTGTTAAACGTGATATTCTCTAACCAGCCGATAGGACATCAATCTAGATAAAAAAGATATTACCTTCTTGGTAGAACTCCAGAATATCTAGATGAGGAGATTATGCCCTCTTCTGAAGAATGACGCCACATAAGATAGACTAAGGCATCGCTGGCCAGGCTTTAAACCTTTATCTTTATGTCAAAGATTTGGTTTTCCCCTATTTAGAACCAATCATATAAAATAAGGATTCAGGGATTAATCATGCTTGTGGGTGCTCGGATGCTTATATTTCTGGGACCTTGTAAATCATCGTCGACTTAAGACGTCAGCTGATTAGGTCTGAATTCGTGGTGAACTGCTATCAGTAACAGCAGTAATGGCGTGCCAGCGTCCAAGGCACGATTGCCCCAAAAAAGCCCCTGATCAAGCAGAGGATGGTAGGGCACCCCGTTCTTTCGGCGGCCATGGGCTAAATTCCACATGGTTACCTATTTCCGTGTTCTGAATATAACTTTAACGGTACCCCGTAAAGCTAACTCAAAGTCCCTCAAACTTTTGGTCAAATTCGCCAGTGCAAAACTACGATGTACCAAAGCATCAATCATTGTCTCTCTACCAATTAGGGCATTTTCAAACCCAAAACTTTAAAATGACGTCCGTTACGTAGATGTTGACAACACAATTCCCAGCTCCATATTCCTTATAAGCTACGCCATTGTGAGCAGGCATCATTGTTCACTAATTCGCTCATGCTTTTTCGCTTTGCTTCGAATTTTCCTTGTTATTGCACAGGCTCGAATTCTTCCTGCTAATCGACTAATGTTCATTTCGACTTAGGTTTCCATGGATCTTGATCAGTAGCATTGTTCGTTTTTGTGATCGGGCATTTGTCATTCGCTTAGAGATAAACACTGTTGAAGACATTAAAATTAAGTAACATTTTATGTGAGATAGTATATTGCCATTTTTGCAACATCTTATTTAATAGCACAAAGAGGAAGCTGCCACCTTACCTCCCAACGAAGTACTAATGCATGAACATGCTCTATCACCAGGAATATCCAAGGGTTCAGTTTCTTCAAGTCGTTC
Organism: Spirometra erinaceieuropaei; assembly: GCA_902702965.1. Classification (NCBI taxonomy): domain Eukaryota; kingdom Metazoa; phylum Platyhelminthes; class Cestoda; order Diphyllobothriidea; family Diphyllobothriidae; genus Spirometra; species Spirometra erinaceieuropaei. The sequence continues at coordinate 1,931,014 of CACRXP010000034.1, read as the reverse complement.
CTTACAATATCTAGGCAAATTCTTCCAAAAATATTCGGTACTACGTGAACCATGTGCAAAAGATCAACGCCTGCTTTCGGGTGGTCGTAGTTCATTTTAAAGATGGCGTAATCGGGAATGTCATTATAGGCAAAACTAATCGGCACTGGACGGATGTCATTCTTTCCTTGAAGGTGGCCGAAATCGGGATTTTGAGGCTGAAAGTTAAATGGAGGCATATAAATAGCATAGCAGGACGGCAAGACTTGCAACGAAACGCTTCGCACATTATCGTACGAGCGAGAGAAATGAGAAAAGTAAATTGCAAAAAAATGTTGAAATATTTTGTAAAATGTCACACGGATCACTTAACTGCGTAGTAGATGACAGCACTTCACTCACGCTCCTACGCGGAATTATGTAGGCTATACATGTCGTTAAAAATGGGCATTAAGCAACCAGTTACCGCGTAGATATGGTATTTTTAGGTTATCTAACCTGACGAAAATAATATGACTGCTAATCAACCAACGTTTACTTAATGGATTACTTAGCACAAGATTACTCCATGGGAATTTCCCTCAAAATGAACTGAAATCCGCTAAGATAATTTTCCATGTAAAGTCAAAGTCCACCAGTATGATGAAGTCTCAGTGCATTTGAAAGTGTAGAAAGGAGCAGAATTAAGAAAGTAAATCCGACGAACACTTTTTGAACATATTAACGATATCTTCGGGAATGTAACTTTGCAAAGGACGTGGAATATTGTCGGTGAGTTGGATTTCTACACATGACATGCAACTGTACGCCCCCATTCAGCAAAGATGAGATTGCAGTTCGTTTTTTAACTTTACACTAGGAGTCTGATATTGCTACCACGGTCACGTTGCTTAGCAAATAATCAAATGTTTTGGAAAAAAGGTCTTCGGAGCGAATCGAATTGCAATCTTGGATTGTTCTTCGGACGTCCAATTGCTGCAACTTGCGTATGCAAAAATTTAATAATAATGCATTTTAGATTAAGGGTAAATCTCGCACCTCTACTTATGCTAGATGGATAATCAGCCCAAACCAAGGAGTCAAACGTAGTCGGACGTAACTTCTGAGGCATCATAGCTGAAAATTGTTTATAGAAGTTGAGTGTCCACAAAATATAGCAAATGCTACTCAGGTGGATAAAGTTAACATAAAGATAAAGTCCATCGCGGCCTGGAAGGTACAAATAAACGCAATCTGATAAGCTTAAATTGTAAGTGCAGGACGACTAAGTAGTCATTGCAGGAACTGCATACTGCTTTGGAATGCTTAGTCGCTAATCGAGATAGTGAATGCTGTTGTATATTTCCACGAAATATGATAATCTTAGGCGTCTTATCAGCAAGGAAATATATTGAATGAACGGCCAGCGAGGTAAAAAACAATGCTATCTACATTATAAAAACGGCGAATTGACGACTTTGCGTTCTTAGATTTAACTAAGGCTCGAGAGTGCCAATGATATGCGTTGAGAGTTGTGATTTCATGTGCAATATGCGGCTGATTAGCACACATTATGGAAAAGCGCACCCTATCATTTTTTCAAATATTGGCTTTCTCTCGGTTTAGGCGTTAACAGATTTGTCATACAGAGTTGACGCCATTAATACGCATTCATTCCCAAAAAATTGGCCCCACTTATTGCATGGTCATTATAAAATACAATCAGTAATGATGACAGCAAATTCGACCTACAACTATCTACAACTGACGCGTACTTGGCGCAAACGTCAGTCATCAGATTTCAGAAGGTAAGTGACGTACTGCATTTATATATAGATATATATTCCGAATGATAGAGAATACGCGCGGCCCAGGTAATTGCATAGAAGAAGACGGGAAGGCGATCGCTGGGACCATTGTTTTTTTTGTCCGACGTTTCGAACTCTCACGCGAGCCCATCGTCAAGGAATGAAAATACTGTACAACTCATCGCATATTTAGCTCATCTCTGCCAGGAATGACCTCCAGCTGCGCTGCTGATTTGTTCACGCAGTGCTTGATAAGCGATTGGCAGATCGATATGTCGATTGATCGTGTCCTCAGTTGAGTGCCACGCTTCCTGCAGCAGGCGAGCAACTCGGTTGTCTGACTGCCCCAGTATTCTCACGCTCTCGAAGTCAAAGGCGTGCCCTGGCGAGGAGGCGTGGGCGGCTACCAAGGAGAGTTTGTCGTTCCGTCTCACGGCCAATTCATGCTCGTGCAATCTCGTGCGGACCTGTTTGCCGGTTTCACCAACATAACTGGCCTGACCACAATTGCAGTCTATCCGGTAAATGACTCCCGATTTCTGATCTATGGGAATCGGGTCCTTCGGCTGCATGAGTTGCCGGCGGATTGTTGCTTCAGGTCTGTGCGCGACGCCGATCCCAAATTCGCTCACCAGTCTGGCGAATTCTTCTGACAAACCAGCTATGTACGGCACTGCCCGCCAGCACTTCGGTTTCGGCTGCACCTTCGGTTTTCTTCCCGGGATTTCTCGCCTGCACTTTTCGACGAAATTCCCAGGGTAGCCGTTCATGATGAAGAGTTTCCTCAGGAACTGCGCCTCGGCCTTCTTGTCGGCTGGCTCCGTGCAGTGGGTTTCTACACGTCAGTAGAGTGTTCTTACGCAGCTGCGTTTGTGCGAAAGGGGGTGGTTGCTAAGAAAACTCAGAATACGAGAGGTATTCGTCGCCTTCCGGTAAACTGTTGTTTTTAGTCCCCCATCGCCTTTTCTCTGGACTAGTACGTCGAGAAACGGCAACTGGCCATCTTTTTCCACTTCCATCGTGAACTGGATATCCGGGAAAATCGAGTTCAGATGTTGCGTGAATTCCCCAATCCTGTCCCGATTAATGATGACGAATGTGTCATCAACATACCGTACCCACAGTCGTGGTCGGTAGTGGTCAAACGCCAGTGCCTCCAGTCGTTGTAACACTGCCTCAGCAATCAAGCTGGATAACGGCGACCCAATCGGTGTGCCTTTAACTTGTTCGTACGGGGTTCCGTTGAAGGTGAAGAAGGACTTTAAGCAGTGTTGCAGGAGATCGACAAGGTGTTTTATTTTTAGTTTGTTGTCCGTCTCGTTATAACGTTTCTCCAGCAAGGTTTGCACAGTTTCAACAGCGAGATGTTGTGGGATGGAAGTGAAGAGTGATATCAAGTCGAAGGATACCAACAATTCGTCATCTGTAAGTCTGATACCTTGCAGTTTCTCAAGGAATTGTTCTGCTGAGTGCATCGTTGTTTCAGAACCTTGAATTAGAAATTTCAGGCGCTGGAACAGCCACTTAGCCAGGCCAAACGTTGGGGTGCCTCTTAGAGAAACGATCGGTCGTAGGGGGGTTCCTGGTTTGTGGACCTTGGGTAGACCATAGAATCTCGCAATCGCGGAATCCTTTGGTTTCATCCTCTGCCAGTCAAACTGTGTTATCGCTTTTGACTTCCGGAGATTTGCCAGGTCCTTGTTGATTTTGCTCATTAGTCTTCGTCATATCACCTTCACAAGGAATGTAGGCGGTTCTGTCGCCCAAAAGGGCCTCGACTTTGTTGACGTAGTCCTCCTTGTTCAGTACGACCGTCGATCGTCCCTTATCGACCGGGAGTAGCCGGAAGGTGCAGCCGAAACCGAAGTGCTGGCGCGCAGTGCCGTACATAGCTGGTTTGTCAGAAGAATTCGCCAGACTGGTGAGCGAATTTGGGATCGGCGTCGCGCACAGACCTGAAGCAACAATCCGCCGGCAACTCATGCAGCCGAAGGACCCGATTCCCATAGATCAGAAATCGGGAGTCATTTACCGGATAGACTGCAATTGTGGTCAGGACAGTTATGTTGGTGAAACCGTCAAACAGGTCCACACGAGATTGCACGAGCATGAATTGGCCGTGAGACGGAACGACAAACTCTCCTTGGTAGCCGCCCACGCCTCCTCGCCAGGGCACGCCTTTGAATTCGAGAGCGTGAGAATACTGGGGCAGTCAGACAACCGAGTTGCTCGCCTGCTGCAGGAAGCGTGGCACTCAACTGAGGACACGATCAATCGACATATCGATCTGCCAATCGCTTATCAAGCACTGCGTGAACAAATCAGCAGCGCAGCTGGAGGTCATTCCTGGCAGAGATGAGCTAAATATGCGATGAGTTGTACAGTATTTTCATTCCTTGACGATGGGCTAGCGTGAGAGTTCGAAACGTCGGACAAATAAAACAATGGTCCCAGCGATCGCCTTCCCGTCTTCTTCTATATATATATATATATATATATATATTTATTATGATAGTGGGCGCTCACCGATCAGGTTACGGAACATACTCGTTCCGTTGTGCCTTGGGGCTCATACTTAAACCCTCGCAGGCAGTCGCACAGCGACTAGTGATATATGTTGAGAAGGTGATACCGACAAAGACAAGGGAGACCGGAATGGCCATTTCTGGCTTATTAGCCGTCATCAGCCAGTCATACCCAACCCCAAGTGTGGATCACTTGAGATTCGAACCCGGGATCTTTGGTCATGGAGTTGAACGCTCTACCATTGAGCCACGGGCCCGTTGTCCTGTCGGTTGTGATCGGGATTATTAATTATGATAGTGGGCGCTCACCGATCAGGTTACGGAACATGCTCGTTCCGTTGTGCCTTGGGGCTCATACTTAAACCCTCGCAGGCAGTCGCACAGCGACTAGTGATATATGTTGAGAAGGTGATACCGACAAAGACAAGGGAGACCGGAATGGCCATTTCTGGCTTATTAGCCGTCATCAGCCAGTCATACCCAACCCCAAGTGTGGATCACTTGAGATTCGAACCCGGGATCTTTGGTCATGGAGTTGAACGCTCTACCATTGAGCCACGGGCCCGTTGTCCTGTCGGTTGTGATCGGGAATATTAATTATGATAGTGG
>CACRXP010000034.1:1868556-1900913 GCA_902702965.1 Spirometra erinaceieuropaei | reverse complement strand
AATTATCAAAGTTTGGAAATAGCTTTAGGATAAACCATGGCACGTTTGAACTGACACCAAGCCTCTTCGCTATAGCCGGCGAGAATGGATGCCTACTCGATAGGACGAAGATCCTTTTCATCTGTTTGAAATCGCCACGCCACATATTTGGTCGGGAATAGAGGTGTTGTGCAGGCAGGGATAATCAGACGTATTTCCACATGTATTTGTGAAACAATTTAAAATCCTTTGAATTTAAGACATTTGCTGATGCAGTGAGTAGTAAGTATTTATTTTAAATGTAAACGGTCAGTCTAATTACGTTAATGGATTTACCCATTATGAAACCTTGTTCTCAAACGAAATGACGGACCACCCTAAAGGTCAGCAACAACTATGCTTTCGACCAATTGCAAAACGTTCCTTTATAAGTTATCTTTTTAGAGAGAACATCAAGAGTGATTTGCATTGACTAATTTTTAAGCGTCCGTTTGCCTCCGCGGTAAAGCGAAGAGTAAAATTTCCACTTTCATTCATTTCTCAGGCGTAAGAAAAAATCTGATATTTTTCTGCCGCAAACGGAGAAACCTGCTTTTGTCCTTATTTTGCTTTCATTTTAACCTTGTACGTTCCAGGATTACGAATTCCTGGAATAATAGCAACAATAATGCTATTTTGCTGAACTCGCTACAGTTTGTGTGTTTTGTTTCTGAAATTCGCGTCCACAGATTCTAGATTAACGCAATGTAATGTTCCTTGCAATGAAACACAAAAGGACTATTTAGTGATAATAACTTTGTTAAAGCATATAATTTCCAACTGGCAAAATTCCATAAAACAGTTTTTTGCTTTATAATTACACCTTAAGACGTAAATAATACACATTGTTTACAAAAAATTAAACCTTAAGCTAATTACACTGATTCCTGCGGGTAATCTGCATCCAAGCGCAGCATGTGTCGCTTAGTAAACCTTGTGAATGTGTACTGCTCTCTGGTCGAATTGCATATTCCTAAAATGCGCAGTCGAAGGCTAGGACAGATAATATCCCAGGCAACAGTCCGAGTACATTGCAACGTCCACTGTGAACCTCATTCAAGAATGTTTGCTTGATAAAATTATATGGACACATTTTCTGCAAAAAAATGATATTTTCGTGAAGTGACTTGGCAAGCCAGTAAAATGCGCAACGTCTAAGTAGTTCGAAAGATCAGTTACCCTGCGCTGTCGTCAGCGATAATGTGATAGGCTACGTAATTGTGGTCCACGAAGATGACACAAATTCGATTTGCGTCGAATAACCTGCCGTGACCACCTGACAGACAATGTCTGCTTAAGTCGACGAGCCGTGTTCTTAGTGTCAGCCGGTGGCTCAATTGACCCTGCAAGCAAGCATTTAGTGGTAAGCAAATGTCTTGTCGTCTCGTCATTTGAACTCCCAACCAACCCTCTTTTAATTCAGGACATCCGTTGTAATATGTGTGTCATGGGTCAGGCCTGACAGACAGACTGTTACGTGACCCAGACCACGGTTGTGTCCTATAGAACCGTTTATCCGTGTCGATTAGATTGTCGATGCTCAGGGTATAACCTATGCGGCTTAAGTGTTGTCCTGAATGCTGGTCTCTGCGGACTAATATGTGCGTTCACTCTTATCCCGGGTTTCTGGCAATTACTTCGGTAATTTGGGGTCATCTGTTAGCACGCATCACAGTGCAACCACAGGTTTTCAATGCTAATTCAGGTATGGGTGTATGCGCGCTGGGTCTACCTTTAATCATGCCAGAACACACGTACAGCTCTCTTGACCATTTCCACTGCTAAAATTCACACGCAGGCGCTACAGCATCAGGCATGTCGCCACTGCTTCGGTCAATTGTAGGAGGTCTTTCGACCTCTTACCTCCTATTCGGTTGAATTAGGACCTTATATGAAGCTGGGGGTGCGTTAGTACGCCTAAACGCGGTTTTTTGCACTGCAAAATACCTAAGCCCACTCTCCTTGATGATCTTTTCTAATCTTTCGTGAGATTGACCTCAGACGAGGAAGCAGAATAGGGTAGGATTGGTTCAGCAAATTTCAGCTAACACCATAGAGGAGTTCACGCTAATTTGAGCGTCAGTACTCCCACCCTGTCTGTGAAGTACACGGTGGACATCGCCGGTCGTGATAGCGGCTACATGATTATACGCCTAGTCAGTGCTGATTGTACATGTGTTGGGTGGTCGGCGGGAAAACGCGTCAGGGTGAGCGTGCTTGTGGGCTTAGTGGTGCTGGTGGATGAATTTGGCTCTTGTAGTACCTCCTGTCATCCTGCTAGTTAGCCTTCAGCTTCCGTCATATTCTGTATCCATTGCCTCATGTTTGCGAGTAATGACGTGACTGTCAATAAGTAACGGTGGGAGTTGGCAATGCCGGACGCTAAATATTATAATTACGATTTGTTTTCGGTAGTGCTTTTGCTAAAAAGCAAATTAGGCGTTCAATGCCTGTTTCTTCGGCTTGGGGATACCCGCCCTCAGTTGCAAACCCATTAGCGTCGCTATCTGAAATAAATGCCGGAATTCCAGTTCTTCTTTTCGGCAGCATAAATATGGTTACCACTATATTTCTAGACTTTTACTCGTACATCACAAGCTAACAATCGATGAACAAGGTGGATGGGCATCCTTCCTCCGACGGCCTGTGTAGGAAATATTACAACCTCCGCGAGATGGATGATTAAATAATAGTAGACGGAGGTCGGCCCTGGTAGCCTGCAACTTCCGCGGATGTTTTAGGTGTGGGCCATGATTTGAAAGAGTCGTCTTTCTCCGGAAATCATGTATGGTTTACTGGTCGAATTCATGCCCGAGGAAGACTATTTTAACAAAAGCAGAGAAGTTGTAATCTTATCTCATTAAGCATACGTTGAGATCACGCAAAGCAGAGGGGAATGCCGTTAGGTCCTCTTTACGATATTAAGCGATTTGTCCGAACACGTTGACATCCTCCAGTTATAAATGTCGCTCCCGAACGACTGCAACCCTTTTTAACTCCACCTACCCTCACGAGGACACCCAACCCTCACCGCATTCCTTAATCCCATCTAACATCCTTCTACCCCGCCTCCATTGCCTCTGCAGCGGCTCCTGTACTGTAGTTCGCCCATTACGCACAGTTTTCGATGTATTGTGCTTGGAAAATTTCAAGAGGACAACGTTATTAACCAAGCATTTATTTACTCCTAAGCCCTCTCAACTGCACTGCATTGTCTAGGTTGCATATGTTTCGGTTCATCACGAGTGAAATCCAGTAAATCAAAAAGCTGTTGATATATATTTTCAGAATATTTCTCCTTAAATCACAAGTTGTAAAATCATCACTATTGACTGAACCGTTTCGAGTGAAATATAATTTTTATTTAACTGCTGAGGACAACATATATAAATTTAAAGCCGATATGGAATCAAACTATGGTTACTGTTTACTAAAAGTTGCTGTGATGAGACAACTATGTAGTGATGTAAGCCAGAGCGACTTAAGTTATACACAAGACAATAAAACACTGATCAACAGCGACATGCGGCGAACTCAAAGTAATGTATGCTGAGGTATGTGAATGACAACGAGACCGAGTAATCGAAAAAGGAACGCAAGCAAACAAGGTAGAAAAAGAAGGCGAAGGCACGATCACTGGGGCAGTAAGTTTATTTGCCTGAGCTTTCGAACTCGAACTAGAGTTCATCATCAGAGGTTACTCGAGTGCAGCAAATTGTGAACATTTATATCGTTCATCCTTGCGGGGGCGGGAGGGGGAGTACGTCCGTGGCTAGGTAGGGTTTGTGCCGCCTGGTCCACGATGTTCCCCCGGCGTGGTGACGCCATTTGCACTTCGCGACGGTGTGAGCTGCGCCACCTGGCTGCGTGGGCGGAGCGCGTGATAACACGCAGGCAAATCGACGTGTCTGTTGATGGAGTTGGTGTCCGACACCCACGCCTCCAACAGCTCTCGCCCTGTCTTGTTGCCGGCTCGCGCCAATATCCGCGTGTTGGCGAAGTCGAACTCATGCCCTTCCTCGAGCGTGTGAGTGGCTACTTGAGACAGTGGGTCGCCTATCCGAACGGCCCGTTTGTGCTCAAGTATTCGTGAGCTCAGACGTCGTCCTGTCTGGCCTGTGTAGTGGCAAGGACAGTTTTGGCACGGGATTCGATAGACTACGCCCGACTGTTCACCGGCGTCCAGTAACCTCTGATGATGAACTCTAGTTCGAGTTCGAAAGCTCAGGCAAATAAACTTACTGTCCCAGTGATCGTGCCTTCGCCTTCTTTTAAACAAGAACCTGGGATGCGTATATTCTCTTCCATTCGTAAGGTAGAAAAACCCTTATGGTCTCATTTACAAAATATAGATATGTGGGTTGCAGTGGCGGAAAATGAAGCACACTAATGTCAGCTTTGTCGGAAACACGGATACTGAGTAGTAAAACCATGAAAGGAATTTGAAGTAGCCAGCAGTAAGCTATGTCAATGAGAAGTAAACGTAGAAGTGGACAATGAACCTGATGTAGGCAGTCTAAATCGGGTTGACGATCACCGCTTAAAAGCAGGATCGGTAATGCGATGTTATCGAGGTGGAATAAAATAATACAAAGACATGGACGAAGAAACGGAGTAACTGCCCAATGGAATGTAAGTGATCTAACTTGTACCAATATATGGGAAAGACTTTGCCGCCGAGCAAAAGAAAAACAAATCAACATTTGATCTCACAATTTGCATGCCTTAGATCAGTGCTTTTTTCCGTGTTTCCCTTGTCACGACACTAAGTAAAACGTCGACTTACTTCCCTTACGCAATGACGCTCAGCATGTTCGTCTTATGGGTTGTATTGATGGGGATGACACATAGTTAAGACTGGTAACCCGCCAGATAGTATCAGACAGGCGCCGACACACCACAGCAGGATCAGCACAAACTTCGTAATCAATCAATAGACGGATTTTGCTCAACGCTACCCTCTCAGTCAGAAAGGTACTTTATGAAGACCAACAGCTAGCCGACGTTATTCGGCTGTGCTGCACAGCGCTTCTTGTATTAAGCAAACCCCTTCATGCTTTCAACAAGCGACTATGCATCTGTCAAATTAAACTTAAACGAAATACATTTTACTTGCTCATTTTTTTCACACCGGTGTTTAATGGTTTGTGATCGGATCAGGTGCAGTTGCTTGTTTATTCAACAAATACTGTTATTGTGCTCTGAATTAGAAATCTATGCATTTCAGGAACATCTATTGTGCGCATATGCAAAAGGGTATAAATAGTGCCTTAGATTGCTAATCGTATTACGACGTTCTTATTCGATATGTTGTGAAATCCACCTAGTTGTTCGTTAGGTATGCGGACTAGCATACTAAACATTCATTGGGTACTTATCGTATTATGTCATTCATTTTTGACATATAAGAAATCCACCTAGTCGTTCGTTGATTATGCGGATTTTCAGCGGTGTAAAATCTGCAAACCTGTCTCCATCTGGCAGACGTTTTAAGAGAATCTCTTTGAAGTCTGCGAGGAAGTGGCGACTCCGATAAATTGTATACCGATTGCTGGTGTAACATGCTTCTCTAAAAATTATTCGGTTCCGCCTTTAGGATTTCGGTGTCGCTTTAAGATTAAATAACACGTACAATGCTTAAATAGACGAGAATACGTTTAAAAAAAATAAAATTAAATTAAAAATTAACCAATCAAACATTTGTTACATAGCGATCCAGAAAATAGCAGGTATACCGCTTTAACACACACCCAATGCCTTACATACTGTAATTTCATTACTGTTTTGATGACTAACCCATCGATATGCTTATTTAACGGCAACTGTAAGAGAAAAGACCGGTGTAAAATAAAATGTTGACCCAATCCAAATATACGTTTTCAGAAATTCGCGGGAATGTGCGGACCATGCGCAAGACATCAAGGCTAGTCAGTTGACCCCGAAAATGCGCTCAAATGCAACCTTACTGAAGGCGTTTATATGAAAAAAATTATTGGTTCCGCAACCACACCTTTCTAGTTTACCGACATAGTCAAGACGGAATTTTGGGCTTAAAATCTGAACAAACACACATGGATGGTTTAACGGTCAGACGACCAATTTATAATAAGGAAGTGCGTTTTAGAAAGGCAGGTAATTACACGAATAAAGGCGAAATTTCGAGTTTCAGGTGCATGCATAGGTGAAGAAGAATAGTCGAGCACCGGCACAATTCCTTTATTATCCTAAGCTTTCAGACCTCTGCTGGAGTCCATCGTCAGATGAAGCATCAGAAACAGAACAAGCGACATTTATAAGGCATTTAGGCCAATTATCGGCGATTCTATCGCCGCAGATCTTGGGTAGACGATTTTCGTTCTGGCACACCACAGACAAGCCAAGAAGAGAGACGATTTGGAACGGTATATGACTAAGCTAACACCACCAGGCACAGAAAGCTCAAACTTGTTCAACAACCTCTCGTTCAAAAAGCTACCAGAGCAGCAACTTTGAAGGTTACAGTATGAAACTTGCTTCAATACTGCAGATGCCGATCCTGTCGAATCATTGCAGCCCTGGAAGCTATGCGTGTAAGAAATGCAACTTCCAACTACATGAAACACCGTCTGACAACGTGGTACCTCCCTGCTGATAACAGACAGACTAACTGAATGTGCTTCGCAGAGTGAGTCAAAGGCTATTGGAGAAATGAGGAGGGACGACAGAATTGTTCTTCCATCTACTGGCAAGGGACGGCTAAACGTCATGATGAATCGAGAAGGCTATAATGAATAACCTGAATCTCTTCTTGGTGACAGAGCATTTTACAGACCAGCACAGAACGCAAAAGCCAGATTGGTAGCAGATCGGCTGAGTAAACTGCTAGCAAATATAGACATAAAAATGTGATCACGGAGAATGAATGACACCAAGTAAGGGCAACTGACACCGCTCAATCTCGACTCTATGGTCTGCCAAAAACGTGATGCAAATGTCCCGCTTCGGCTAACCGTTGTCCTAAAAGTCAACCCCACCTACAATTTGGCAAAGTGGATGTACTCAAAACTGAAGTACCTCCAAGGCAAGTCGATTACGTCAGTTCGATCAGACTCAATTGCTCATAGGCCTCCAAGGTAGGAGGACTCATTTGGACAAATGCATGATCACCTTGATTTGACGCCGTCATTCACATCCATTCCAATAAACTTGACTCGCGAAGTCTTGCGCAAGAGACTTGAAGAGTAGTATGATGAGACGCATAATGCTCTAAAAATTGAAGCTCATAAGGCTGTTTGAAAGCTGCCAACAAACTTTCTTCACTTTTGCGTGAGAGACCTATGAACAAATCAAGGGAACCACAAAGGGGTCACCAGTCTTCGATGTAATGGCAGAACTGGTCCTTTTTTGAGAGAGGAATGCTTTATGTTGAAAATAACATTCAAAACCTTCAGCAAAAACGGTTCTCCAGTACACAGTGATTAACATAGAGATTAACAGGTTTTGGACAGGTGGACATAACTATATATGAATAGAAAAGGACTTTAGGGTGCAAGATCAGGTTTAAGCTTTTGTTTTTCAGCATCTTTGAGGTGAGACACCGGGCTAGAAATAGCAGTATGGAATTCTGATGAGCGGAAGTGCGACAAGGGATGTGGCTGAAGCATCGACGCATGGGAAGTAAGGATTTTGCGGCCATTAACACATTATGAAGGCAATTGACGGTGTCATTCAGAATTCGCTCAGCAAATTGCTCCGCCGTATTAAAGCGTCGCTGCACGATGATATCAACTAAAATATGATAGGAAACACCAGCAGCAGAGACGAACATTCGAATGACACGTTTAAAAATAATAAGTTATTTTTTGATTAAAGCTGGAAAAATAACTGGAGAACAATAAAGAATGAGTGGAAGAATAGAGCCATCTATGAATCTCCAGATTAAGGACTGGGGTGTGTGATATGAACGTAGACGACGAATGTAATACACACGTTTTTTGAATTTTTGTTAAAAGGGTTTCCAAATGAAGTTAGAACGAGAGAATTTAGGACAAAGTAACACCTAGGTACCGGAAAGAGGATACCTCATTGGGAAAAATATCCAAAGGTTCAGAAATGGGAGAGGGTCGCAATCGAAACACACAATGTACTGATTTCTGATTGTTTCGTACGAGTCCATTATTCGACGACCATGCGGACACGTGATCTAAGCCATCCTTTAAAGACTGTAGGTGAGTCAGGTTTTTGAGTGGGTGGCCTACGACCATGTCATCGGCATACTTAACATACATTCTCTCGTGCGCGTTAATGGTGTTTACTGTTTACATACCGTTCATGTCTCGTACCAGCACTCATTACTTATACCTATAGCGGATAGTTAGAAATGACTCAAACACATTTGATGGACATCGCTGTGCTTGTAAAAATGACGAAACTGTCCGACCTCGAGATTTCGGGACACAATTTCTGATCAGCACGCAAAGACTTTCGGGTTTTTATGCAATTCTTCTTTGTGAGTATCTGTTCGGAATTTTTGAAAGTCAAGGGAGGAGGTTTCCTGGGTCTCTAAAGATCGGACCGCTTCGAGGCTGCAATCTGTCAAGGAATCCATATGCATACATTTTCGAAGCCGTTTCTAAATGAATATGATCCAGCAAAGATCTCGACGATCGCAAGCTGGAAACGCAAGTTCCGGCGATGATGAAAAAGGTGCAGTGGCATCAGACGATTGAGCAGTCCCACGACCGCCTGTTGGGATGTCAGTTCAGTTCACTTCAGCTCAGTTTCTGAGGGGAATAAAGGCGTTGAATCTTCGACTCCCTATTTGTTACACGAAATCAAACTATCTCAAACATTTGAAAATACAAACGTCAAACGGCTACATAGTTTCTTCAGATTGGCAAAGTTTTAAAAAACAGACAGATAAAGAAATTGTTGTAAGTGTTAAAACATTAACATCAATAAATGTGATGTACAGTAGTCTTTATTGGGTTAGTTAGTGCTATCTCAGTTTCTGAGGGAGACGAATTTAATCCCAGCCCACATTTAAAAGTCATGGGAAAATTATAAAAACAAACGTTAATAAAATACAGGCAGTAACATAGCAACATTATTAAGCTGTTCAAACGGAATGCTAGACGATGTCGGTCAGGTGATATTATGACGTTTAATGATACATTGGTCCAACTTGCGCTTAAAAGCCTCGACGGATATGGACATGATGACATATGCAGAAAGAGAATTCCAAGCCCGATCACTCTGTTTGAAAAGAAGAACTTTCGAACTTCCAGCTTGGTGCCAATCGTGCGTGGTTTAAGTGGATGACGTTGGAGGTTCGTTATGGTCACTAACTCAAAGAAATCAGCATGTACGAGACAGCAGTCGTGGCCGCGCAGTATACAGAATGCTTGTATAAGATCGCCTCTTAGATGCCTGTAACTCAGAGGAAAAAGGCCGAGATTAGACAATCCTGTATCATGGGGTAGTTAGCCCTATCCACTTACGAGTTTGGTTGTACGCGTTTGAACTTTCTCAAGGATGCTGATATCTTTAGATTTTCAGGGTTCTGGCACATGAATAGCGAACTCTAGCTGTGGTCGTACAAATATTCGAAAGACTTTTTGAGGCAGTCTTAATCGCCGGTAGAGAAAGCTCTTTTGACAAGATAAAGTACCAAAATAGCGTACGTGGCTACCTTGGAGCAGTGGAGCGACGGTTTAAGAGAAGCCGTTACTGACACACCCAAGTCTTTCTGTGCGTCCACCTCCTGCAATTGTACGCCATCTAGGTGGTTAACCCTCCGGCTCAGAGATCACTTAGTCACATTAAACGACAAAAGCCAGTCCTGTGACCATTTCTCGAGTCGGTTCAGGTCTGCTTGCAAGCGGCCGTCGTCAAATTCAGTTCGGATGACACTCCGAAGTTTAAAATAATCAGCGAACATGACAACGTAACGATTCATTTCACTGACTCAGTCGTTTACGTTTATAGTGATTAGGGTAGTGCCAAGGACTGAGCCTTGACGCAGATCGTTTTCAACCACTACCTCCGCAGACTGCACGCCACTGACGTGGACGATGTCAGAGCGACCGACCAGGAAACGTTGTATCCACCTTAGGAGATAACCCCTTATGCCTATTCAGCTTAACTTTAACAGCAGACGCTGATGTGGTACACTGTCGAATGCCTTTTTAAAGTCGACGTAGACTGCGTGCATTACATGAGCGCCATTGACTGCCGGATCCAGCAATCTAAACAATAAAATATGTTTGTCACTCATGTTCTGCCTCTATAAAATCCGTGCTTGGCATTGCATTGCAGATTATACTGTGTTAGGGGGCGCTCACCGATCGTTCATACGTAACTCACTCGTTCCGTTGTGCCTTAAGGGCTCTCTCTCGAGCCCAACCAGCAGCCGCACAGCGGCGCATAATATTTAGGCAGAATAGCATTACCGACAAAGACTAGGGAGACTGGAATGGCCATCTCTGGCTTATTAGCCGTCGTCAGCCAGCCGTACCCAAGCCCGAAGTGTGGAACACCCGAGCCTCGAACTCGCGACCTGTTGGTTTAGAAGTCAACGTCTCTACTCACCGGGCCACGAGTCCGTTGCCCTTTCGGTTTTCGATCGGGAATATGCAATGTTAGGGGGCGCTCACCGATCGTTCATACGGAACTCACTCGTTCTAGAAAGTGAATTATTTCTCATTTAATTATTTTTCCACGATTTTGCAGCAAATTAAATTAAGGCAGATTGGTCTGTAGTTGTTTGCTAAGACCTTGCTTCCGCCTTAATGAATTGGCGTGATCCGCGAGGATTTCCAATTGGCGGGTGAATAGCCTGCTTCGAACGAAGAATGGAAGAGCATGGACAGAGGTTAAGATAGTTATCCAGCAAGCTCCTTGAACACTTTAGGCGGTATTCCATCCGGTTCAGGTGATTTGGGCACATTCAGCGTCAGCAGTCCTTTGTGAACAATAGCTTTGGCAATATAGACGTGCTCAATTGTCGGCACGTCTACTATGTCGCATTCAAGAGGGAGAAATGTGATTTGCTTCGTAAAAATGACATTAAACAATTGTGAAAGATTTTCTGCCTTTTCTCCGTCTTCCATGAGTTCTAGGTCGTTACTAACTTTCAATAACGGAATTGGGCCTCTGATTTTTGTGCTTCTTCTTAGATAACCATATAAAACTTCAGATATTCTGCTGCTCGATTCAGTAGGTCTTTTTCGACAGCATGCAGCATCCCGTGGATAAGCCTCCTACCTAGGTTCCTCTGGGTTTTTTATGCATTAATGGACACGTAGCTCATATACGACATGAATTTCCTCAATAACCTCCGCTTTTTATTCACTTCATTTTTAAAGCTTATGTTATCCACAGGGTCGGCTGTTCAGTTTCTTCCGTGAAGTACGACAGTGGTCTTGATTATATCACCGGAAAATCTGATTCCCCGTTTACGGTGTTCAGTTCACCTTTTATTTGGACAAAGTCACCGCGACAAATGTTCATTCTAGCCCTGGTGACTTGTTCGGGCAAAGAAAAAATTGAGTACTCCCAGAACAGTACGACGTGGTCGCTTCGACCTTGGGGAGTCAGACATTGCACCTCATCAATTCCGTCAAGTGACTTTGTAAGGAGCAGATCCAGACATTTCGACTGTTACCCTTCGGGCCCATTGTCGAAAAAGAGACGTGCTGTGTAAGAAATAACCCCCGAGTCATGTCCAGCAAACGTCGGTCGAAAGCATGGTCTGGACCAGATGCATTACCTGAACTCCAGTCGATAAGAGATGCGTTTAAGCCCACCATGATTAAGACATCGAACAGGTAGACCGTCAGGACGTCAAGGCTCGGGGTAACCGGTGCTTTTATAGTTAGCGAAATTGCATAAGAAGTAGACCTACGTTTATCTGCCTTGTCTGAGACAATAAGCCTGTGTTCTACATACGTGAGTACGCCTCCGCCCTGACGTCCTGATCTGTCTCTTCTAAACAACTGGTATCCTGGTATAGTTAACTCACGGTTGTCCACATGCTGGTTCAGCTAAATTTCTTTAAGTGAGATTATATCCGAGGATAGATCCCTCATCGACTTTCTATAGCATACTCTGCACATTTTTATTAGGGAATGTGGTTTTGCGATTTGTGGCTGTCAGAGAAGCAATTTCGATGCGTCTAGGACTTTTGCCTACCACTCCAGTTACGCGGTCATCCGGATCGGGCGGGTGGTCGTCCTCTGTTTAAATTGGAACCTGAAAGATGAAGATCGAGGTGTTGCAACTTTGCAACATGGAGTGTGGGTTTGAGCTACAATCACAAACTCCCACCCCAAATTGAAAAGAAAAGACAGAATACAGCAGAATGAGGGGTCCAATGTTTACAAAACCCGGAGTTGTCCTCGCAGGCAGTAGTCGCCAATGACAAAGACAGCGTTGGTGTTAAATGCATCCAGTCAGGCCTGAGAGTCCATGAGATAGTGGTGGTAGCCACTTTTATGGACTCGCGGGCCAAGCTCAAGTGGTTTCCAGTCGGTGTGTGTTTCATTTGCCGAGGAGTGGTGACCCAATGGCTGACGTTGTGGTCGCAGGGGGGACGATGGGTTCAAATGGACTTATGGGCAGCTAAGTCTGCGCCGACGCAGGTATGCCCAAACTGCCGGTCGTTTGACCTCAGGTCAGCGCATCTGGAACGACCCACTGTAAACGGGTGAATGCCTTTGAAGCAGCGAAGTATTGAACAATGGCGCCAGACCGGTCATCATGGCTGCACGCTACGGCGGTCCACGGCAGCGGATGCCGACAGCTCAACTCATTTTTTTCTCCAACAACGGAGGCAGAATACCGGATGTCCAACAACAACCTACATTTCTTGAATAACTGTTTTTAGCTGACCCTTGCTGAGGACTCTAATGGGGCAACAATGCCAGATCGAGGGCAATAACACCAATCTCCTAAGGCAGACGACGACGGACACGCCCTGACCTGTCACTTCGATCTTGTGGCAGCGATCGCGGGCTGTCCAATTTGAGGCTAAGTCGGTGAACCTCACTCGAAAGATGGTCCTTAAGCATTGGTAATCAATTACCTTCAGTTTTTGCTAGTTCTCCTCGCGCAAAACCCATCCTTCACAACCGTACAGAAGGACAGACCGGACAGATGCATGGTACACGCGATGGAGATGTCGCGAAGGATCCGTAGGCAGTTTCGAAGGCGTAAGAAAACCCAGCGGTCAGTATTATTTCTGGAGAAACGGTCGTCAGTACTCTGTCCATTAGGCAGCAGCCTCATCCTGCTGTATTTAAAACTGAATAATTCTACAAGCTGACAGCCACCAACTCCGAGGTGTGCCTTCTTCAGCTCAGAGATGCGGTCAGAATAGTCGAGCGGGCCGCTGTGTTACAAGATAAAGTGCGATTCAACTCCACGATGTTTGTTTCGAGTAGCCTAAGTCAGGAATTCGAACTTCCGTTAGACAGCAGACATCCACGTCGTACTGATTAACGCTATGTGCAGTCAGACTGTAGGTAGTGGAGGTCAGAAACGTTCGCAAATTCCAGCGTCCAATACCAAGAGTCCATCGCCAATCGTGTTGTCTTGCTCGCATACTATTTGTCCGCACCACTAGACCAGGGTAGCGGAGCGCGTCTGTTCTCGCGGACGCCTTAGCATGGGCCGTGATACTGCGATCGGGCATATTTCGTGTGGTTTCTTGGGATTTCCGAATACGGTCGGGTGTCCAATAAAACGAACAGCTTTGACTCAAAAGCCTAACCAGAAGGCATATGTGGTAAGTAAAGTTGTTTAGCGGCGGTTCACGGTTGCCATGTCACAATGTCTTCTTTGGGTTTTGCGGCTTTTTATACGGCTTTTAGAGTACTAGACCTCAGCCCAACGCATCTGTTAGCAATGTCGCTTCTGGTCCGCGACTGCGTATTCCTCAGTCCTTGGTCTACTTATTTCGCAACGAACCTTCACTGAAGGTATATCCACGAATCGCCACCCGCGGACGCGCCTGGTAGCCAGCAGGTAGCCTGATAGGCAACCCGTTAAAAAAGTTAACATCTGGAGATAAATGAGCAAATTTTATAGTTTGTACTCGCGCCAGTTAGTTATCTTAGACCGAAGATGAATAATTAGGGAATTATATAGTACGTCATACTCAATGGGGGTTTGACTGCAATCTATATTTAAATCTGCCCAACTTGCAGATGGCTTCAGACTTGCACTAACGTCGACAAAATTGTTAAATAAAGTAATACGTTAAACCATACACAGTCGTTAATCATTCTTTTCCTCTTATTATATGATTTTTTTCCGATTTAAGACCCTGAGAAATGCATTTATGAGAAAAAATCAAAACAAATGCACATTGCTTTGCGTTACAAAATTTCATGATGTTGCCAAAAAAGACGCTGCATTGATTGCGGTGCGCATAATTAAGGTTCGCATAAATTGAATGAATTATAGTGAATAAAAATGTTTTTTCCGGGATAGCATGACCAAGAGCCAACTATATTTCTACGTACTCTGTTTAACGGAAAAAACAAGTTAAATATAATTACGGAATTACGGAATATAATTACGACTTATGTAACAGAGATTAGTCATGTATTGTCAAATATTTTGTGCAGTAATAATGTTCACATTTTACATATATTTCCACTTGCATTTTCAACATAGCGCAACTCTAATTCACTCGGATCTGCATGAGATGGTAGCATGTTTGTAAAAAGCGGCTCGAACAAATTGATCAATTTTTGAAAGGACAGTGATACTCCAATTTGTATTTCGATTGACAATATGTGTATCCCTGTCACGTAGCACAATCCTCGAAAGATTGGGGAATGTAAGATCCACTAAACGAAGGGTACGTTTATGTAAACCCTCTTTGGAATAGTAAAAGGTCGTCTGCACTTTTGCCCGTTTAAGCACTGCGTTAAGGCTTGCAAGCGTTTTCTCTTTGAGAATAACGGAGTCCGTTAATTTCCATTCCTTGATAAGTTTGAGAAAACGTTTAGGCAACCAAACAGAAAAACACAAATAATCCTGTTATTGCTACGCTGTTACTATTTTATTAATGCCACCGTATACTGCAAGCCACAGAGCACATGTTGTTTTTTGGTTCTCTGAAAAATGCTTCGATGAAGAATTCTTACGCCGACAAAGCGACATTTAGTGTAAATAAATGTTCGATTAATGAAAATGGTGCAGTAAAATGAGTAAGATAAAGTAGAAATATCGAACCTTTTTCACCATATGCAGATTAAGTTGCGGCACTTCAGCGATACATCGGAATTTAAGTAACTTCGCTTCGCGTATGATGGCTTCTAAATCGCAATCCGTATTTTGTATTGTTGCATTAGTTTCCATTTGTAAATCGACCCATTGCATATTGCCTCGGTTTCCAAAATACTCGAGTGGGAACAATTTGTTTAAACTGTTTTCCGCAAAATCGGCGAGCACAATAGAATTGCTGCGCTTCGGGCATTTAGTTTCACCTGAAGATGGCGTAGTAGGGAAATAGACTATAATGTGCCAGACTATTCATGAAGGATCCATATACTTAAGTGACAGGTATTTAAAACTGTTTGTACCCCTAATATGTTAGTGTTATATCCATGCACACTTCTGCTGCTGCTGCTGCTTATACATCTGACTCATGAAGGCTCGTTACCAAAATGAATAGTTAAATAATAAAAGTACTGACTACCAGTTCATGTCAGTGGTTCTGAACCTCCTTTGTACTCTATTATTAGGCTACATTAAACAGAACGCCACATGGGACACGAACAATTTAATACTTTCCGGTCTAATCAGTCTGTACGTTATATTTAAAATACTATGCCGAAATGCCGTCATAAAATTGCAGTAACAATATGCGCACAACTCAATGCCAAGTCTAAACTGACGCTGATTACGCCTTCGAAATCTGTCCCGACATAAAAATGATAAACCGGTCACTTTAAAAGAATAGGTACATGCGCAATAAGCAAAGGGCGCTAAACGCTTAAAATGTGAAAGTTGGCTACTAACCAAGAGATTGCTGACAGGCGTACACCGAAGTAACAAAACCCAGTAGACTCTGAACTCTCAAATGGCGACTGCACATGGTCTGAAACTGTCGCCTTGCCGACACGTTTTATATCGTATAGAGCAAACACCAATGAGAATAACCTACACTGGAGTATTATGATGCTGAATGATGGTGTTTCTTCTACGGAAAGGGTGTTTGAGAAACCTGTTATATATAGCAACCCATTTTTGGCCAATGCATGCTTAATGTTAAGACCTGGGTTCTAATGTCATTAAAATATTTTCCAATTTCAACACATTTCTAACACATCGTCGAAAATAATATGCAATTTAGCAAAAGCAAAATTTGTATTAATATAGTCCACTTTGAGAAATTAAAACAGACAGCTTACGTATTGCTGTTGCATTCGATCGGTGATCCAGCAGATTTTTGCTATAGCATTTTTTGGATTCTTGTCATAATTAATTTCGTTTCGACCTTCCTGTGAACATAAAAATATTAACCGTTAATTCCTCAGGCTTATAAAGTACAGCACGTTCATTCGATTTGCGCTATTGTAGTTCATTACAATTATTCATGTGGAATTTTTAGGAGTGTAAAATGTTAGCGCTTACATTATATGAATGCATAATAGATTGAAAGCTTCAGAAACAAGGTTAACTAAAAGTAAATGTACGAAATTAAGAGTACCTACCAATTCGGAAGAAAAAATATTCCGCAGAAGCAATACACTTGGCATTGACTTTTCAGTGTCTTTTTGGTATCTGAGTTTATGCAGCAGGAATCCAGGCAGCAGTTGAAACACGTGCTGTTTTTTGCTTTTAGTGTTAAAAAACCTCTTCAAGCATCATTTGGAACAAATAGACGAATAATTTTAGCTCGATTGCATCGGTGTTCCACTCAGCATAATTCACATGTAGTAACACTGGGCAGAATAAATGGTTGGTAATTAAAGCGCATCCATTCTCTTAAAAGTAATTAAAATGAAGCTATGGATGAGCTTACATAAATTTCTTCTGCTCAGTTTTTTTACTTTATGCTGCACAGCGCATTGTTAGTAATTAAATACAGCGTTGAATCCAGCGGTGCATTTGCATTTCATGTGGTCTATCCATAGTCGTTCGTAAAACTAGTATGAGAACAGGATCTTTTGATCACTTTCCTGGTTTTATTTGTCGGTTGTTTTTGGAGTTACGTCTCATAAAGTTTTGTAAAGACTATGGTCAGCTGCCTTTAGCTTTTCACATCACAGCATTGGTGATGGACTGCATATTATAACGTATTCTAAAGAATGAGATAAAGTAAATATATTATTGCGAAATTTGATGTTACTCAATAAATTTTGGCAATGCCATCTATAATAATCTTCGGTTCCAAGAAACTATGGGCGACATTCGACTCATCGGTGCGTTGGCCAGAAATTGCAGTTTACCAGGTACATCGCAATAATCGCATGTTTTTCTAAAGATACTTGAACATAGCTGGAACATTATTGGTCACAGTTTTAGGCACCGATAAGCCATCAGGGAGTATTGGATCTGGCTGAAAAGAAAACTTCGTGTACGTGGGCCGAAGTCTGAAAGATATTACTGGATTTACCATGACAAAGCTCAATATGGAAAATGGTTTGAACTTCATTGAATCAATCAGATGAGGTACTGGAATGCTTTCTTTGGTTGTGCTGCTAATGTCATTCCGGTTAAGTAGATCAAAATTCGTCACGGTTGTTTTATTGTCTGAAATTTAAAAGCACCATTTAGGTATATGTCGGCGTAAACTAAAATCATTATGTTTGCCGTTAGCCAGGCTCACGTCGGACGTGTAAAAAACTGGCTTACTGCATCTCAGAGACTTCGTTCAAAACAGACGGCCTTATAGGAACATCAATGTCTAATGTCTTTTTCAAGCACTTCTAGATTGATTAATAGAACTAGAAGATTTGAGTCTTTAATTTTCCCAAGATCGCGAGGAGCAGGACAGGCTTTGTTTACTTTTCATCGGACTTCGTTAATTAGTATGGTAAACTACCACATTCGAAACTTCAGACGAGTTACATGAACATGTTGCTCAAGAATGTATCATATTATCCTTAGAACATTTACATTCCTGCATGAACAGATAAGTATGCAGTATACCAGGAAAAGGACTGTCGTATTCGATTATCAGAAATCATGAAGGCGTTCTAAACATTGTAATAGTGTGCAGGATCTCACAGTAATCTCTCTGATAGTAATGTTTAAAAATTAAACGTACCATTAAGATAAAGTACACACCTGGTGCTACTAACCGTTTCATTGAATGTCAAGCGTCGTACTACTCAGTCTTATCCGTGGGGAGAAAAGACATCTGGAAATTCCAAGCCGAATAGATTTACTTACGATGACGTCCCGGGCTACGCTCTGTTTGAGTTGATGTTCAATGAGAAAAAGACCGGCACTGAGGTTCTTCGGATGCTCCACGTATTTCCGCGCATTGTTAAAAGAATGCACCTGGATATTTTAAAGCCCGCTTACAATAAGCAATATCTCTGGTTGTTTCGTGGCACAAAAAGTTCAATTTATTTATGCATAGTCAGAATATAAAACGGCATCTTCGATTTTGTACGCTTAAGTAAGAGGATTACATTTACTCCTAAAATAAAAGTAAAATCTTCAAAAAAACGAATTTGGCCAGTAAAAATGCGTTACGGAAACTGTCAAAGCAAAATCATCAACACATTGTCAATGCCTTTGCTAAACTGTAGCAAAATTATAGGTGTCAACCAGCAGAAGCCGTCTGGGGCATTGAATATTCGGAGTTCAACCAAAATGAGTAGATAAATGAGTTCGGCTCAAGTGTATTTAACAATGCCGGAATCTTGAAACTGCTAAGATTTGCGAAAGTATCCAAGAGAATATTCAGAAGACCAGTCGTCGAGCATGCGTGTTAACACCGTGTGTGCGCAGGTAGAACTATTCCTCGAGATTGGCAGAAACGGACATATTCTTACCCTGTTCTTAAATAAATGGGCTGGCCCGATGATAATTTATCGAAACCAGTAGTCTGATTGCGACAGAATCTTCTGACGTCCGTTTTTCAATTTCCTCATCAGGTCCTAACGTTATCAGTAGACTGTAAGGTAAGACCATTGCAGACATCGACAACCTGCTCACCGTGACAATAATCAAACAAGGTAAAGGTGTCGCTCTGAAAAAATACACGGTCGCAGTGTAGGAGGACAAGCATTTTCTGTTCCTGTTAAGTTATTATTAATGAACTCTGTCCATAGTGTCGTCTTGGCGTTACGGTCGATCAGACAGAGGACAAGAATACCGTCCTGTTTTGAGACTTTTATGTCACGGAAGCTGCAATTGAATATCGTATATTACCGCAAATCGGCCTACTTTGTCGACGAAAACATGAGCCTCGATATACGGAGTCCAAAATTCCGATTGGTATGCTCCAAGCAATGGCTTTTGTTTAAAATCATAACCCCGATCTACCTTTTTGGGCTATTCCACAGCTGAAAGTTTAACTGTCTGATCAACATCAATATCAGTATTTTAATTCATACCTATTTGCTTTATTTTGCCTTATTTCGAGACTAAGATTGATCTCCAGTGCTGGCTTTTAGCTTCGTCAGTTCTCATTTCACTGTACAATCGTAGGAAGAACCCATTGGTTTGAACATTTTTGTCCAGGCACCTGTAAAAAACACAAATATCCCGCATGCGAAAAACGAGCGAGTTATTAAAAGACACATCCAGCGTCCGTTCTATAAAATATAAGTGCAAAGAGGAAAAGTATACATTGTACTTCTCAGGTGTTTCGAAATCAAAAAAATCCAGTCTTATGGGTGGCTTGGTTTGACGCTGCACAATAAATATCACCGTGTCTAGTTGCGTATCAACTGATTATCAGGTGACGGTAATTCGTTTAGGAGTTTTGGGAGGCGGACATCTTAACGGTTACCGTCAAGTTTGCCGCCGGCATTGCAAAAAAATATTACAAATCGTTGGTATTAAATTTGACGCCCTCTGATGAGCTCTTTGTCGGCGTGAGGGAATTGAAAAGGCATCCCAGTGCCATGTCCAAAAATAATATTTTATGTTTCCTGTTTGCAGTGCTTACACTCAAAATCACGGTAATATACACCGGAAGATATGCCTTATGAAGTGCTAACATATAGAAGGCAGAAACACACTTGCATAAGTTTTATACAAATAACCATAACCAAAAAACCTGATGTGGAGTTGTTGTTTGGAACCCATTGATATTTCAGCCGCGTGTTTTATCATACAGGAGGCTATTTGGAGGGAATTATCTGCACAAATGAGTAAAACAACCCCGAAAGGCAGCTGTGCTGTTTCAACTACGGGCACGATTTTGAAGAGAAGCAAATGATTTGATTTCTTGCCACCTCTGATGTCAGTTGTTGAACCCAGGGGGTACTGTTGACTTGAATTGCTAAGCGTGTCACTCATGTGGTCAGCTCAAAGACCCGGGTAGTATGCTGTGGAGCACGGCAGGTCTCTCGGTCAACACTGTCTACTATTTATCCCTGCTCTGCATTTTCCGACAACATGCGTCCTTTTCGACGTGTATGCGTGTAAATTATTTGCAGGATTAAAGCGGCCATGCTTCACGCGTCGTGGTGCATTCTATCGACCGTTCATCCGTCTACAACAACATTCATGCTGGTTCAACTATTCGTGAAAGGTCAGCCTTGTTGCCAGCACTTCATGCAAATATCATGTCAAGTCGTTTGGAATTTTTCGTGGCAATGCGCTTTGGATAAATTATATCTACTCTATGAAATACACATGACAAATGCTCCTGAATTTCCGCGTTGTGTGCGACTATTTTACGCACCTGCATTACAAACCATAGCAATGTTTGAATATAAGACAGTAGGCATGCAGACCAAAAATAAAAATACAGTGGTATTCAAATGGCCATTTGTATGCAGAGTAGATGGTTTAATGCGATTGCGGAAAAGGGGTGGGAGATGAGGTTTAGAGTTAGTCGACGCAATTGGAATTTTTTTCCAGTCACAAGTCTAGCCAAATCAACCCAAATAACAGGTTTTGCGATACACGGTACGAAGTGTCTAATTTTTCTCATTGCTTAGGAACAACATATCTTGAAAAAACCGACGCTTCACACATAGTATTCGTAATAGTTGTGCCTTATTAAGTAATGGCACAAATATTGGAAACCGATGCCATAAAAAGTGATGACCCGGGGAGCAGTTTAGTAAATGAAATAGGTGGAAATGTTATCTCTTATATGTTGAAACAGGGAGCTGATATATTTCAGCTCAGATATTCATATAACAATTCAGACCGTTCCTGAGATGGTCTGTTCCGAAGGGTTTAATTCAGGTTCGAGAAGTAATTTGCTCGGAAATTAAACAAGATAACAATCATTCATGAATTAGTCTGCCTAAACGATTTCATCCAAATCCCTTTGGCGGAGTAAGTCATCGCAAAGAAGCAGACAAAGCAATATGTCGCTAGATCAAGAAATATTTACAATGATTAAGATACAATAATCAGTAGAGGCCTGCTTGTGCAACTCGCGCAGCTTCTTATGTGAGTCGCAAGATACTTCCGTTCATAATTGAGGATAATTTCAAAATCTGACTCTTTTCGATCGCTGCAGCTTGCATGACTTACATTGCACAGCTTTTGTATTGTTACGTCCAGAAACGACCGACTGTCTCCTACTGCCTCTTCGCGGGTAAATTGTATGACCGGAAAGACAGCATTCCTACTCGGATGTGGCCTCTCGACATCCTGGTTCTTTATTACGTCAAAGGTGTCATCGACATAGCCAAGACACATTGTGGGGTTACGAGCTTGCAAAACCCCGTCTTATAGTCACTGTAGCACTAGCTCAGCTAGTAGTCCGGATACCGGGCAGCCAAGTGTACTTATCTTCACCTGTTAGTTGCACATGTTGTCGAACTTGCAATATAAACTTTGATGGGCGGAGGATGCTATCATTAGACGTGGCATCACTTTTTACCAATGCACCCGTAGCCGAAACAATAAACTACCATTATGGCGTTATCCGCGGCACGAACTGCCCGGCAGGCATGCCGATTGAAATGTTAAAATAATAACTAGCAAGTTGCATGCAAAACGCCCGGTTTCTCTGCAATGGTTAACTGTACAGGCAAGTAGACGGCGTAGCTATGGTCGTACCGCTTGGCCCGTTCCAGACAAATGTCTTCGTGGGCAAAGTCGAGATGACAAGTGTACAAAATATTATTAATGACCTTAACTTCTACGGTCGATACGTGGACGATGTTTTCTGCCTGACGGAAGTTACCACCGACACAGACGTCCTGATTCAAAAATTCAACAATTCACACCCCTCGCTAATATCCTCTGCAGAGTTTGAGGCAGAAAATGAGATCGCGTTCCTCGATGTTCTCCTGCACAGACAAGAGGATGGATCTGTCCAGCGTTGGGTATTCCGAAATAAAACCTGAACAGAACAATACACTAATTTTCACAGTTTTGTTTCCCTAAATACTAAACGCAATTTGGTCCAGCCATTGGCAGCTAGAGTGCGACGTATCTGCTCTCCTGATACTGTTGTTGCAGTACGCCAGCAGCTGTGGGATATACTCCACGAAAGCAGATACCCAAAAATATTTATCCTCCGAGCTAACGGAGAGGGCATTGCAAAGCCCACCATGGCTACTGCAAACAAGACTTATTTATAAGACTGCCTTTTCAAGTTGACACAGAAAGTGACCTAATCGAAAGACGTCTGAAGACATTGATCATTACCGCATACACCGCAGCGAATTTACGTGTATGTTTCATGAAGTCTCCCCTCCTACGCTTGGGAGGTAAAGACCGACTCCCGTTGCAGGCCACATCGATGTGTATTTACTCATTCGTATGCTCCTGCGCAAAGGGCTATATTGGTGGTACAACGAGGCTTCTGGAAAAGAGAGTACCTCAACACATACCGACCTGTCTAGGCAGAGACGAACAAAAATCGATGTGGAATTCGATTTTCGCACATCTTATCGATACGAATCACTGCGTTGATGCCAAAGAAGCTTTTCAGGTTGTCTACCGGACACCAGTAAGCTTCTCTAAAGGCCTACACAAACGGGAGTTAGCTTCAATCGAGGCTGTCGCTATACGATTAGCCAATCGGAGGACGTTGACACAGGCGCTCCGTCTTCCGTGGGCAGATGATGACTGCACGACGCCCCAACCTCCTGATGGAAGTGCTGTGTGCTCAACATATCCGACATACAAATATCAATTACGAAAGAGGTCGCCCCTCCCCCTCGCCTCTTGTCGCACCCATTACGTCACAACACGCTTCAGCAAGCGAATGACGTGGGAACGGAAAGTGGCCTGTAAATGATTAGTGCTAATAGCCTCTGAATCACTTTTAAATCATATAAATTCCTATAATTTCAACTGCTATGTAACAGTTTTGGCCTAAATGAAAGTTACGGAAAACACGGTTTTGCCAATTTAACTTTTCAATTTTAAGATGGGAATATTCACAGAACTTGAAAAACAATTTTATTCAATAATGGCCCCAACGAATATAATCCAGGTTCTGATCACAGCATGAAAATTACCATTCAAAATCGAACTGCGTGGGATTAAAAAAAACATTTTATTTGTGCCTTGCCAACTGTAACATATCACATCTTACCCTGTCGTATTTATCATTTTCCAAATGCGATAGGCACAATATATTTATTTATATATATTTCCGCAAAAATAATACACGTTGTCGATGTGCTCCAGTTAACCCCGTAATTCTGCCTAGGTCTAGCATACCTACCATTATATCCTATCGGGCGCAATAAGGGACTTAAAGTCATTCTATATTCCTTACAAACGTTTTATCTGTCATCATCCGCAGTCAGTTCGATAATGGAATAATAACGAATCCGGAGAAGGACACAAGATCGTGGGAACAAGGCCTCACTAGCCTGATGTTTCGGATTCCCACGCAAATTCACTCTCAGAGACAGCGTCAGATAGGGTTAGCAGACGCAAACATCGTTTTCTACCGAATAGCAAAATCATCGGATATTTCGCGCATAGTTTCTATGAAATAAAATTCATTTTTAAAGAAATTTGCAAAACAATAGAAATGCACGTTACCTAATTAGCCAGTTTTACATAGTACAGGTATCTGCATGCAGGCAGAAATACGTTCGTTCGAAAGACTACATATTGACTTGACTGAATTATTATAGATTAACGCTTAAACATGATTGACATTTTTGACTCTATTACATTAGCCTTTCCTAAATCAAAATGCATTCCGGAATTCCGGTTGGCATTTCGGAATTTAACCATTCCCTAGTATTAGATCAACGAAGTAACTTGGAAACATTCAAGAACTGTCAGCAGGTAGGTATTTGTTTTCCTAACCTGTCAAAATCACAGATAATACCTAAAGGCGAGTTTATAAAACGGACGAGGTTTGCAAATGCTTATCCTATTGTTTTTGGACGATCAAGTTCAGTCAGTATTTATTCAAAGATAAGCAAATGGATCACTAACTATTATTGAACATTGCCCGTCGGTAGGTTTTCACAAATTCACTGTTAGTTGTCAGGCGAGCAAAGCGCTGCCATTGAAATACCCGTATGAATTTATGAAAAACCACTGGACTGCGCACAGGTGCTTAGTTGCTGTTAGCATGATGTGGAAAACGCGGATGGTTGTTATGTTCAGTTTCTATCACATGTTTAATTGTGCTGGTATTATGTTTAATTACTGATACTGATAATAAGATTTGTTCTTTTTTGAAAATTGAACGTTAGACTCTGATGCATTTTATAGTTTTTTTGAAAAATATATAGTAGCTATAATTTTGGACTTTGCCTGCTGGGCATTAATCGTCATTTATTTCGGGACTAGCCCATCACATGTCGTCTACTTCCAGTTTGGGTTTTGCTTTTCATAGCTAGAACATATGACAACATCTGACATTTAAAAACCACTAGTTATTTTATTCTTAAAGCATGACTGGCGAAAACTTTATATTATGTATCGCATTTGGGCAAGTACTATGATTTACGTATATGACTCGTTAAACGTATATTCAGATTTGATTGTTTTTGTGAGAAGTAAAGTATAATTTTATCCCTGCGACTTAAAGCGGTGTCGCAGATGCAAATGCGGCGACTTACAGATTGCAGCGAAATCCCGTTCAACGATGGATTTGCAAATACATTCGATTATTTGCTGAGCAAGCTGACGACAATTGAAATACCCGCCCACCGCGAGGAATTTGGAAACAGGAAGTGCATTTTTTTTTTTTTCGAAATTGGACGCACACAAGAATGTCGTACTCACGTGTCGAGTTCGTCAAAAATATTGAACCTAATTTGCAACGTTACATTTCCGCGGATTGATCTTATTTTTTCAAACAGTGTAAGATAAATCATTCTCCTAATTCGTTAATATTGCGTTGCTGAAACCCATGAAAACACAATCAATCACATGATTTAGGGTTTGCAGAATTTTACGCGGGTTCGGCGATTTCAACAATACATGCCAATCCGATCTACGAAGAACTTACAGTTAAAAGAAGAGGAGGCGTTCCCCGGGAGAGGTGTATTTGAGGTCTGACGTTTCGAGTAGTCGTTTCTTCTACCCATCTTCAGAGACTGAGCAGTCATGCACACAGCTTTCCTTTTGTGGCGCACTTTGTTCAAAGCCTGTCCCATCAATGCCGCCTGTGTGGCTGCATCCGACCCACATGTCACCGTGACCTCAATCCCGCCCATCTTCGTCGGCCGCGGTGATAATTGGCGGCCCCGATTGTCCCGCGCCGTGACTGTCCCCCGTCAAGAATGTCTGTAAAACCAGATAAGGGGGAGGTAAATTGATGTGGCGGTTGACAGAACGGTCGGTAGACATCCAGGCTTCGTGTACCTGCCTTGCCGTATGATCATCTCCTCGGCCCACAATTTCAATGGCTTATTCCACAAACGGATACGTCGGTCCTACTGTCAAAGGGCATCTGTCAGAAAAACCAAACACTCAGCAACTAATTGCATGTATCGTACAGTGTAGTAATTCATGAGGCCCGTTCACTAAAACATAGAAGGAGCAAGGTGTATGTACCTCTGAATTTTATGCAATTCCCTTGAGATAGAAAATCCCTTTCTTGAGGGTGTATAATTGCACAATATAAGGCAGATTTTCTTCGATTTCTTTCATATTAATAAAGAGGTTTCTAAAATGCACCACCTCATTATTAAATCTGTGTCTGTTCGTTAAACCATATATGTCTGTCCGTTCTAACTTTTAGTCCCAAAATCCATTCTGGCCTTTGCCGGCAAACATGACAGGCGTAGTTGCGGAACCAATAATTATTGTTTCCATAAACGTCGTCGGCGAGGTTGCATTTGAGCTCATTTTCGACGATCAAATAATGGGTCTTGATGTTCTGCGCATGGTCCAGATATTTCCGCGGATTTTTGAAAGCATATTTTCGGACATTTCGAAAGGCGATGTCAGTAGTCGACATCCATGGGTTTATTTAGCATTACATCGGGTCTACACATTTATGTTTCAACATGAGGTAAGGTGGCAGCTTCCTTTTTGCATTTTTATTTAAGTCACTGCTAAAAATGACAAATATAATAATTTTGTCAATGCATTCTTTAATGAGAAAACACAATTAATATGTAAACTGGAGATATTTCTTTTAATCTTAATGTCCTAGTATGTTGTCCTTACTGCATTTGAGGGATAAACTCACAGATTAAATCTTGGTTGGATTAACCTATACCATACATTGCGTGACCTATTTCATGAAATGTTGTCTAAAAATCTGAAATGCAATTAGCGTACGGTCGTTGGGTGTTCTTTACACATTCAATCCTATTTTTCAGTCTAGCCAAGCGCTGCCAATGAGATTGTCGTAGGGTTATATTTTAATCCACATAATTACCTGCAGTTGCTAGTTCACCGTCTACGTAATGTGGAATACAGAGAGTTTCGCTTTGTTTGCCTTCTATCACATAATTGCATTTGCTAGTAATATGCTACATTACTGCTTCAACTGACAGCATTTTCGTTTTTGAAGTAAAGCGTTATTATATTATCATTTATGATTACTTTGTGACAACATATTCTCTGGAAAAAATGTACTGCTTTCACCGATTGACATTTTGATGCAACTTTGACGTTCATTATTGGCAGTGAAATAATGAATCCGTTTTAAAGTTTTAACTTACTACATGTTCCCTATTTTATCCTTCGGATCAAACGCTTCATAGCCGACGGAGATAACGACGTCTTGTATTCACATGAAATCTGCCATGTTACTTGAAATGCCCATTTTAAAAAAGCCGTCCGTAGAGTTTAGCCACATGTTCGGAGTTCAGTATTTAATCTATCAAGTTCAAATCATGCCTTCCATTTTCAAATATATTTATCTCATCTGTCTCTTTTTGCAAATTACAGTGGTGGCGCATGCGCAAATGCAGCGCTTCACAGATTGCATGAGAGGTCAGTTCAACGGTAAATTTGCGAATACATTTGATTATTTGCTGAGCAAACCGAATACAATTGAACTGCCTGACTCGTACACTGAATTTGGAAACAGAAAATGTGGCCTAGTGTTTGCCGAACTGGGACGCACGCGTGGATGCTCTACTTACTCATCGAGTTCACCAAGCAAATACAACATATTCTGCAATGTGTCATTCCCGCGAGTTGCTCTAATTTTTTCGAACCAAGTATGATATGACTGTTCATCAATTTCAACTATTTTGTGTAGTGCACATTTACTAGCATAAAGCCATTTTTGAGCTATTAGAATTTACATCAGGTTTTGCGATTTCCGCAGTACATGTCAATCTTATTAACGACAAAATCTCAGCTGTCGAATTTGCTAACAGATTAGTCGAACGCATTCGTTTGAGTGTCCACAGGAAAAATCAAACACTGGCATTTATGAATTGCGTGCTCTATTTTGTATGTTAATATATGAGACCCTTCTACGTAGGCCTAAAAACATACGATTAAAATATATTAAGGAAACAAATGCCATGACCGCATTCCTAGTTACAAGAGGATTGCGAGCTTCTTTTCTGTGCAGGGTAGTGCACATTTCAGCAAGTGGTCTCCCGTTTTCACCCACATTTTTGGACTTATTTGAGCAATGGCCGGACCATTATTATAATGTTTTTGTCAGTCTGTCAGTCTACTTATGCGTTTTTTTCAACTTCCATTCACAGACTACTGATTGGTATCAGTTGGCAAGCGGGAATGCTGTTGTTGCTGAACAGATCATTTTTGCGTACAATGACGTCTTCGGCCACGTTGAATTTGAGTTCACTTTCGAAGATCGAATGACTGGTTTTGACGTCCTTCGTATGCTTCAAGCTATTCCGTGGATCTTTGTTAAAATATATTTGGATTTTGCAAGGGATGATTTCCATAGTCGAAAGCCATGGGTGTATTTGGCAATAAACCGAGTTTATGCATTCATGTTTAATGAAATGACCAAGTGGCATCTTCCGTTTTGTACTTTCAGTTAAATTCTTGTGAGAAAAATAAACATATAATTGTTGTTCCAGTGTATTTTATCCGCAAACAGCATGCAGTAGGTATTGACAATCGTGAAGTGCTTCACGTTTAACAGCACAGATTGTTATTTTTATTAGATCTTAGGTTGATATAAAACTTCAGTGTAACCCTTTGACGCACAACATCAATGTAGACGTCGATCAAATGTGCACGTCGTCAACGTATTTAAAATGTATGAATGAAAGCCATAAGAAAAAAAATATTCTTTCATGCGACGCATACATTTTTCTTTTTACTGAATGACCGTGCAAATGCAAGTGAATAGTTGCCAAATTGGCAGATGGGTTTTGGTTCGGTGTCATTTCCAATCATTGGACAAACAAGCATTGCGTTTTACAAGGTAATATAGGTGTTTTTATTCGTTAAGTACAGTCAGGGTTTTGATGCAGCCTAATTGTAGTTCTTGCCAATCCATCAAGTGGATGCGTAAAGGACAAGCAAACTCACGAAAGTAGTAGACGCTAGTAAACATTAGGAATATTTGTAGGGAATGCAAATCAAGCCATATGGGGGTCCGTCGTGTGAAACCCGTAAACAAACTGAAAACACAATCTATTTCTCCTGTGGACTTTACTGTATTAGCTTTAAATACCAGAATCTAAATACCAGGATGCCCATGAATGTCATGCTCGTCCTCATCAGTCTTCCGTATCCTAACAACAAACGATTACCTGAGATGAAAACTCCGAGTCCAGCATAAAGCGAAAGGCAATAATTTGGCTGTTGTCGAGTGCGAAATATACCACAACTTACCTCGGCTGGCTGTTTGCGATCTGTCATATCCTATTCGTAGCAGAAAACTATGAGCTCCCAACAGTACAATTACTATAGCGACGCCACCATGAAGAGCTTGCTAGAAGCAGTTTTGCATATGGCTGCGGACGCACCATGTACATAATAAACAACCTCCTGACATATCCCGCATATTTGTTCTTTGTGGATGTTGTTTATGGAGCCTGGGCGAGAGGAATAATTTGACATTAATATTACCCTTCCGTGCAACTACTTGCATGGTATAGAAAATCTATAAAATAAGTATTTGGTTTGAAAATAGCAAACGCATAATTTATGATAGGTTGTTGATCACCGATCAATGAACGAACAAGCTTGTCTCCTTTTGCCTTGGGTCTCAGACGAGAACCCTCGCAGGCGACTAGTGAAAGGAATGGATGTGCATGTTGCTATTTGCCATTTTCGTATGTTTTTTTCCTTTATCTTTAATTAGAATTTTGCTGCCGCCCTCTTCCCTGTATTATTGATACTTTTAACTTGCTTCACGCGGTAAATGAACAGTGTTAACTCTACGTATGGTTAATTCGTCATTGCAGAAGACCGCCGAGTTGAACTGTGGTTCTCTATGATTGCTTAGTGGTAACGCGGGCAGACCTGTCACACGCCGCCTATGCAAACATAGTCGGTCATTTTGGAAGAATGCTGATCCGCCAGGTTAAGAGAGAGTATATCAGGTGTGAATACACACATGCCCGACTCTATCATCTGCTCTAGCCAGTCGATCAATCATTGCTATCAGGGCCTATAACAGGGCTTGACGGATTTAAAGGTACAATTTGTGTGCAAGTTATGGTCTGCTTGGATGAAATTAGCACGTACGTAGTGCAGGTGGATTGACCAGCCAATTATAGTCCAGCAGCCCTCCAGGAGGACTCATTCCGGAGAGGATAGAGTCAGCCAGGCAGGTGCCAACCATGAGTCCTAGTTCATCGTGATTGTTTGGTGTAGAGTGAAATTGTAAAAATCGGCGAATGCGGCAAAGTCGCAGGCGAACGTTGTCGTCAAAATCAGCCATAGTCCTACCCTTTCTCCCTCACTCCTACTTACCAGTCCGCTGTCTGAGTCGACCAGCCAATTGACTGACTGGATGTGAAGCCTGCATCTAGACATGCCGCCCGCTTGAAAGTGTCTGCGACCACTAGGACAAATGGCATGGCTTGCGCCCAAGCTATGATTAATGCATGCAACTCAGCATGCAGGTGTCGAGGTAGGTCATGGCTAAGGGAAATCTAGATTTAAGAAAATGTACTAAACGTTATGGCCACTGTAAAGAGTTTTAGCTCCCAACGTCTTGCAGGCATGGTTTATTTGATTATAACTCCCGAGATTCCGGCAGAAGTCATTATCAAAAACCTTTCTTCACTCACTGTGCTGCTCAGGTGTCTATGAGTACAGCTTGTGCATTGAAGGTAGCATTTTTGATCCCGGCTTTTGGACACCTTTTTATCTGGAAGCGCATTTGCCTTTAGTCGATGCATATGGACATCGAAAAGTCACTTAAGTACTGGGGTAGGAACAAGGGTTTTTTAAATTCTCGTTTACGATCTACTATGAAGCAATGGTCTCTGTTGGAGGCCAGTATTTATCGAATAAGTAGTTCTTTAAGAAAAAAAGCAGTCAGTATGTATTTAAACTAAATGCGTACTTCTATGCAATACCGGCTTCTCTAGTTTCGGTTGATTAGTTCAAATACTCTTCTCTTCCGCATGCAATCCGTCAAGCCTTACACAAGTACTATAATTAGGATAAGAGGCTAAGTGTGTACAACTATGACTAAGAGTGGGAGTGGGACTAGGAATAATGATAAACAGTTATGTTTAGGAGTGTAGATAAGATGAAGTGCCAGTTGGGAAAGTCAAGATTAGGGGTAGGTGAAAGCGCAATAATTCACAGCTGAGGGTAATGATAGACCTTACTGGTTATAACTAGGGACTGGGGGTTAGAGTAAGGTTTAAACGCAACTTCAGGGTTGGTTGTTAGTTTTCCAAATTCACTTGCAGCTTCCGCGGCAACCACTATGAGAGTAGTGATTATCGATACAATCGTTACGCGGTTTTCGCCCGTGTTATTGGGAATCACGGGCCAGGATGAGCTCGTGTGCATTATGCAGCAAGTACTGTCGTTTTTCATACTTAACCAGCGGCCATAATGTCTACTTCTTAGTTATTTCGAATTGCGCTTTCGCAATTTTGCGATTTATTGGTGAATTAAAACAAAGCAAAAATTAAGTGTGAGTGCTTTACTTTTAATAGTCACCGACAGAATCTTCATTACAATCCTTCTCTTATTACAGGGAGCCTTGATTACCACAATCTAGGTAAGCCTGTATTTCTGTTGTTGCTAAGCATGCCCTCATCAAATATTTGCCGTTGATAGTATAATCCTAAATTATTCCTCTTTTAAGGCGCCATTGCCGTACTTTAAACAGCAAACCCTTGCTGCATAATAGTACTTAATGTATTTAGCTTTCAAAGCAAATGTCAAAAAATGATTGGAATCGAAACACTTGCAGTGCGATTTCAAAAAATGCCTTAGACATTTTACAAGAAAATGAACGTCAGTGACTACAGTAATAATCCGCACGATGGATTATCAGGCTGATTTGAAAAAAGAAAGGGTGGTGATACAGCAATATTCCTGCGTTTATCCATATACACAAAAGAGCAATATCATGACACCAGTGGCGACGATAACAGAAATGCGCCATTCTTATTGAAACACAAATAATTCCCGCGAATGTAACTGTAGCCTCAGTTAAATTAGAAAAGCAAATCCATAACAAACTTCAGCACGTACTGCTTACGTCGGTCATTTTACTTTCGGTGGTTCACGACAATGTCTAATAGGACAAAGCTAATTTTATTGGGACCTGGATCTCCGGACAGGCATCTAAGTGACCCTTTATGTACATAATGTTTCTAAAATAGCCTATGCGGCAAGTACAATAA
>CACRXP010000034.1:1809046-1868448 GCA_902702965.1 Spirometra erinaceieuropaei | reverse complement strand
AGGGTTAGAGTAAGGTTTACACGCAACCTCGGGATTGGTTTTTAGTTTTCCAAATTCACTTGCAGCTTCCGCGGCAGCCACTATGTGAGATGTGTTTATCGATGCAATCGTTACGCGGTATTCGCCCGTGTTATTGAGAATCACGGGCCAGGATGAGCTCGTGCGCATTATGCAGCAAGTACCGTCGTTTTTCATACTTTACCAGCAGCCATAATGTCTAATTCCCAGTTATTTCGAATTGCGCTTTCGCATTTTTGCGATTTATTGGTGAATTAAAACAAAGCAAAAATTAAGTGCGAGTGCTTAACTTTTGATAGTCACCGACAGAATCTTTATTACAATCCTTCTCTTATAACAGGGAGCCTTGATTACCACAATCTCAGTAAGCCTGTATTTCGGTTCTTCAAATCAGATAATCTGCTTTCCTAACGGAGTGTGGACAGCGGCATATCGCTGTAGATTTTATGCACCGAAGTAGTGCGAATGAAATTATCCTCGGACTTTGTTTAAAGAAGAAAGAATTACAAGTACCTGTAAGGCAAAAGGAATATTTATTGCTAAGCTTGCCCTCTTCATATATTTGACGTTGGTGGTATAATCCTAATTTATTCCGCTTTTAAGGCGCCATTGCCGTACTTTAAACAGCAAACCCGTGCTGCATACTAGTACTTAATGTATTTAGCTTTCACAGCAAATGTCAAAGAATGATTGGAATCGAAACACTTGCAGTGCGATTTGAAAAAATGCCTTAGACATTTTACAAGAAAAT
This sequence comes from Spirometra erinaceieuropaei, assembly GCA_902702965.1. Classification (NCBI taxonomy): domain Eukaryota; kingdom Metazoa; phylum Platyhelminthes; class Cestoda; order Diphyllobothriidea; family Diphyllobothriidae; genus Spirometra; species Spirometra erinaceieuropaei. The sequence continues at coordinate 1,867,679 of CACRXP010000034.1, read as the reverse complement.
GAACGTCAGTGACTACAGTAGTAATCCGCACGATGGATTATCAGGATGATTTGAAAAAAGAAAGGGTGGTGATACAGCAATATTCCCGCGTTTATCCATATACACAAAAGAGCATTATCATGACACTAGTGACGAAGATAACAGAAATGCGCCATTCTTATTGAAACACACAAATGATTCCCGCGAATGTAACTGTAGCCTCAGTTAAATTAGAAAAGCAAATCCATAACAAACTTCAGCATGCACTGCTTACGTCGGTCATTTTACTTTCGGTGGTTGACGACAATATCTAATTGGATAAAGCTAATTGTATGGGGATTTGGAACTCCGAACAGGCATCTAAGTGACCCTTTTATGTACATAATATTTCTAAAACAGCCTATCCGGCAAGTACAATAAAGCACCCGCTGGCGTTATCGGGATGTGTACCCCTACTGACTGCACAGATTTGGCGTTTTGTGAAATGTTTAGGTGCAGGCTTTCAATGTGTCAATCGGGAACCGAGCCGCCTTCTCCTTCTTCTTGTTCGATAAACTACTCGTCAAGGTGCCATGAATGACTGATGTCATGAAATTTTGGCCGAAATTCCGAAACGCGTTTTCAATTAAAACGTATTGCTTAAGCGAGGTGATAATATTGATTATCGTGCGACGTATTTGTTTAATATTTCTAAATTTGCAGAATGTTTGACTTTGAATGGATTTCTTCTCAACCCCTGTAGAAACCTCAGTTGGTAAAATTTGACGGCTTATATAGCATGCATTTGTAACAATTATTTTCGATGGCGTTGTAATTTGTAATATGTTCTTTGGGAGACATACACACTTATGTTACCTGCACTAGTTTGGTATACAATCACGTTATACTTACAGCATATATTTGTAGGAAGGAGATTTGTGGTTTATAATGCGTCCAAAATATGTGATATTTTTAAAACCGTGCCAAGTTCAGTCGTACAGCATTGGGCTTGTCCGTTCATTAGGAAATGTTCGAGATGGTCCGCATCCATTCTTAAGGGCATAAAGGACCATATGATTTTCTTATGCTAGAAACATGCACCTTGTTAAGTGAAATCGCTAATCTCTAATGCAATGAATGATCTGGTTAAAACGTATTGAGAATTGGAAATTTTGCAGCACAAAAAACCTTTTTTGGGTATGAAATACGAAGAGGACGTACGTTGCTATCACATGAGTAAAGTAAAACATGATATCATGCATTTTTATAAAACGTATTGGAATATAATAGACCGTCGAAAAAAAATTTAAAAATGCATGCTAATAAAGTAGTCATATTTTGTCGAGTCTGACATCTACATGAGTCTAAAAAGACATCGCATGTCATCGGCAAAATATCGCTGGTCGATTTTCGCACTAAGAGCCTTGACAATGGCGAGCTGACCAAGCTCCCGAGACGTCAGAAACGCAATCCTCTATGACCCTGTGAGCAATTCCCTTTTCTCAGCGATACTTATAAACACATGTTAAACGCACAATATCTGATAAATCCGGTTCGCCGACGGTCTACATTTTCCTTAGAGCACAAAATTTATGTTTGCGAATAAATGATTTGTGTGGGGGCTTAGAAGATGTGTCGCATATTTTTGCACGCCTAAACAAATATGACCCTTTTCTACCAGAATATTTGTGACAGGTCGTTTTATTGTCTGCAACACCCTTATTATCTTACTCCACAATTGTGAATGCTTGACGAGGAACGGTGTCTAATAATATTTTAATAATTATGCAATGCCCTTCAAAATCACTTTGTTTGCCTTTGGCGCTAAAACACGGAGTTTGTGCACATAATTTTAAAACAAGCATTCGATAAGCCATTGCCGCAACCCAATTGCCCATCTTATTCTTCCTTCTGCACGCTCCTTGGTCAGTAAATGAGCATTCCATATTGGCTGCAAAACCGGCTTAAATGTCACTAAAACTTGTTTGTCTTACAAATACACATGCATGATGCACCGTTTAATTTTCGTTCCAATTATTTATTATGTGTGTGCCGAGGCATGTTTGTTATTGTGGACTACTCGGTGCGTTTTCCTTACACTGTAACAGCTCTATGAAAAGCCGATCTTCTACTGTGCAGTGGCTCCTGTGTGACTGAATATAAGCCACATGTACATATTGACTAATACGCACTTTATGAACTTATGACTTTTGTAATGTTTTAAAGGTCAACTGTGTGAAAGTGTTTATTTCTTATTTTGCCTTTCAGTGTACAGACAAAATGCCCAAGGAGAGGTGCCGCGTTACATATTGATGATGTCGTCGAACATTTACTTAAAAACGTTCTTAATGCAGCGATAATTTTGCCGCTGCCAAATGACGGTCGTTTTTGGATACAAGCGCATTTTGAACGAAGCAAGCGCCAAATAAAATGCCATTTCCTGACTGATATTGCTGAAGCTAGATATGTGAAATACGCCTGCTATGTTGAATTTTCGAGTATGCAAATATCTGTGTGGAAGAAGGTATTGTTTAGTTTCTACCATGTATTGAGTTTCTGCAAAACACAACCCTTCTAATCTGAACTGTTGCCCAAGCTCTATACAATAATCTTCGCTAAATAGTTAAACTGATGACCGTCATGATTATTCTGATTACAATTTCATTAGACACGGTATATGAGGCGCAATCTGAAGGTGGTTGTTCGTTTCGCGTATGCTAATATAGTCTAAATCATGCAGCACTACCCATATAGCAAAAAGTAAAACGTTTTGAGCATGATAGCAGTTACCAATTTGCATGCCTCTCTTATCTTGATTATAAACCATCGAATAAATACGGTTTATCTTTTGGATAATGCTTATGAGCACATGCGAACGAGCCTGCAATTAAAGAAGATGTTCAAATTCAGACCACCAATAAATCAAATCTTTGGTAACATCAATGGTTTGCAATACACATGGCGTTTGAGCGGACAGTTGCAATTTTTGACGTCAAAACAGCGCTTCGTGTGTACTAAAGCCAAAAATGTATTACATGATCGAAATATGTTTTAAAAAATAAGCCATTATACATGATATGAAATACAGTTTTGGCATCGATCAGTCATATCCGCTTTCTTCATTCAGTGAATAATCAATTTTTAAATTCAAAGAAACTAGCGGGCATGTCATGCATGCACATTACAAAAGATGTAACCGGCACGCATGCGGCCATCCTGATCACTTAATGGGTTTAGCTGTTTCTTTATGTTTTGATTTGGAGATAACGTACTTAGTGGCAGCTTCCAGCTAGTCCTTAATGTTGCAGATATGACCGTTACTGAACCTTGCAGCTGCGATTAAAACGCAGGACCGACGGAGATTTCAATTCAGCAAAAAAACAATCGTTATATTGTGATGGAGCATTTTCATTACTCCGTATTTGGTCAGTCAGTTTGTTTTACTGACAGACGCGTTAGTCCTCTCCTAACCCATTCATTTCAAATATGTATATATATATATATATATATAGATTAAATTATTCTGCAAGTGATCTATAAAAAAAATTGAAGAAGCATAATTAAAAAGTTGGTTCACAGGACAGCGTTTGTTACACGAATACTGGCATGTGACATGCATGATTGCGTATTCCGCTGTTTACGTTTGCATCAATGCACGTCCTTTCTAATAAAAGGTGTTAGGCGACTATGCATATACACTGCTGTCTACCACTAAAACAACGTCTACGATAACTGTGGACATACCCTACTGGAAAATCCACACGGGTGAGCCAAATATAGTCCGACTGTCGAATTTCGTGCCAAATGAGATGCGAAAACCTAGTATACAAATAACGTCAGTAGGACTTTTCCTGGACGATGGAGCTACCTTTCAGAGAATTTTGTAAGGATTCTATTGCATGTCTTTGCTTTGTCCAATGACGCTTCTTGTGCAATATGAACTTGTTCCGTGGTTTTGTTTCGTGGCTTGGTTGCTTATTAAACACATACTGCGACGCCAAATATATAAAGTCTAAAAAGCAAACTACTATTCCTTTTTGATTTTTGACATTTCCTGTCCACAGTAGGACGGTTTGTGTTAAACATCAACACCTAATTAATTGTATGGTCCTTGAATTGTGTGAAGTTATTAAGGCCCATTTGGTTGTTCCAGAGAAATTTTGCATTTGATGCCCATTGTTGGGACTTAGCTAATAGGAAAGCATATTTTTTCAAAGGTCTTAAAGCGTTCAAATTACTAGTCCTCAACGTGTTCATGGAAATCATTGTAAGTCTGAGATAAAGCTACAATTTTTGACGGCGAATTCTATGGAAAGCCTTAGTAGCCAAAGTCAAAAGCAGATATCAATGTGTTTGACATAAACCGGCTGTTGTACTTTAATTTGCGTTTGGATTCGATGATAGTTCGACCATCGATTTCGATGATGTCCACCGTGTGCTTCACAGCAGCAGCGGTGGTAGCAGGGACTGTGACATGCGCAGGGGTTTATAGTGCCAGTAGACTTTCGCTACATCTACCTACTCACTTTCCTCCTTCCTCGCCCGAGCCCGGAGTCAAGACAGAGTCACGAAGACGGGAGACGAGGGAGGCCGCCGGTGGATGGCTCGGACGGATCCTCACCTTGGCGTTCCACCACACCCCCTGGTCCACGCAACAAATAACCAGGATTTCAACCAACACAACAGAGATTTGGAGGCTGGCACGGCCGAAGCCGCGCCTAGGCGTGCCGTCGACGCCTGGCTCGGATCCCACACTGTGGTGGGAGTGCCATAAAGGCCACATTAAGAAGGAGCCATTGCAGCCTGACTCTTACACCCCCAGTCAAGGAGGTCCAATGTATTCCGTCAGTTGGCAACCTTCCAGGCAACGGCTTTTAGCGCGTCATGATAGCTTCAAGCGCGTCAGATTGTTTGTAGTGAGGAGAAAGTGCGCTGTCGTCAACCTCACTCTTTCTTCCCATTCCCACACCCAGTCACTCTCCAAGGCGGTCAGCGGACTGGAGTTGGAAATGGGCGCGGTGGCTGGCATGGTCGACTGACAATGACTGCGCGTCAATCAGCAACCTTCCTATCCACGACGTTTCACGTGTCGGGATAGTCTCAGACTCAAGTCACCCGTGCAGCCGAAACCACATGAGGCCCGAGTCGAGATGCAGACTTCCCACTTGCGTGGGAGTTGGCACTTGGGTGCCTGCGGTGGGTGTGTTGATGTGTATTGGGGTGGTGGTGTTGGTGGTGGTGACAGAGAGGTAGGGTTTTATGGTGTGGTGTAGCCGGCAGTTGTCTACTGCAGGTCGTCGTGGATGCGCATGTGGCCCAATAGACCCATGCGATGCGTGAATGTGCAAGGGCAGTGTGGGCAGTGGAGGCGAGCTTGGTGGGTATAGGTTGGTGCTCCAGGCACTGGTTCGCCAGTCTCTGTGCGATGGATTCTCAAGTGACCGACCAGGTCGATGCAAGAGGTGAATAGTTGTGGAAAGTGTGGGCAGGTGAAGTTGGTGGTGTCGGTGTCAGTTGCGATAACGATGATAGGGTCAAAGGGTAATGAAGTGGGGATGGGGTTTGGCGTGGTGGGTGAGTCGTGAGGGCGGCCAATTCCGCTCTCTGAGACAGCTCCGTCGTCCGTGACTCACGCCATCCTACCGTCGTTTAGCTGACGCTCGATCTGAATAAATCGCTCCGGACAGCCGAATGTCTGCATGTTCTTCCACAGTCCTCCACAATTCACCATGTGGAGGGCTTTCGTCAGGTCCACAAAGGTTGAGTACAAGTGGGTCCGCATCTCCTAGCACTTCTCCTGAAGATGACGGGCGGCGAAGATCTTATCCGTGGTCCCGCGATGAAAACGGAAGCCGCATTGGCTTTCCGGCAGAAGGCCGTGTTCCAGATGATTATTCAGACGATTGAGGAGGATGCGAGCGAAGATCTTCCCGGCCATGTTCAGCAAGGAGAGGCGACGGTGATTGTTGCAGACTTGGCGGTTCCCTTTTCGCTTATAGATATCCCGATAGTTGCGTCTTTGAAATCTTGGGGGACTTAACCTTGACGCCACATCTCCTGCAAGAGCACAGTTATGTGATCCATTAGTTGGGGACTTCCGTGCGTGTAGACCTCAGCAGGGATCGCGTCCGATCCGGGAGCTTTCCCGCTGGAGAGCTGCTGCATGGTCCTGATGGTTTCCTGGAGAGATGGCGGGAGGTCGAGGTCCACGTTGGCCTCAAATTGCGACAAACGGGCGATGGTGGCGTCGGAGATGGCGGAGGGGCGGTTAACTACGCCTCCGAAATGCTCGGTCCATCTCTGTAGAATTGGTGCCTTCTCAGTCAGGAGGGTACTGCCGTCGGCGCTGAGGAGAGGAGCAGTGCCATTTGTTGGCGGACCGTAGACAGCATAATCGCGGAAAAGAAGGTTTTCCACCCGTTGCTTTCCGCGTAGCCTGGATCTCCTCAGGTTTGCGAGCACTGCAGGCGTTCTGCATATCACGCAGTCGTTGCTAAATGTGGCGGCGTCTGGGGTAGAAAACAGCTTTGTTAATTCGGATTCGATAAAACAGTAAAAGACGCACAACAAGCAGGGTTAAGTGCATACCGTCGAATTCATTGTTGACGCGACAACGATAACATTTTTCGATGATATATGAATGCTGAACGACATATAAACGAGTATAACCAACTTTCGCTTACTAAGTAGGTGCTTAAAACTTCGCTACGTCACAAACAGATAAAAGATATATTCCTAACAGCGATTAGCAACGACAGAGAAAGTAAGATTGTGCATATGCAAAACGAGCAGCCTTTCTGTGTCTAACCAGTGCCATCACATTGCATTGTAAGACTTTATTACCCAAAGTGGCGCAGGCGTGTTGGTCACCCCTTACATGTTACATTGGAGGACCAGAGAAAATGCCGTAATCTTGTACGAAAGCACTGCAAATAGACGCATCTTATTTTTGAACCTAGATTACGTGGCCTGTCTCATTAAAATCTGATAACGGAAAATGATGAGAGCAGTTCTGGACGCCTTTAAATTTAAGCACTTTGTTCGCTTATCGACATTCTTTAATGACACGTCCTCTGCTTGTGCAGAAATTTGATTTAAGTTATTATATCACGTACACAATCAGTAAATTTTATCGAAATTTGACATTAGAATATTTTTGTGCATTTTCATATGCTAATACATGACCTAGACTCCGGTTATGCATATGAGCGACTATTTAATTGAATGGATAATAATGTACCCGTCGAGAGTTTTAGTAACCAGATTTAGCCGAACTTAAAAAATTTATTTTATGTCCGATGTTAACCACGGTGGCCAACGTGCTAATACAGAGGTTATTTAAGAAAACCAGAGGTTTTATCAATTCGTAAATGTCAAATTAGCAGATTCGGTTAGTGCCGTAAAGTGCAGTAATAGCGCAGATAGGAATTCCTTCGTTCAAGTGGGCTGAAATTATTTTGCCGTTTGGAAAATTCTTCCGGATGTCACATAAATAAACAGCAAGGAATTGTCATTCCCAGCAGTTTATCAACAGTTTAGCAAAATATCAGTATTTATATGGGCGCTCTGCCATGCATTCATAATCGAAGAACGGGGGCTGAAAGCGAGCACAAAAAGTGGAAATGGCCTCAGTATATAAAGAAGGGCATGCTCTTCCTTTCACAGTAGAAAGCATATTAGTATTTCTCAGGAACGCGAAAGAAACGGCCAAAAATTGTCATATTTTTACTTGGCCTTACCGTGCAAAAATGCAAAGTGCACAGCCATCCGTCAACGGAGTGCAGTAGTAAAGCACATCTTAAACATGTAACTTATTAAGGAAAGTTTTCTTATTGATCGAAGGAATATTCGTTGCTGACTTTAGATGCAGACAGTTATTTTTCTCAAAATTGAAGTTTGATGTTTGAATGAATCTTTACATGTGACCCAAACGACCATTTTCCTGAAAAAGAGCGCCCCAACACTCACAACCCGATAAATGCCATCAATAATAATCCTATTTTAAATTGCTTAACAGACAGGTAATTCAGAACCTGTCTTTATGTAAGATCGAGTGAATACACAGAAAATCATGAAGCATTCAGCAAACTTTCGAGGCCAGCGTAATCAAAAACGATCGACAAGTGTAAATTAATTTAACGGAAGAAAACGCATGCCCATAAACGCAATATAGTAAGCTCACGATCCCGCCTGTCAGTTTTATTTAAATCTATTAGGTACCGACCGGCCTCATGGCATGTCACCTTACGAACAGGTTTGATCCTACGACGTCCACATCCGTGAAAACAAGCAAACTGCAGCTTCTCTTGTTGAACACGAAACACTGGAAAACTGCTTTGGAATCTACGCTTAGAATGTAGGCAGTTAATAGACCGTCTTATTTGAAATCGCATTACCTACTAAACAATATTTAGATATAAAATGAACGTCTAATCATTAGACGTTATTTTATGTCTACTTTCATAGTTGCTACGTTTTCGATATGAAAATACATGTTGTACATTTAAAACGAAGTTTACTAAATTAGAACTGATTTGGAGGTTTTCAGGACAATGCGCTTTTCTAAATAAGTCGGAATTTCTAAAAAACGCAACGCTGTCTTTAATATTTTTTGCGTTTTTTTTTAAACTTGTTCTTATTTAAATAGAAATCGGACTTACGAAATGGTGTCGGTTTATGAGTGGTTGGGAATCATTCGTAAGTTTCGACACATTTCATGAGTTAGGTCACTAAATATACTATACCCAGCAGACATACCGGTATGTCCGAACTATCATGTGATTATGTCGCAGAATAATAAATGTCATTATGTGAAATCAACAAATCCTTCCTAACCAAAACTGCATTTCAGAATGTTGGCCAATATCATGAGGTCGGCCACACACTGAATTCCAAAAAAACTAGTTTGTTCAGCTCGTTTTTTGTTCATTGATTTCTGCCTAGAATTGGAATAGTGGGGGCATTCCAAAAACCATTTTTCGGAAAATAGACCGCAAGCTGAAATGTGAGTTGTTGGTTTGCTGGTTGTCATCAGGTCGACAATAATATATGTAAATGTATCAAATGACTGTTTCTTGTGTTGAAATCCCGACACGTTGTTTCGGACTGAGAGACAAAATAGTTTTACCATTTCCGCTTAGGATATTTTGTAGTGAGGCCCCAATTTTGCATCCTGTGTGTACGTAAGCACGTTTTTCTGTGATCATTACATGTTATTGTCAAGCACGGTTTGGTACCATTCTCCAGTACCCCATACGGTCAGAGCAAGGGAGTATGAATTGATGTTTACAATGCAGGACGCCCAGCTATTCCAGCTTACACATAAGCAATTCCTCAAATCTACCAGGGGCTTAGAAACCACTTGTAGTTCCCTTGATCAGCTCACACGCTCGAGATTAAAAGTGAAAAACGTCCAATCTATGATGTCCTGAATACTCCTCCCGTCTGTCCGCTCAAAAGGCCAATGAATATGGGATTAATTTCTAGCCTAATTCCACAGTCGCCCGGCGGCTACATATGCTGAACACATTAAAGATCCCGTAGAGCCAATTCCTATGTCTTCATAAAACACTTGTGAGTACAAATGGGGGTGCAAATTTGGTTGGATGAGTGCGCCCTGCTGTGTTAACGCAACCGGCATCGCGTTTGTTAAAAACATTTTTATTAAAAACTGTTTATCCGGCGACAGGGCTTATTGCGTCTTAGAAGAGTTCAATAATTCTTTGAATTTTATAGCCTTCTTTACTTTTTGATTGGTTCTTTTGTTTTTGTTGATGCATGCGTTTAATTTCCGCTTATGGCAATTCATGTAGCCCTTCTCTTCCTTGCGATGAGGTCTCCGTTCGTTTATAAAACTTAGGGTCATTCACATGGTATATATTGCAAATGACATCAATAAAGAAATTAAGCCGGACATTTACAGAGGTCTCATTGTCTCAAAAGGCTCAATTTTTTAAAAGTCTTCTTAGAAGAAAATAAAACCGAACATTAGGCGGAGAAATTGGAATTTATGCAGTCTCAATTCAACGCTCCTGGTAAGTAGAAATGAGGACGAAATAAATAAATAATAAATCACAAATTGCAAAACAATATGTAGAAGTAAAAATTCCAGAACAGTCTAAGTCGGCGAAAAGCACACGACCGTGACTTTGCCGCGACATTATTTTAGAAATTTTCGTTGGTACCCTGCGTACGTCCCAGTCAGTTGCTAATGCTAAACTGTTTACGGGTGAACAAAATAAATTGTTTTTTTAAAGTTGAATAACCATGTATGTATATTCCACATTCCATCAACTTTTAATTGATCGTTTCCTGCAACTAAAATTATTTAATCATATTCAGATGAGATACCCATCGGCAGCGCTATGACAGATGGACGAATAATTGTGCTTTTGCGGTGATATACCAATTATCGCTATTTACCAGTTTAATTCTCTGAAGGAAATATGTTTTACTCGATTCACGGTTCGCAGAAGGCAGTGCGATAATGTATAATGCATCATGTAAGGCCATCATGTATATAGACATCATGTAATATTCAGCTATTTATCTCACTGCCTTGTTGCACACGCGGCGCTCTTCCATGCTCAAGCTAATTTAAGGCGATTAGTGGTAATAGTGCTAGCAACGAGTGACAAATTATATACGCGTTCCACACGCCCAGTGCCAAATGTGCCAGACTTTTTCGTGGGTCGTGCACATAAAGCAACACATAGGACAATAAAGGTCACATTTAGAAGGAGCTCAGAGGCCTTCGCATTTTTCGGGATTTCTGTCTACTGGACGCTGTGTAATTCCGTTTGAATTAAAAAATTAGGCCGTAACCAGCAAATTAACTATCCACACGGAACTTCGACGGGACTTTCTCTGGGACAACCATTCTCTTTCGGCCCACGTCTCTGACAACGGAACCGCGGGACTACCCATCCCAAGAACGGCTTCATAAATTTCGCTGCCGGTTTCATATCGTTGGTCTGGTTAAATAGCTTCTCCTACAAACTTAAAAACTTCCCCAGTGTATTTACTTGAAAATGGTAATCGAGGAAGTGTCTTCGGGATGTTTCTCAAAAGGTGCGCCCCAGGCAGTAATCGAGCCCAGTCAGGGAGGTGACGAGACCGACGTCGTTACCAATGGACCAATGACTTGCAGCAGACGGACTAAAAATAATGATGTTTTAAACAATGCACATTGCGTAAATGAATGTAGCGTAAATTTTTCCGCTATCAAATCTACTTCTGCCAAAATAGCCAGGAGTTTAGTAACTTAAATGGATGTCAACTACAACAACGAAGATAAAAACCATACGTCGTGTTTTAGACTTCTCCACAAATTCTTGGAGATGGAGAATGAGATAAGAGACATAAAAATAGAGATGGATTAGTTGACGAAACTTCCTCGCCATTCACACGCATAGAAAAAAGTGGCCAATGTCAGACCCTAAGAAAACAAAGGGGATCTATACAAGCACATTCTCATTAACTATATCAACCATCAAGGAAGAAGACAGCCCGTCTAAGGAAGCTATCACAACTGAGAACCGACCGCTTGTGCAAGAAAAGAACGACACAGAGGGATCTCAGGGAACGCAGAAGTGCCCCTGGGCATCCCGAAAAAATGCAAGCCAGGGTGTCCATATGAGAGAGCAGATTCCACACGCAGTGCCAGGAAATACCAGACAGTCGAAGGATGCATCGCACGACCAAGAATACTCGGTGGGTGAGGAACCCTGTTGTAGCTATGCCTATGAGACTGGCTCTGAATCAAACGATGATGAAACGGAAATTGGCAAAAACGTGACCGCGCGTGTAAAAATAAACGCCGGGGATCTCTATCAAACAGGCACCTCGACTTAAAACGAAATTTCGTCATAAAGGGAGCTGCTGAACTATTTCTTCGGTTACAAAACAAAGAATCAAACACGATCTCAACCGCTTTCGATCATTTTAAAATGCCGTCGTTCAGGACAAAGAATGTTTTACCGTGCACAGATCTTTCCGTCTAGGTAACACAGATGCGTCGTGTGGACTACCAAGGTCCCTCAAAATCATTCCCGCAAACGAATTCCAGGCTTCAAATCTCCTAGAAGGGAGGATGGTTCTCGTCATCCGCATATGGAGGTGTTTTTTCAGCCGGATTACGAACCGACAGAATCGCATAAGGTGAGGGATCTCTGGAAAGTACTAAAGGGGAGGACAGAAGAGGGGAGAAGGGGTTGAAACTATGAAAAGGGAAGATACTTCAGATCAAGCGATCGTTCTTCTGGCTAACCCCCTTTGTTATCAGGGATGGTGACCTCCGCGAGAACAAACACTGAATGTGACGTATTCAATTGTACAGAGCCTCTTGAACAAGATTGATGGACTTGTAACTATGTTCGTAGAACACACGACATATATCACTGCCTTGACAAAACCTTGGCTTTTTGATGATATTGGAGATCATGAGGTATCTCTAAGAGGCTACAAACTGTTTAAAAGAGAGAAAAAGCCGAGAAGGAGAAGTCGCTGTCTATATTCGCACAACCTGACCGCGGTCCCTGAGCGAAATCCAACATCAACAGTGGAAGTGGAATTCTTATCCTTAACTATCTCCACTGAATACGTCCGGCCACTGGCAATTGCACTTGTTTATCGTTCCCCAAACCAGATTCCCGAACACGATAGCCTTCTCCTAACGAAACTGAACAAAACCTGCTCAGTTAACAGCACTCCGTATACGAGCAATAAGGTGGTTGGTCTCGTAATGTAAAATAACTTCTATATAAGCGGAACACTGATGTGTGGAATGTCTTGTGACTTTTTCACTGTACGAGGACATCTGGAAATGAGAGTTTGCAGTCAGCATCTTTTTCGAGCGTGAAGGGTAATTTCTGGCAGTGTTGAGTTGCTAACGCGTTCCTGTTTGCTTTCTTTTGACGATGACAAATGTGCCAAATATATAGCGTGCATATAATTTTGGGTTAAATAATGGTTGGGTCATAGTTATCAATTTTGGCCTCGTGACCTCAGTAAGAAAACAAGAAATATGTGATCTCATAGGCTCTCTTTTCAGCTGTCGACTGTATTCATGTGTGAACGAAAGTTTGCTTCCAGATAAAAATTGAAGTGTTAAAGCAAAGTTTTCTAGCTGTGGCGACGATGCAAAACTCAGATGTTGTAATCCTACTATTATTTAATCCCAAATTATGTGTACGTGCACTGTCGGTTTCTGCCCACATGCGTATGACAGAGAATTTCTAGAGGCCATTCACTGTGATGATTTATGCATCATTTGACGAATCGATCTAGACAACATGCCCAAAAATCATAAAAAGATGCAGAAGATCATATTTAATCAAACGTGATGTCAGGCCAGAGCATCGACCCATTCTCAGCACTGATAAGGCAGTATCGAGTTTTCAGGCATCTTAAAATTTTGACTGCTTTTTACGTCTTCTACTCGTTTAACCACGACATGGGTAACCAGCGTCAAAAATGTGCGAAGCGAAATTAGATCAACTGCCCTAAGCACTCATGTTTTCGTCGAAAGACAGCTGAAAAAGGCATCAGATACAAGTAGCACACCAACATATAACCACCTTGCGTACACAGCTTGTACACCCTAAGGACAGGGTTGGCTATCTTGATAGGAAAGGTGTTCTCTACAAAATACTATGTTCCAGTTATGATGCCGCCTATTGTGGCCAAGCTGGGAAATCTTCCTCTACACGCAAACATGAGCATCAGTTAGAGGTGAGGAGACGAGATCATTTATCCCAGGTGGCTATGCACACAGTGGACACAAATTTGCATGGTAGAACACCCGCATTGTTGGCGCCTGCCCAAAAAGGAAAGACCGCGAATTCCTGGAGGCAATGCACTCAGATGAGGCAAGCATCAATCAGCAAATCGATTTAGATGCCTCATACAAATTTCTCAAGGACAAATGGAAGCGAGTGCCGCCAATGCCGAGGGGATGAAGCGCATTGGCGCAGGCTTCGGCCAACCATAAAATAACTTGTTCCACACGGTTAAACAGTTAACTGTTTGTGTACATAGCCCAAAAGTCTGACAACGAGCTGGGGAACCAGACTCGACATTTTACTCCTTAAAGTTTATTCCCCTCCCTAAGAATCTTACTTATTTTCAATATGTATATATATGCGCGAAGTTATATCGAACGACATATACATTTGCTTAAAAATCAAGCCAACATTTGGGAGTTCCACGATCGAATAATTTAGAACAATTTCACGTGCAAAGCATAATCGTAACCCGCAATACAGAGAACAGTTAATAAATGCTATTGCTCATGGACAGACTTCTGTGAACGTGTAAGTGATAAACTCATTAGCTGGGCACAGTAAGTAAGCTATCCGGAAAACGAAAATAGCAGTATCCCAACAGTTACAAACTAGTAAATAAGAACAGTCGACAGCAGGTAACAGTGCACGGGCGTGTTCTTTGTCTTAATCAAAGTTGTGTCAAAGCGTATTGTAACTGATTAAAACAAAACGGACTTAAATGTCATTTAAATACTTCCCCTCCTAGGAGAACGGCGTTCAAAAAAAATTATTCTTAATAGAAGGAAAATGTGGGAGTGTCATGCATATTGTACAAGTTGGTAACGGTCGGGAAAACGGAGATGACGACCGCTGCGCGTAAGGGGAGTAATCTGTGGGATAAAGGAGGACGCGGGGTTACTGGGCGTAAATGGAGTCTGGGAAATAGCAAGTGGCAATGTGCCAAGTAGAGGTTGTTCGGTTGGAGAAGTTGAAAGAGGCTCGGTTTAAGCCGCCTTCAAGCGATCGATTGAAACCACGTCGGTGCGGCCTCCACGGTCAATTGTAAAATGCTTGACCTTGCGCGATAGTACTCGAAATGGGCCGTCATAGGGCCGTTGTAGTGGCCGGCGAAACGCTATCTACGCGGACACATACAAAAGAACATGTTAGTAAGTTCGGGTCGACGTACGACTTACTTGTTGAAGGACGTGGAGGAGTGGCTCGAAGATGAGTAATGACTTGGCGCAATCTATGCACATAATCGCTGGTATCGAGGTCACCTGAGATTTGGGAGTACCAGAAAAAATCCCCGGGAATCCATAGGGTGGTAGCGTAGACAAGTTCGGCAGCGGAACACTCCAAGACGGGCTTGAGTGCGGTACGGATACCGAGCATGACCAAAGGCAGATGCTCGCTCCAATGGTAAGTGTTGTCATGAGGTCGGAGCGAGGCTTTGATTTGCCGATGGAAACGCTCGACTAAGTCGTTGGATGAGGGGTGGTATGCTGTCGTGCGTATGCGAGAACGGCCCAGGAAACGACTCACCGTTCCTGTCGTCCGGAGGTCACGCCTGACAAAGAACCCCAAACTTACCGCACAGCCTCGCCTAGGAAGCCCGCATGCGAGCCAGACATTAGCACGCCGCTGAGTCATACGCGACCTCCAGCGGTCAGCAACACCCGAGGGCCTGCCCATGCGGGCGCTCCGGACTGGACCTATAGGAACTGGCAAACCAGACGAAGTCTGAACCCTTAAATACAAGGCCACGGACGGAAGGCTTTAGAGTTGATGTACACAGCGTGACTGACGCAGTAAAGCTGTTCTCTCCTATCCTGTCTGTCTTCTATTCCGCACAGGACTGGCGTCATACTAATTTGAGGATTTAACAAGTGGCGACGCAGGTGAACACGGAAAATGATCAGAGAAGAACAGATGCAGAAATTGTTGGAAGCACAGCAAGCCAGCTTTATGGCTCTTCTCGCAGGAATGCAGAAGGACTGGAAGCAGACAGGAAACGATGACAGAAGGAAGTGGCTGGAGGACGCGATCACAGACCCAGACGACGGGTTTACGTTCGATATGTGGTTTAGAAAATATGAATTAATGTTCGAAAGAGAGGAGAAAATTCTTGCTGACGGAGAAAAATTGGAAATTCTGTTGCCGAAACTTGGACGAATGGAACACGAGAAGTATGTCAACTTCGTCCTACCGAAGAAGCCGGCCGAAATCGAATTCACGGAGACGGTGAGAAACCTGAAAGCCTTATTCACCTATTCAAAGTCATTGTTTAACAGACGTTTTGAATGTTTTAAATTGGAGAAGAGTGTAGACGAAGACTATTTTGATTTGACAGGCAGATTAAATGATATGTAATAACAGGCTCATCTAGAGCACGCAAAAGCAAACCAGGTTAAGGCCCTGTTGTTCATAAAATCACTTACTCTACCGGAGGACGCGGACATACGCACGCGGCTGCTGTCCAAACTGGACCAGGATGGTGACACGACTGTACAGAAGTTAGCAGATGAATGCTTTAGACTCAGGAACATTAAACAGGATACAAAATTACTTGACGAAACAAACAGTCAACAGTTACAGGTGTTGGACATTAGGAAAAACTGGCCGCCACAGAGAGAAACATTTTCCAGAAGACCAAAGACTGCCTGCTGGCAGTGCGGTGGATGGCACTATGTTGTCGACTGTCCCTATAAAACGCAGAAGTGTTTCAAATGTTCGAGAGTTGGCCACAAATCGACAGACTGCAGAGCAGGACGACCAAGTCCCAGGAAACAGTGCAACGCCGTTTCTGATGGTCAGGCACGGGTGCTAGGCTGTGAACACCGAAAATATCTAACCGTGATCATAAATGGTAAATCTGTCAGGCTTCAAGTGGACACAGCGTCTGATCTGACGATTATAGCGGTAGAAACATGGCAAATGATAGGAGCACCCAGTCTTATCCCAACTCCTGTCACTGCAAGGGCATCAAACGGCACGGAAATGAAATTCAAGGGATGTTTTTCAACTAGTATCGGATTTGGGGATAAAAATTGTCTAGCAGACGTCTTCGTATCGGAGTGTCCGATCGACCTCCTGGGAAATAAGGCAGTTTCCGAGTTGGGGTTATGGAGTCAGCCATTTGACAGCATCTGCTGCGCAGTACAAGAAACGGAACAGAATCTGCGGGAGAAGTGTGCGAAAATGATGGAAAAGTCAGTCGGGAAATGTACCAAAACGAAAGCAATTTAACGCATTAAACCGAACAATAAACCAGTTTTCAGGCAGTGTCGTCGAGTTCCGTTTGCAATCCAGGAAGACGTGGAGAAAGAGTTGGAACGCTTACAGGAGAACGGTATCATGTACCCCACCAATTACTCCGCATGGGGTGCGCCAATTGTAGCGGTTAGGAAGCCAAGTGGGAACTTGAGACTGTGTGCTGACTATTCGACGGGATTAAACGATGTTTTGGAGGATTACCACCATCCTCTACCGACGGTGGAGGAAATTTTTGCCAAGTTAAATGGTGAAAAGTCATTTGCACGAATTGATTTTTCAGAAGCCTATTTACAGATAGAAGTGGAGGAGGAATCGCGGGAGCTACTGACGATCAACACTCCAAAAGGTTTATTCAAGTTTACGCGGCTGAATTACGGCATTAAAACGGCTCCAAGCATTTTCCAGCAGGTTATGGATACAATGTTTACGGATACGCAG
The DNA here is from genome assembly GCA_902702965.1 of Spirometra erinaceieuropaei. Taxonomy (NCBI): domain Eukaryota; kingdom Metazoa; phylum Platyhelminthes; class Cestoda; order Diphyllobothriidea; family Diphyllobothriidae; genus Spirometra; species Spirometra erinaceieuropaei. The sequence goes on along the minus strand of CACRXP010000034.1, from coordinate 1,850,244 downwards.
GGAGCGGTTGCGCACTTAGACGACATTCTAGTAGTTGGTCGCTCGGAGGAGGAATTACTAGAAAGGCTGGACAAAGTCATAGAGAATCTCGTCAATTATGGATTTAAAATTAACATGCAAAAAAGCGAATTGTTGCGGAAAGAAATTCACCATCTCGGATTCATAACAAATGCAGACGGAAGAGCATCGGACCCCGAGAGAATGCTGACATTTCAGAGCATAAAAACTCCACAGAATGTAAAGGACTTAAAATCCTTCATGGGTCTTGTCAGTTACTACGGGCCGTTCATAGAGGGACTTCACAGTTTGAAGGGACCTTTAAATTAACTTTTGTGCAGGGATACCCCATTCGTCTGGTCAGAGGAGTGCCAAGCAGTTTTTATGACGATAAAGGCTAAGATAAATCATTCGACCATGCTCTCCCATTTCGAGTTGAGCAGTGAAACGATGGTCCAGGCCGATGCCTCTGACTATGGACTGGGCGCAGTCTTGCTTCAAAATAATGTGGACGGAAAAGTTCAGCCTCTAATGCATGCTGCGAGGTCACTGACGAAAGCAGAAAGAAATTACAGTCAGATAGAAAAAGAGGCTTTGGCTATGATCTTTGCTGTCCAGAGATTTCATCAGTTTATATATGGCAGACATTTCACCTTACACACGGATCATCAGCCTTTAAAGTTCCTTCTGGGGACGAACGCTGGCATACCGCAGCCTGCAGCGAAACTGATTCAGCGATGGGCAACAATCCTCTTGAACTATGACTTCACCATTCAGTACATACCCACGCAGAAATTTGGAGCCGCAGACGCGTTGTCGAGGTTATGTGAAGACAAAGAAAGTCGGGAAGAGGTAGTGGTAGCACAAACTCTGGCCGAAGATGACGCAGAACTTAGGGAAGTGATTCGAAAGGTTCCCATCACAGCCGAGCACATCAGAGTTGCAACAATGGACGACCCACTACTACGCCAGGTTAAGGAATTCATACGGCGTGTCTGGCCCGATGAAGACAGAACCCACGCATGTATTAAGGCTTTTAAGAATCGAAAGGATCAGTTGTACATTGTGCAGGACAGCTTAATGTACGATGGCCGAGTTATTGTGCCGGCTAAATATAGGGCACAAGTATTGCGGGAGCTACATGCTGGACACCCGGGTATAACAGGGATGAAGCAGCTAGCAAGAAAGTACGTTTACTGGCCCGGAATTGACGAAAATATTGGCCAGTCCGTACGTTGGAGTCCGTTTGAGCGACACGGCGCTCCTCTCCTACCCATTGTGTGGCTCAAAGTGACTCCAGTGTACGGACTGGCTAATGCGATGAAGTTTTCTGTCATTCATTCATTAGAACTGTCCAATAAGGAAGATCCCCAAATTCCTGGAAGCAATGCACTCAGATGAGGCATGCATCAACCGGCATATCGATCTAGATGTCAGATACAAAACCGTTAATGACAGCTTAAATCTGACTCAAACAATCTCGAAATGACTTTAAGTAATCATAGAATCCTTTGTCAAACTCGGTCTAGAAGTTAAATTTTTTTGCACGTCTATTGTCTAATGACGAACCGGGGAACCAGCATCGAAAATTTACACAGTAAATTTTACTGTTTCCAAAAGAATTCCATTTTCCTGATTATATCTCTTAGGATGCCTACTTTTCACATTATACATAGAACTGTATTAACGTGACAGTAAATAGTGGCACAGAATTTCGCAAACAGACATCCCATTGGCCCAAAAGGTTCAAGTAGAAAATGAAACCAAGTATTATATGAAGATATTGAAATAGATGCAATCTCAATTAAACGTTCATGGAAAATAAAAAGTTCAACGAAATCAAATCGTAGATCATCATAGTGACGACAATCTTGCATACGACATTAAAGGGAATGATGCTGATGCATAACAAATAAACATCTTTGCGCGGGGCATATGACCGCAGTGAAACAGTGGACTTTGGATGATGTGATGTATTTACTTAATGGGTTCGTAAGCCCAACCTGACTACTTATTTAATTCTAGTAGACATATCACACTGGAGTTACATTTTAGGCCGAACTTAGGAAATCATTATATTTATGGTCAGGTTTCCCGTCAAAATGATATTTGGGTTAGGTTTAATTTTGCCTGCCGTTCACAGTTTATTCAACTTCGACTTTTCTGGAAAATTAACTTTACATTACCCGTTTTCCGCAGGCTTGCACGCCCTAGTCTGAATATTTTAAATTTTTCGGCCTATCCCGGCACGCGATTTGCTACTGAAGGAATTAAGGAAAGCATATTTTGTGCATGTCTTTCATAAAATATATTTGAATATATGAACCCATCTGAAATCAATATTAAAAGTGCATACTGCACAATAGACCAGTTTTAACGACTAGGGATTTCACATGAGGTCTAAGAGAAGTGCATTCGAAAGCCAATATCCTGATTGTCTAGAATGTCATAAAATTAGAGCACGAGAGAATCAGTATACCCGCCCCACCAAATTAGTCCTTCCTAATCGAAAACGCCTTCCAGAATTTAGACTGAAATTTCAGGAGATCGGCCGCTCACTGCTAATCGAAAAATGAATGTCGACTGCTCGTGCTTTGAACATTGATTCCTACCTGGAATTTGAATAGCGGGAAGCAGTCAATGAAGGCAAGTTTTGCCAATGGCGGTTCGCAAGCTAGAACGTAGATTTCTGGTTTATTCGGTGTCATCAGACCGACAATAATTTTCTCAACCTCGCGTTCGCAGGCAGTGTCGAATGACCGCTCCTATTGGGTTATGGGGGTCAAAGAACTCCCCTTCAAAATGGAAAATCCGATGTCAAGTTTTATTGTCTGCTGGGCGTGGATCTATTTCGTAAAAACAAGATAAGACAAGTTAACGGGCTTTTCTTTGTTTGAGAATTTGATGCCTCGGAGAAGATGGTGATAATTTGCCTATGCTTACTTCCATTTTGCAAAAATAAACCGCAGTTTCCCATTAGTGTATTGCAATCAATACTACATTTCCACTGTGCAATTGTCGTGACATTTGTAATAATCGCAGTAAATAAACTAAACATACGGACTGGAAATGGCTAGGGACGTTAGGATATTCGCAAGACATATAAAGGTTGCGTAATATATACACTAATCGGGAGTCCCTGCACCCAGTTAATCACAGACATTTTGCAACTACTACTCTCAGGCTGTGGACAGTATCGACGCTAAACTAATGTCCTAGTTTTACTGCTGTGATTCTGAAGTGTTCTCCTAAAAACTGCTAGATTTTACCGGCGGGAGGCCCCCGTTTTCCACCCTAGGCGTTAGTATGCACATTTATGTGCGATCGCTAAATGTTATTGCCAACATTTTGTGAAAGCAAGGTTCCGTTACAATGCCTAGCATTGCAAAGGGGCAAAATAATGGAGCAGGAATTTATGTTTGCAGTAAGCGAGGTCCAGCTATTCCATATTGCACATAAGCGATTTCCCAAATTTGTCAAGGACTGGGTAATCACTCGGCATTCCCTTGAGCTGCTTCAGCGTTTAGGTGTATTATGAAAAAGGTCAGATCTATGATATCTTGCTTACTAATTCCATTTGACCGCTGAGGCAGTATCGGCGGGATAAGTAAGTTGAACCTCAGTTCGTGGTCTGTCGTCGGCCATATATTTTAACCGTATTAAAGATCCCATAGATACAATGGATATACATTTCTCGACAAAGCGCTCATGACTATCCCGGATGTGCTGTGAAATTGCTTGCATAAAATACGTTCAGACTACGCGGAATACGGGTCCTCCGTTGTGTTGAACGCAGCAGCAAGCACTTTCCGAAAAGATCGGTTCTTCAACATCCTCATCAGAGCGCCATATCACTGTAAACCTCTTGCCAATGTAGATGTCCACATTTCGCATTCTAGAAATTACATTCGTTGAAATAACTTTTTTTTTAAATAGGCTTCCCAAGGGCAAGCCTATTTCAATCTTGGAAGAGTTAATTTATTCTCCAACTCTGGAAGTAACTCCTTGTGACTTCATTGGTTTTCAGATTTGTAGGATGCATGCAACTGATATCCTTTAAAAGAAATTCACACACGACTACAAGTTCCTGCGATGAGTTATCCCACTGTTCATAAAATAAAAAGGTACCTACATGACATATGTTGCAATATACACTGATAAAAAAAGACTGAACAGTGCATAGCACAAGCGTACGTTCCATTGACTTAAAAGGCTGAAATGCAGAACGGAATCTTAGGTGGAAATATAATCAAACATTATATGGCAAAAATTAAATGGATGCAGCCTCAGTCACCGTTCGTGAGAAATAAGGATTTTTGTGAAATCACGACCTGGATCACTTTGCTACGTCGTAGCCAACATCAACGTGTCAACGAGGACCCCGGAAAAAGCTGCGACCGCAAATGAGTGTGCAAGAACGATGGATATCGTGTGCTGAGATATACAGTAGGTGGGCTAACTCATGAAATGTCAACCGAGATTCAATAGTACGTTTTCGTTTCGAAAAGATTGATTAGGTAGGGTTGTAAAAACAATTAGTATGTATAATAAATCAGTTACTTCAGGATGCCTGCTTTCGAATACACTTCCTTCCGGCTGCATGCAAAAACTACACTCTGTAAAACATGACTACTTATATAGCATGCACTTCCATCATTGATTTTCGATGCCCCTAAAAGTGTAATTATATGTCATGGATAACAGGCATAAAATATCCACCAGATCAGATCAGATTTATTAAGGGAAAATTAGGCGAGCGCCTTTGAACTCCCTTTTGGTTACAATAACGTCATAAAAAAACAATGTGTAAGCAAGTGTGAAAAAAATTAGGTAAGTAATTACATACAATAAGCATTGGTCACTGGTATGAATTTGTCTGTGAATGCCTTCTATGTCAGAATTGTACAATATCCAGTACGGCAATGAATGGACCAAGTAATATCAAAGCAAGCGCATATGTGGCGGTCAGGAGATAGCGAAAATTGTAAAACGTAATGTAACTAAAATATAGGGAGTAGCATGCTTTGTAACATAAAACGTTGGATGGGGCGGGCGGCACAGGGGGAATTCGTTAGTTTCTGATGTCCTCTCAAGCTAGTAGTGGTGGCCAGCTCAAAGAAGTCGCCGGATGCGAGGCAGCAGTCCTAACCCCGTAACATTCTAAACGTTTGAATTAAGTCGCCACGGAGTTGTCTGTAGTCCAGGGAAAAGAGGTTAAGATTTGAAAGTCTGGTTTCGTAAGGTAGGTTTTTATGACCTCTGACAAGCTTGGTTGCCCGTCGTTGGACAATGTCGAGGGTGGTAGGATCCTTAACAGTCCAGGGTCTCCAGGCCTGAATGGCAAATTCTAACTGTGGGCGCACAAACATCCCGAAGACCTTGCGGAAGCACTCTTCATCGAACTTGGCAAATGCCCGCTTAATGAGATAGAAGCTGGACATTGCGGATTTCGCTGCTTTCAAGCAGTGGAATGATGGCTTTAGTGAAGATGTTATCCACACCCCTAGGTCTTTCTGAACCTCTACTAGTGGCAGCGGTGTGTGATTTAGATAGTACGTCTGCCGGTGCGCAGAGCTGGTTCTGCCAATCCTCAGAATATTGCATTTGGTAACATTAAATGGGAGGAGCCAGTGGCCTGACCATTTTTCGAGTCGGTCTAAGTTTGCCTGTAAATTTGCTTCATCGTCCTCGTTGCGGATGACGGTCCAAAGCTTTATATCGTCAGCAAACATGGCAATCTTGCAGTCCAATCCATGGATACAGTCATCAATATAGATGAGGAAGAGGATAGGGCCAAGAACGGAGCCCTGAGGTACTCCGCTCGTAACCGTCACCTCTGCCGAGTGCTGGCCACCAAGACGAACAGTCTGGGACCGACCGACCAAAAAGTTTTCAACCCACTTCAAAAGCTTGCCTCTTACCCCTATGCGGCTGAGCTTGTAGAGGAGACGTTGGTGTGGCACGCTGTCAAAGGCGGTCGGAGTGCGATCTGGCAAGATCTTTACCACAACAGTTAGTGTCACTCGCTTACTTAACATTTACACATATATATATATATATATATATATATAAGGATTTGGCCATGAGAGTCATCAGTGAGCTACTGGAACGAAAGTACGACGATGAAGAAAAACCGTTTAAAAGGAAGCACGCGATGGAGTTACTGGACTACTGCTTATGCACGTATTTCACTTTTAACGGCCATACTTATGAGCAAATCCAGGGAACCCCGATTGGATCCCCGATCTCCGGCTACCTGGCTGAGGCGGTACTACAGGAACTGGAAACTCATGTATTCCGGTCCTACAAGCCAAAATTCTGGATGCGCTATGCGGACGATACCTTTGTCGTCCTACACCGAGATGCGAAGGAGGCCTTCAGAGGAGAATTAAACTCCATCTTCCCACAAATCCAATTCACAATGGAGGAAGAAAAGGACGGAACGCTCTCTTTCCTCGACGTGCGGGTAACGAGGCAGGAAGATGGAACCCTCCAGACCGGTGTTTTCCGAAAAGCTACAAACACAGAGAAAATACTCCACTACAACAGCAACCATCCGCTGTCGCATAAACGGAGTTGCGTCCGGACACTTTTCCGCCGCATCAACACGCACTGCAGCACAGAGGCCGAGAAGCTACAAGAGCGTGCGTCCCTGTGGCACCTCTTCCTTGTCAATGGATACCCACGTAGCTTCGTAAACAAATGTCTGTTCCAAAGACAAACAAAGACTGACGGTGAGACGGACCAAAAACCTGAGGTACTCCGTGTCTTGCCCTACATGAGGAACGTCTCTGAGGCCACTGAGAGTATGCAAAGACCACTTACCGTGGGCGTTGGACACCGACCGGAAGCCACCATCCGCCGATTAGTCATGCAGCCAAAGGGTAGGCTGCCCCCTGAGGACATGTCCGGTGTCATTTACCGCGTCAACTGCCTAGACTGTCAGGCCAACTATTGCGGCATGACAAACAAACGACTTAAAACGCGCATACATGAGCACACCTTAGCCGTCAAGCGGAAAGATGCGCGCTCACACGTCGCCATGCACAGTCTGGAAAATGACCACCGGTTTGACTTTGACGGCGCCCAAGTGCTCGGCCGAGCGGAAAACAGACTGGCGCGAGAAATAATCGAGGCCTGGAAAACAGACACCAACTCCATCAACCGCTGCGTCGAACTACCGGCACCATACGAGGCCGCCAAACACCACCTACGCACCAGGGAGGCCCAATGAGGATAGAAGTTGACGGCCCTATCAGGCGAGAGCGAGAGGGACCTATTTAAGCCGTGTAATTTTCTAATATTTCCTATCTCCGATGATGCGCTCGAGTATGAGTGTGAAACGTCAGATGAATAAATCATCATCCCCAGAGCTCGCCTTACCATCTTCTTCAATTTCAACACCTGGGGTCAGCATTTTCGCCTACATCCATATATATATATATGTATTAATTTGAATACAGGTATCCCAAGAAGCATAAGACGGAACAAATAAGTTTTTTGTGAAAGATAAACACATTTAGTTGTAAATTGTCGACTTTGATTCCCCAAGTCCTCCTCAGACATGAGGTAAGTGTGCAAAACAGTTAGCATATAAACATGCCTAAAAAATCGAGTTTACCCTGTCACTCCTGCTGGCGCAATGTTCTAATTGACCAACGCCTTTTCCACATTTCCCTGAGGTTGTTTTGCACGGCGTCCAATTTCACGTGTCGATTGATGCATGAGTTATTAGAATGGTTTCTCAGAATGGGTATCCTATATATTTTGTACATCGATGCATGAGACGACAGGAGTTAAAAGAAAAAACATGAACTAGAATGTTCCGATCAGGCGCCCAAACCAAAAAACTGGCGGACACTTCCGTGCATTAAGAATGTGTCCGAACTAGTTGAAAGACTCCTGTATGGGCACCAAATACATGTGGCGCACAAGCCGACAACTATTCTTCGTAACTAGCTTGCACAAGCTAAGGATATGGTTGGCTAATTAGATAAGAAGGAAGGCGGTTATACGATACAATGTTCAACTGAAATGCGGTTTAATGTGCTCAAACTGGGAAATCGGCCTCTGCATGAATACACGAACATCAGCTGGCAGCAAAAGGGTAAGACCATTTGTCCAAGTTGTCATGCATACGCTGGAAACTAGACACAAATTCGTCTGGGACAAGACTCGTATTATAGGTGTTTGCATATCTAAGAAAAGCCGCAAATTTTTAGAGGATATGCATTCTGATAACGCATGCATCAATCGACACGTAGAATTGGATGCAGTGCACAACAGCCTAAGGGAAAAGTGGGAAGGGCGTTGGTCAATCAGAACATTGCGCCAGCAGGAGTGACAGGGAAACATCGATTTCTAGGCATTTTTATATGTTAACTGTTTTGCACACTTGCGCCACGTCTAAGGACGACCTGGGAAACCAAAGACAACAATTTAAAAATTGATTTCTTTAGTTTTCCCTAAAAATTTATTTGTTTCAAGTATATACACAGAAGTGGGGTTAACTCATGAAATGTCAACCGAAATTCTGAAGTGCGTTTTCATTTTGATAAGATTAATTAAGTAGGCTTTTAAAGCTAATCATCACTCTGTAAAAAACGACTATCTATATAGTATGCATTTTCTCATTGACTTTCAATCCCTTGGACATTCAATGATATTTCACGGAAAGCATATATAACATTTTCATTCTTTGTTTATTTGGTAGAAAATCACGTTTTCTTCCAATTCAATACTCGGAGGAAGGCTATAATTCGATTTTCAGCAACTTTTCACACATTTAAAACAGTCCAAAGACCCCACGGTGTTGAAGGCACTCAATGGGTACCTACGTTTTAACACCAAGCTTGCGGAGGCGAAAGTGATGGCCAAGTTTATCGGGGACTGTATTGAGAGAAATGAGTATCCAGACCATTATTGGAGAGCGCTGCGTCGTAGTCGTACAGTTATTACCACAGAAACCCTGAAAAGATATGCCGAGAATCAATTGGAGAGTACCCTCGTAAAATTAGAGGAACATGAGCGTCATGTGTGTCAACGCACAGCCGTCCTAGATATCCTGGCTGATGAGGAAAGACAAGAATTCGACATGTACACTCAGTCCATTGAAAAGAAACGTGGAGAGGCAAAACGCTCTGCGCTTCTTAGGAGTTTACATGAGATGAAAGCCCAGTCACGGTTTCCGAAAGACCTAGCTCGGTACGTACACAACTACTCTTATATGACACTTGATAAAACATCACTTGAAGCATTATCCCTTGGTCCGAAATTTTGCATACCTCGTCGAAAAGTAAATCAGTTAGAATTGGAAACGCAGTTCGAGAACCTCTGGAACCAAACATTCGATCTATTGCCCGTTTCCACAGACAGTATCCAACACTTCAAATCCACACTAGTGAATTGCAGCTACCAATACCTAAACAAAGGACCAAAAAGTCGAGGATTACTGACAAAAGCACACGTGGAAAAATTAAAAGAACTTCGAGGGAACAAAGAGATCTTGGTAACTAGACCTGACAAGGGAACATGTGTCGTCATAATGAGCAGATCGGACTACGTAGCGAAGATAGAGTCCATACTATCTGACCAGAAGAAATTCAGAAAGACAGATAAAGAGAAGGATTGCACGGATGACGCAGAGGCGAAATTGACTGACTGTTTAAGAAGGCTCCTTACAGGAGGTCACATAAGTGACCATGACTTGAACACCTCCGGCCAGTCGGGACACATATTCCCCGATTATATGGCCTACCTAAGATCCATAAGGAAGGCCTACCAGTTAGCCCGATTTTAGATATGCGGAACTCTCCGTATCATGCGATAGCTAAGTGGTTAGCAGAGAAGCTCAAGCCCATACAACATCAGCTGGCACCACGCAGCTATCGAGATACCTTTCAATTCATTGACGACATTAAAGACCTCAACCTTGACGGCATGATGATGTTCTCAGTAGACGCCGCATCACTTTTTACAAACGTCCCAGTTTCCGAGACAGTTGACTACGTCTGTGATTTTCTATCTGCCAGTCATCAAGAAATAGGACTGCCGACAAAAACACTCAAGGAACAATTACTTAGATGCACATTAAATGTGCAGTTCCTTTTTGACAACCAACTCTATAGACAAATAGACGGCGTTGCCATGGGCTCGCCTCTTGGACCTCTCTTAGCCGACGTCTTCATGGGCAAGCTGGAGAGATTTCAACTAAGCGATCAGATCAAGAAGCTTAAACATTATGGTCGCTACGTTGATGACATCTTTGCGATTGCAACCACAGAAACCGACGTCGCTGCCCTCCTAAATGCTGCAAATCAGGCACATCCGTCGATCAAATTCACGTTGCAGATGGAGTCGGCTGGTTCGCTTCCTTTCTTAGATGTCCTTCTAAACAGGAGATCTGACGGTAGCATCCGAAGGAGTGTCTATCGAAAGAAAACCTGTTCTGGACAATACACGAACTTTGCTAGTTTCGTACCTCTCCAACAAAAACGGAATCTAGTCAGGTGTTTGGCACAAAGGGCTAGAAAAATTTGTTCGACAGATAGTATCGAGGAGGAACTTAGAAAAATCCAGGACTTGCTTCGCGAAAATGGGTATCCTGACAGGTTCATTGCAAAGAACTTTGCCGAACGACCTGCAAAACCCACCACACTAACCGCCGAGAAGAAAACGTTGTTCCTCAAAGTCCCCTTCCAAGGAGACGCTGCAGGTGAACTCCTAAGAAGACGCCTTGACCAAGCTGTCTCGGGAACCTTCCCAGCAGCAAGGGTTCGCATATCATTCTCCACTAACCCTATTCTACGCGGAGAAGGCAAGGATAGGCTGCCACCTCAGACCGCCTCAATGTGCATCTACTCATTCACTTGCTCCTGTGGAGCAGGTTATATTGGTCGTACGAGTCGGCGCCTTTCCAAAAGAATACGAGAGCACCTTCCCGCATGGCTGGCAAAGGGTGAAACTAGGAGAATAGACAGCGCCATCCTTGCGCATGCAGTGGACTCAGGGCATCGTGTGGACCCCACCGAAGCATTTCGTGTGATTTACAAGGTCCCCTCGAGCTACCCTAAGCTACTGGGCCAGCGCCTGCTAGCAACAGCAGAAGCGGCCGCCATAAGGTTACGAAAACCGACCGTATGCGCCCAAAAGAACCTTGTTCAGGCTCCGCGCTTACCGTGGTCAAAGGTTGACTAACCACATACAACTTTCGGCGCCCTTCCGCTCTTGCCGAGCCTGTAATTTAAAACCTAACTTTTATCCATTTTGTTTCACTCACTGTACCCCGCCCTATGTAATTGTATTGGCCTGATGAGAATTTACCGAAAGGAACGTTCACTCGCCACTCTCTCTTCTGAATATAGTGATGGGGATTTTCACACATTTAAAATTTCCGAATAATTTTGAACCCGACCTGCCGTTACAATTGCATTTAGCGTTTCCAAACTACAAATCGTATATATTCCGTGCACGTAAAACAATATATTTTTCTGCTGTTTAAGGAGGAGACCATGTAGTGTTCAGAGAATTAATCGGTAAATTTGAACAATATTGTTAACATTACAAGCGACATTGGTAAATGCAGAGACATGACGTTTTATGAACGGTCATTTCATAGAATTTAAAAATTTTACAATTGGAATCTTTCTGGAAACCGATTTATACCGTTTGTTTGAGCATAAAACGGGAAGAAGACCTTATTTTCTATCGAAAGATCAAAAGAATGAATACGTTTATGCATGATTCCCACGAAATATAACTGAGATTCCAGAGGCATCGACAATCAGTAAGAAAAATGCAGTGCGGACGTTGTGACCGACGAATCTTCGCACGCACCGAATTTTTACATCACGTGAGCTAATTTTTTACATAGAGACTCCACAAATGTTTACTACCTGAGGATGCTATCAAGATCAGATTTTGGAGGAACCATTGCCATCTGACCCTTATTTCTGATTTGGGCGGAGTCATCTCATCACTTAGTAACCTCCTAAAAAGCAACTGGCGGTGCGCCGCAGCCGTTTTAGAGCGCACTTTGCCGTCCGTGAGGAGGCTCAGAGTTGAACAAATTCCGCTCTCTTTTCTCGACATTAACGGGTCCGGACCAAGCCGACTGGGATGAGATCCGAAGCGGCAACTGGCGCGGCGCGAAGTCTAATCTTAAAATGCGCCGCACGGCACTAACCGCAATAACACAAATCAATCCCACGTGTTGATGAGGTTTCGGTTACGTACTGTTGAGAAGGCAAGGCATGTGGAAAAATGCGACCATAACACGAAACCTCTAAGATCCAGTCCCCACAACCGGACTGGCTTTCCTTTGGCTACTTTCGACTGACTGACGTAATGTGTGAAACTGGCGTGACAGTTGACCCGACGTAAAGTACCTTATGGACTCCGGTGGCCTCCTAGCTAGTGTTAACTCAACTGCATGCATTAGCGTTGGGTTCCCCTGGTCGACAATATTTCCTTCCCCCTAAAGGTCTATCACAATGCGCGTTCATAAGTTAAATATTGACGTGAATACGACAAATTAGTGATTACGGACGAAAATGTCGTAATTGTGAAGTGGCACAGAGAAATAAAAACGAAATAGCAGTAAACAAAATTAGTGCCATTGAGGTTTTGGAAAGGATTCGCCATGAAGTGAAAAGCTGGCCCGCAGGCTCGCCACCGAAGTAACAAATGCCGACAATGTGCCAACATGTCATTAGAGCACTCACCCGATGACTGTGTCCACGACACGAAGTGACTCGCATAGCTGTCATCTCACGACCTGTGATCGCTCGGTCAGTGAGGGGCATGCTTTTTCCCAGCCAATCAGTATCGCAATGTGAGCTGACAGGCCCGCTAGGCCCCCCATCGCGTGAGTACCACAGCCAATCAGCGTGTGGACACTGCCTTACCACAAAAGTGCTAATAGCATGCCCGACAAAATACTGCCGTTTGTTGTTTGGGCTGTTGAGGGATGATCTAATTCCCAGTTTTGGAAAACTTGACCTCGAAGGCGTTTGGACCTGTGTTTGGCTCGTCAGTCTTGTGGAGGACCCAAGGCTATCTGTCAAGGAATTTGTCTTGCCGTTTCTATCTCGGGTTGGATGGCCGCCGAGGCGACTAATGTTTTCACTATCGGGGAGTCAATTGAAATCGTTCGACTGCGTGAGTGGACGAAACGACGTTGACATGATACAGGCAGGGGGGCGTGAGATCGATCTTGGCGCTCACACGTGCACCGCCGTCGTTAGCCGGCCGGAGAAAGGCCTGTGGATGGTGGACGTGGCTCCCGTGTGCAAGGTTTTACGCAGTGTGTAAGACAACAGTGATGTCACAGTATCACCATACTTGTCTGCGTGTTGGCATTTCGTCAACTTATTCGTCTTAGGTCTATGCCTGTGTGTCGAAGACCCCCAGCGGTCGTGTTGAGCATACGTCGTCTACAATGTAACTCAAGCCAACCTCCTTCCTGTGTACACTTCTACCAACCCGGCATTTGAACCGATGGTTTCATAGTTAGTGGAGAATCGGCGTTTAGCATGAGTCATTTAAGGGGACGTATTGCTTGCCGCTAAGGCTGCCAACGGAAAATAGGGAATGTATGCTCCTATCTGACTGGCTTACCAATTCAGTACAACACAATTTCAGGACTTGGGAGGTGAATGTAGATATTGGGAGACGAGTTTCAAATGGCGAAAGAATGCCGATGAATGGTAACTGAGGCCGCCCCGGAGGGGGAAGGTTATTGCCTTTGAAGTGACGCTGCGGCCCGGGCATCGTTCAAGTGATTTTCGATATCGGTAACACAGACTTTGAATGGTTTGCTAAGGTCTAGCGTCGACAGTAAACAGTGTCTGGCTGCCGTATATTCAAAAGGGACAATCATAAACGTGCAAAATGAGGGTTTAACTGATACCCGAGGAACGTCGCCTGTCGTGTTCGACCAAGTCGACTGGCAATCTCTGAAACATACTCAGTGTTTTCGGCCAAGCCGGAATACCTTCCTCTAGAGCAGGACGTTTTCTCAGGTTCCAACTGTGCCCTTTTGTGTAAAACACATTGAAATGGAACATCATCGAAGACTTCGGGAGATCTATGTATGTCAAATCTACCTCAAAGCATCCACCTAGAACTATAGCCAAAAGGGTCAGAAGGAAGTGACGATTGGTTGTGTGTTCTTATATAGTCTTTACTTTTATCAGATGCCTACTTATGTCATTTGGGTAGGCTTAATTTAACCCCCTGCTTTCATTCCTTCCACGTCACGTCTACTTCAAATGCTACCGTTAGGGTTGGCTTTCTACGTAGGGTTGGGTTAAAGGTTAAGGTTAGGTTTCAGACATAGGCTTAGGGCCAGGTGTTAGACTGTAAACGTTTTGCACTTCAGTTATCTGTTCAGTCGCGGCTATCACGAAAGTTGAATTTATCGATATATTCTTCGTGCTTTTTCCTTCAATGTGATTGATCACCACGGGCTAGAAACAGTTTGCCTATAATATTTAACCAATGTCTTCGGTTTATATTTCGACACCCGTTTACGGCCTACAATTTCCAGTACTTCGAATTGTGCGCTCGCGTTTCTGCATTTTATCGGAGTATTTAAAGTAATTAATGGCTTAGGTGTAACTTTCTTACTTTTGGTTCCCGAGAATAACTGTCTGTAGGTTTCGTTTGCTTCACCATTGAAACCCCTTGTACCACTTCCCCGTATTTTAGGAGTTTTTGCCACCCGTTTTCTCAGTGTTGCCACATATCCGACTGTCACCCAGAAGGTTCGACAGGTAGAAATGTCCTCACCGGAAATTATTTTGAAGATTATGTGGCATATTGCTTTATTTTCCTAGGCCAAACTAATCAGCTGGAAGCTTCTCGCGGACATAAAACTACCCTCTCAAATATTCGGAAAGAACTGATGATCTCACACTCTAGGGACATTTTTTCTGTTTGCATTGACAGTTCAGTTTGAAATGCAAAAATGCTCGCCAGCACTACAGAAGATTTGGCTGTCCTCATTCGACCGAGACACAGTTTTGTCCCCAGGACAGGAGGGATGGCACTTTCGTTGGGTGAGTGTTCTGACACGTTTCAGATTCCAGCTTTCCTTCTGACGGTTCCACAACTAGAACTAATTAAAAACAGTATGTTATTACCGACAAAGACGAGGGAGACTGGAATGGCCATTTCTGGCATATTAGCCTTCGTTAGCCAGTCATACCCAATCCCGAAGTGTGGAACATCCGAGGCTCGAACTCGCGATCTGTTTATTAGAAGTCTACGCCTCTAACCGCTGGATCACGAGCCAGTTGCCCTGTCGGCTTCGATCGGGAATATAGAATGCTATGGGGCGCTCACCGATCGTTCATACGGAACTTACTCGTTCTGTTGTGCCTTTCGGGCTCTCTCTCTCTCGAGCCCAACCAGCAGCCGCACAGCCGCGCATGATATAGGCAGTGTGTTATTGCCTTACAAGACAACGGAAACTGAGAGAGCAATTCTTGTTTTTTTCGAGACCGTGTGGTGGCATTTTGCCACTGCTCTCATGGTACTGCAGAACTCCGTTCTTGTTCTTCCTCCTTCTACTGCAGATCCACTGTCGAAATTTCTTTTTCGGTTGTTGTCCAGCGCTCTAGGAGAATTCCGATAATCCGTGCATGCCGGTGGCTTCTAAAAAGCTATTCCTTGCATTCGGTGCGCACCACGGGTTTTCGATTGCGTTTCGATTGCCTCGTGCACTGCCTTCATTTACTTCACTGTATTATTTTTACTGTCCCAGCGACCCGCAGGATGTTCAGCATTGACCCGAGAGCGGGATGTTAATCTTTATGCGGGAAATCAGCCTACATCAAATTCTCTCGAAATCGCAGAGGATACTGCCAGTGATTTCCGGCGCCAACGTTGTTAACTAATCAACTTTCATTCGAAGTTCAAAGATCCAGCGCGCTTTCAGTTACGACTGTGGGATAGAAAGGAGGGGATTCGTGCACCTGACTGCGATATGATCACTTATTTTAATTTTGTTCTACTTAATACGCCTCCTCCTTTGCTTAATACTTGATCGAGACCGCTTAACCGGTGTCCACTCCTCAATGTGGTTTCGAAGTCAGCTGTGAGATGGGGATGCCTACTGACAAATGATTTTAACCATGTGTACTCGACTGTTGACTTGTGAAGCGCTCGAATCTAATGGAATAAAGTAGCTGTTCATGGATCCTGAACCAGGTTTTGGGTAATGTATGCAGCTGCCGCAATCTTTAAGCTATAGTTTAATGTCAAGCGCGCATTTCGGCCTACAGAACCGGAAAGGATATGCAATTTCGTCAGACCCGGGTCTTCTGAACGCTGTAGCTCCTTAAGAGTGCCGGATTTGTGTGCAAGTCAGTAATAACATCTCCAAAAGCCTGGTTCCATATCTTCGCACAAATACACCAGTCTCCTACCTTTAATTAGTACAAGCCCACTAAACATATATACAGACGGTTGAGCCGTCCTGACACTTGCTTTTTTATCTTTAACCAGTGCAAATTACTCGTCAGAATACCCCGCGTCATCCTTGCTTAGTCAAGTAAGTCTAAACTGTGGACCATTCAACTCGTTAAAGACGGGCTTGGACCGGGGCATTTTGATGAGTAGACGAACGAGGGTGCCGCTAGTTTAGCAACGTGAATTAACAGGATTGAAGAAAAATATTATTCTGCATTCGACCAGCACTCCAAATGCTTGCAACAGTGCACACTCAGTCACCGGATTACGGTCAGTCAAAGGAGCAACCAGTGTGATGGCTCCAAAGGATGTCGCGTACAAGAATGAAGGTAAGCTCTATCTGAACACTGTTGTGCGTGGGTCGCTGTGCAAAAGAGGTTTGCAGATTTCCTCAGTATGGGTCTGACATATCTATAGATGATGAGGGGTTGCTGTGCTGCTATACACCAGCTCTTAGTTGCCTTAGATGCTACTTTCGGTTGCGCTCTTTTTCCCCAATCTGGTCAACTTAGATGCCTTCCTCTTACGCGACGATGGTTTCCTATCTAATACCAACAACGGCGAAAACGAGCAGCTGGTTCGGCGCAGCTAAGGGAGTCGAGTCAGCGAAAGGTTTCTTAAGTTATTTATGCTGCTTGCTTGTCTTACATGGTCCAGCTGACATCTTGTTACAGTAGAATCTGAACAGCAAAGAGTCGATCCTGTCGCTCCTCCTCTCTACACCGCGCGTGCGCCTAAGGACTCAAACAAGGCGAGAATGGAATGAAAATAACACCTGTGTGCTGACCAGAATCTCCTGCAACCGCTGTACCTTCGTCCACAAAAGATGATGGAATCCTGGGGGACTTTGCGTTTCAAGTGTCCTCCGCAATGGCTGCGCACTAATTGCGGACTTGCAAGGTGGTTTGTTAGTTGTTAAACAGCGACAAAAGATATAGGGAAGTGGTAACAATTTTCGTTCCGGAGACGCGACAAGGGTGATAAGGTGTCATGTCTGGCATTGTTTGAAGGCACACCCAGCCTGGGTGTTATAGCGATCAACTGCGATTTACTGGTTGCATTTCAGTTATCGAATAAGAAACAGTGAGCATGAGTCCCATTACTTCCCGTCAAAATCGATAGAGCGGGATCCTGCGTCGCCGGTTTTGGAAGAGGAAGCAAAAATAAGAAGAAAAAAGAAAGAAAAAAGAAAAAATCAAGGATAAATAAAAAGTAATTGGAAAGGAGAAGAGAGAAGAAGGTGGAAGAAGCATAAGAAGAAGAAGAGGCACATCTGAGGGTGGAATGCCTGACTAACGACTGGCCGCAAGAAGGGGTAAAATCATCGACCAAACGTAGAGGAGTGTTCGGTGTTCGCCATACTCTCTGGTGACTTATTGTAACCCACGCTCCTTCGCCGATAGCCTACCAAGTAACTTAGCGGTACCGATTGAACGGCTGACCTGTAGATGCTGTGTTTTACGATGACCTCGTGAACGTAGTCTGATGAAGTTTGCTAAGTCTCTTTTTATCCCAGACACTACCGCGTCCAGCGCTGGTTATCTAAAGAAATGGACTGTATTAGCTGCAAAACTCACTCCCCTCTCGTCAAACTTGCCGTCCCATCTTGTGAGATGCCCGTATATGTTTAAGATGCTTTATGCGCGCCATTAACCGTGGTTGCGTCTGAGATTTCACCAAACAGCAGCCGTCGATACTAGTACAACACTGATGCAGTTTCCGAACAAAGGCTAGTCTCCTCTCTGTCGGAATGGTGTTACTGAGAAAATTAACGGTGAGATGAAACAAGCATAGTTTGTACTTGAAGATACTTGATTGTGAGTGAGAGAGGAGCCTTAATACGCAACCACTCGCATGCATAAAAACGCCCATTTCCGCACAATTTACGCTAGTTTCGTTTATTAACAGCATCCCGTTGACATGCTCACTTAGCCCCATCCATGCTCTGTCACGCCCGCCGCGGCTCTCAGCGGACGGGTCAGACTGCAAGGACCCGTCCCTCTGATTCATTCCTAGGGGTAGTCATTGTCTCTACTAATCGGACTAACCTCGGCACGACGTACAATTTGTTACTGTTGTTTAATATTTTGCCTAAACAAGCGACTGACCCACGCGAGGCTACCGTATCCTTCAAGCTATTTCTTCCGGCAAATGCCAACCGTTCTAGTCAAGGACCTTCGAGATAATTTACCTATTATCTGATTTGACTAACAATGAACGACCACTACTGTCTCAGAGACATGTTGCATGTGACCTCTTTTCATGTTGTCGTCTAAGGATACTGAGACAATCTTTGCCAGGAGAGATAGCTTTGAATTCATTAACGGCGTGAAAGACTTCGGTCTGCACGAAATGGACACGGTTTTGTTAGATGTCTCATCACTTTTTACGAACGTACCGGTAACGGAAACTGTCAACTGCCTTTGTCAACAATCAACAGGATATAGGAATGCTAGTGAATGCCCTCAAATAATTGTTATTGAGGCGTACCTTGAACGTGTAGTTCCTATTTGACAGCAATCTATGTAGACAGATGGACGGCGTAGCTATGGGCTCGCCCCGTGGACCGCTTCTGACGAATATATTAATGGGAGAGCAAGAAGCTTTCCAGCTACGTCACCATATCAACGGTCAGAGGTACTATGGGCGGTATGTGGATGATATATTCGCGATTGCACAGAAACAAAGTGATATCTCAATTCTACTGGATGATATGCTTCAGATGCACCCATTAATAAAATGCACTCTGTAAGAAGAACATTCCGGTTCACTTCCCTTTCAGCAGGTGTTTCTAAGTGGAAAGCCCGACGGCAGCGTTCGACGTAGCGTCTGTTGCAAGAAAACGTGGTCCGAACAATACACCCATAGGACAAACTGCCAGCTCAGATCACCTCTGTGTGTATTTACTCATTCACTTGCTCCTGCGAGGCAGAATATATTGGTCTCATAAGCTGGCGTTTATTTAAAAGAATAAAAGAGCACTTTCCAGCATTTTGAGGAAAGGGTTAAATAAAGAATCTCCGCAGCTTGATCCTCGCGCACATGGCAGACACAGACCACCGTGTAGACGCCAGGAAGTCCCTCAGTGTGATTTACAAGGTCCCAGCAAACTATCCAACACTGTTTGGGAAGCTGTTGGTGGCTACGGCAGCGGCGGCTGCAATCAGACTACGCGGACCGGTCCAATGCGCACAGAAGAACTTCATACAGGTCCTACAATAGCCATGGTTTAAAGCCACCAAGCCAGCCACCCGCATATAATTGCATTCCCCGGGGCCCACCTTCTCCCTTGCGCTGACTGGAATTGCGGAGTTTCACTCTCCCCCTTTCCTCTCCTCCCCTCCTCAAACCCGAGCTACAGCATAATTGTCTACTGGCCCGTATCTCTCAATTCATTACTTCTATAGCGATATAAATGTATAGGCCTGAAGAGAATTTGTTAAGAGCAGACATATGCTCGTCAAATTGCCTTTTGAAAGACATGGGAGACTGTAGTGGCCATTTCTGGCTTTTTGGCTGTCGTCAGCCAGTCATAGCCAACCCCGAAGTGTGGCACACCCGAGTCTCCCTAGTCTTGGTCAGTAATATCACTCTTCCTATATAAAGAGCTATGCGCCGATTTCCTGTCGCATCCTCTGAACTTCATTAGATTTTCTGTATTTTCTTCCTACTCGGCACAGATCTCGATGTTGTCCTTAATTACTAGAGTCACATGAGCCTATGTTTGCACTGTTAAACTTGTTGAGCAAATTTTGCCTTCATACTATATTTTCATTATGTGATTTCTCAGGCCGTGTAGCATTCATTCATACAGCACCGGATCTGTTTTTTTATAGTGTCTGCGTATAGAGTATACAACACAGTTCACATTAATTGCAAAGTCTTATGAGCAGTGTACGATACATAGCATGGAGAAATGTACCATTTTCTTAGAAGGAAAGTATACAGCTTGTGGACTGAAAACCCTACATGCGGAAGGAAAGACATATATAATGCAAACGTGTTTGGAAACCAAAAAAAAAGTTTTTAAAACCTAACCATGTCCTTTTTGCATATTTTTAAATGAAATATTTCTAGATTGATGGGGACATTGATAATCAGTAGACAACATGCGTTCTAAGCAGGCAGTCATTTTACACGAAGTGCTGTTTGTACAGAACATTTGAATAAAATGCTTTTCTAAGCCGATATCCCGGTGTGTTTACAATATCATGGGGTTATGCTGCAAGATAGTTAACATTACAACCCAGTTAAGCGATCTTTTTTATCGAAAACCTAGTTCGGAATTTAGGTTAACATTTCATGAGACAACTTGCTGGCATTGCTTGCGCGTAACTTCATTAAATGGATGAATCATAGTAGGGAGGCAGTCTTGTCTGAATTTGCATGAACCATGCTAGATGGCAGAAAGTCTGCCTAATCGTATTTTGCAAAACCATGCTAATGCCACAGTAGCATTCATTGGCTTCACTCGCATTTATTGTGTTTTTAAAATAAATTTTAATTATTTTCATTGCATACGCAGTGTGCTGTCATGGTCGACATGGGCAGCGGTACCTGTGGCGCCTCGATTGAAAATAGATCTTCTGCCTCTGGTACACATGTTGCGCTGGGTATCGTATGATCCCAACTCCCTAGTCCACCAGAACATGAGTAAATTCAGCCCCGAGGGTAGCCAATCACAAGGGCTTGCAAACTGGGCTATCACCTAAGCAATTGACGGAGCTGACACTAACTTCTGCTTACAATCAAGCCCTCCTCCTCTCCCTCCTCCTCCTCCTCCTCTTCCAAGACGTGACCAGACCGGAATTATCGTGGCACCGTCAGTACACTCACTACACTTAACAATCAGTGCCAACCCACTTGGCACCCGTCGTGGAGCCCTAGAAATTGGTATCTTTCGCAACGCAATAAATCATATTATATCAGACCTCTCATAAAGGCTTCTCAGGTTAATTATAAGATCGGCCTAAAAATGATGCAGCTGTCTCGATCGCTTATTTTGTTTAGGGGACGGCCTGCTAACACGGACCACTGAATAATTAGGGCGTGATCTCAACCGAAAATCTCGAAGTTTAGGCAGAATTAGACCATTGTCAAATACCAAATCGAAGATCGGAAGACTAGTGGACATTTGGTTTTTTATCATCGCATCTAGGACAGATATTCGAAGTCAAGCAGATCTGAATCAGACGTTTACTTTAATATTTCAGGGAGTTCACTGTCATCCCTGACTGTTCGGTCCTCTTGTCGTTTTTAGACCAAAACGTATTCCTCGCAGTGGAAAATTATTTTGTGGAATATTTGCTTGATCCGAAGAAAGAAACAACATCAGATTAAGCAATGTGCTGTCCAAATCCTCAATTAAATCACTGTTTCTACTCAGACAAGTCAATATGCACAACGATGTGTGCAGGTTTGTCTTTTACACTGATTTTCGTCCTCCAACAAGCACGCTTATTTTGTTGTTAAAATAAACTAGTGCCAAAAGCCCGGCTTGATCAGAAAACTAGCTTAGGAGATTGAAACAGACTTCCAGTATATGGTTTATTTAAAAAGATAAAACAACTGGAATTTGAGACACAAAACGCTCAGCGTCACAGAACTGAGCTCGATGGGATTTAACGTAAGAGTGTATGTCTGTGTGAAATGTATGCCTGCAATTTGTTCCTTATCGTTTTTCACCATGGCGAAAACCTAACAGAGCAGGTTTATGACGAGGAAGAGCATGAGGCCCGCTGAAAAGGAGCAAAAGCAAAACCATGCTTTAAAACCAACAAATTTCGCGACGGCTTATCAACTGCACCCTGTTGCTGCACAACACACATAATTAATGCGAAAAATACGGAGATGGGGATATCCACGGAAAAAAGACAATGCAAAACAGCAAGGTCGACGAAGTCCGTGCTTCTTCCCAAGCGACCGGGAGCGCATTTGACCATTATGATATTCAGCGTTGATTCGCGAGTTTGATTTTTTAAAATAACACTATGTAGTACTTACATAAAACCGTCATCTCCTTGGCTAAAAACGATTGGAGTATATTACGAAAAAAACATTATTTAGAGGCTCTGGACAGACAAGTATCAAAGGAGTAACATTGAGGTAGTAATAGGGCGCAACCGCAGGCAAATTTTAGGATGTTGTTCTGAAAGTCATACATGAATGCAGCAAGCAACCAATGCTATTTAAAAACGACTGAACAGGAAACGGTCTGTATAACCATATGCAGCTTGGGCAGTTTGAATTTTAGTTAGTTGAAGATTTCGCAAAAAGTGGCTTCCGAAAATCAACAATGCTGGTTTTTTTGGAGCTATGTATAGCCCCAAACTTGCGTTTTAAATGAATGCTCAGTTGGCCTGTATTTTTCTCTAAATTTTCCACAACCCATCACCTGAAAAATCATTTAAGTATCTCAGTTGTTGATTTCTGATATCGTAAATTCCCCTTTCTCTTATCGGATCTTAATTCGACTTATTTGGCCATTGGTTGGTCCATGTCTGTAAATCTCAGCCTCTACTAACATCTAGAAACGGAAATCAGTAAGCAACATATAATAATGTTCTGTGGACCTTCGTTGGACGAATTAATCAGCAAACACACTTACCGCAGTTGGGTATGACCAGATCTAGAAGAAAGAGCAAGGTTGTAGAAGCAATGCATACTCATAGTAGATTAATGTCAAAACGACAGGAAAGCATTCTCTAGCCCATTAAATGTATTACATGTTTGTGAAATCGCCCGGATATTTTGCAGCTTGAGTTTACACAGAAGGTCTTAAAGATGCACTTTATTCAAATACCTTCCGGATTTCTTAGTGCTTCTACTTCGCCAGTGAATATTTGCAGCCCGCAATTATTAAACACTTCTTTGGAAGAACTATGAAGGTGCGTTGATTGCGGTTTTTTAGGCAGTACTTAGAGGATTTGGGCACCAAATCGACCAATTCGTTGGTCTGTACGGTGACTTTGGTTTGACTGATAGAATATGCTGCTTGAGCTTTTCTTTTCTGTTTGAATGGACAAGGATACATAAACAGTTATTTCGACAACGGCCCCTGCATCTGCACATTGCTATCGAATTTACTTGAGTTTACCTTCCCGCCTAGAATGACAAATGCCGCATGATTATTTCACATGCGTAGCTTATTTTGAAAACTAGAATCGGCCATTCCGCAAATGAAGTCAACCATATACAGTGCGTGACCTATCTCATGAAATGTTGGCTGAAATTCTGAAATGCGTTTTCGATTAGGAAGGAGTACTTGTTCGCGGTTGTAATACTGATTATCTTAGGGCATGTTCTTATAACATTTTGGACTCGGCAGGATGTCTGCTTTTAAATGCATTTCTTTTCAATCTCCTGTAGAAAGCGTGCTCGGTAAAAAATGACTACTTAAGTAGCATGCATTTTTCCCATTGATTTTCGATGGTCATGGAAATTTAAATATATTTTATAGAAACGACAAACAAAAATATGCTTTCTTTTAGTCAATCAATAGAGAATCACGTCTTCTTTATATTTTATACTTAAGGAAGGAGCATAATTAGGTGTTAAAAATGTTTCTAATTATGAGACTTTTTAAGACCGCGATATGTCCATTCACATAGCATCGTAACTGGCCGTTTACCACTGCTCCTCATGAAATGTGCAACATGGTCTGCATCCATTGCAAAATGTTGTGGACCCTGTATGATATCTATTTAATGACCTAGAAAAATATGGGATTTTCTTTACGTGCAACGCATGCACCTTTTAGAGTGTAATCACTAATCGCTAATGCAACGAATGATCAGGCTCCGAATTTTTCGGCAATTAGAAAACTTTTTTAAAACCTAATTATACTCCTTTCTTAAGTATAAAATATAAAGAAGACGTAATTCTCTATTGATTGACTAAAAGAAAGTTTATTTGTGTTTGTGGTTTCTATAAAATATATTTAAATTTCCATGACCATCGAAAATCAATGGGAAAAAATGCATGCTACTTAAGTAGTCATTTTTTACCGAGCACGCTTTCTACAGGAGATTGAAAAGAAATGCATTTAAAAGCAGACATCCTGCCGAGTCCAACATGTTAAAAGAACATGCCCTAAGATAATCAGTATTACAACCGCGACCAAGTAATCCTTCCTAATCGAAAACGCATTTCAGAATTTCAGCCAACATTTCATGAGATAGGTCACGCACTGTAGATCCTAAGTGAACGCCATCTATATATTATACGTCAGGTTTTCTGAATATTGGTGGGTCAAAAAGGGTCATACAAAAATCCTTCATATTATTAAGATGGAGCCCTGCAAAATCTAAGGAATTGGATACGCAAAACTAGCCAGCTTATCAGTTTATTCGTCATCTGCTTATTAGATTTTCGACACCGCGAATGCTCCTCCGTCAGATTGCACTTGTACCTAAGGCCTCTTATTTCTAAGTCTTTCCTGTTACGTAAGACTACGATGCGGAGGGCAATAGTGTAATGTGTTATCAAATCTTTAAGATATCTGGATATTTTGCATTCGATACTGCTCAGTGGTTATTGGAAAACCGGACAATCTGTCATTTAGCTTATCGTATGCATTTCATTTTCAGTTTCCCTGTCATTACCTGATATGAAAGATATAAAGACACATTGCAACTGAAGTCATCGTATTAATAGCGGATAATATTAAAACGTGATAGTAGCAAATTAAAAGGCCTACCCTGGAAAACGGAATAAAATTACATCTTCCGATGAATTTCAAGTAAAATGAAACAAGAGGAGTCCCCTAGATTATGTCCACGAAACCCGCCGAAGCATTTGCCGATTTTGTAGCAAAATATACTCCTGAGAGTTAAGTAGAACCAAAAGAGATGATCACGCTTGATTTTACAATTATACAGAGAAGTTGTCATATTAGAATAATTCCTTGTATATCAGGAGATCCCCCTGTATGAAGGAATCGGCTGAATTCTACAAGGTCAGATTACGGGCAGTGCGTATCTCAAATTCAAGTACACATTTTAATTCCATGCATTTAGTTGCAGAAACATCATCCATGTTATTAAGACTAATTGTATTCACACGCGACCTGTGGCTCCTAAGCCAAAAGCCGGAAATTGGAGGCACCGAACTAATTAATTTGGCGGCTTATTACTAATCCGATAATTGGAATAACAACTCTGCAGTTATTCCACACCTGTGAGATTTCACTTGACCTAAAATCCTCCAGTTTTAGCCTACATATGTTTCTGCGCAGTTATTAGGCACATGGATGCAATGCAGTATTTTTTTAAATCTTCCAACTCTCTAAATAATTTATATTCGTTACGGAGCACCTGTCTTTGTAGAACTGGTTTTTAGGCAAGCGGCCCCTTTCATGAAACATGTAAATTAGCATTGTGAGTACGGCCGTAGTATTAGAAAGGCGATGTTAAATGGTTGGGCTAGCAGATAAAGAAAGCATATGTTGACTAACGGGAGCAAACTCCATCCTCCGGCGAATTTCCTACAAAGCAAAACAAAAGGGTCCCGTTTTATTTTGTGTGTGTGTGTGCAACATTTGCTAATGGCTCTGTACTTTGTTCATAGAGTGCACTTATGCGTTTAGACCAGAAACGAGTGCGGCATTCCCGTCTAATTCCACAGCTGTCCCCAGAAGGTGTCATAATAAGATAAAACAATGCGTCTCAGTAAATCCTTGTAATTAAGCGAAATTGGCTGAATTATGTTACGTCGATTTTGTGAGCGTAAGTCCTTCAAAGTCTATCAGAGATAAATGACTGTCATATTAGAGTATGTGGCGGACCATGGTGAATCTGGACACTGTGCATTTAGCGTACACGTCTCCATAGAACATTTACAAAGGTACTAGCATATTTTACAGCAATTTCTCCACAAACACACGTTTACTTTTGCGTCTGTAAAAGAAATGGCAACATTTGGGAGACCCAACTGAACTTGATTTATCCTAGGCTTTTATGAATGGTTGCACCAATCAAAAGCAGTGTACCTGTTTTCCGGAATATTCGAATTTACTACCCTAATTAGAGGATAATCGAGTGCATGAACACAACGCAAATCCAATTGATTTCAGAATAACGAAGGAAAGAAATAATTCTAAACACATTATTTTTATGTCAAGCATAATTGCAGGCAGCAGGAATCTCACCGGTTTGCGTCCAATTAACGAATACCGAGACAATGCTTCGGCCCAAATGCCATTCGTATGTTTGCCATCCATACTCGCTTTTCTTGAATTTTCCATTAAACCAGACTTCTTTGTTTTCATTCCGGTAGGTCAGTTCTTAAATTTAAGCCGAGAGTAATAATATGGTTATGATGAACAGTGCAAAACAGGTACATTTACAATATAAGAGGTTAAATGCATTTACGTACTATTATTCAGCAGAGAGTTAACAGCGTTTTGTGACTAAAAGAAAGGCTGTGGACCTTGACGTAGTCAGGGGATTGTTTTGTAAATCAGCCAACAAATGTTTTAACTAATGTGACCTCCTTGTCGCTCGGTATGCATCAATCGGTTTGACTTCTGTGTGTCTCCCAGGAGATCTCACATGCAGCCGCACATGAAAATGATGACTCAAGTGGCTACTTTTGACTCGTTGGTTTTTGTAAGCCGGTCACATTCCCTAACTAAATCTGGATGAATTCATTCACTTAGGTCGGATCTTATAAGGGCCTCTTACGTGGTTTTAAGAATATCCAGTCGCCCCCGATAATTTCCGGACACTACATTCGGTATATGATATTCAAACTAGTAAACTACCTGTCAATGTTTGATTTAATGTTTTTTGTCTCGTATAAAAGCAATCCTACCATTGGTCACAATCATGCAAGCAAATTTACAGCTAAAAAGTAAGCAGTTATCTTCCATTACACGACTAATGTGAATATCATTTGCTTCCGAAAATGTAACCAAAAATGCAAAATGCTCCTTTTAATTTAGATGTTGGATTCGATATTTCCGGCACGCCAGAGTCGATGCTGGGAACGGCGTGTCCTTGCCGCTGGATACTGTGACTGTCTGACTAAACCATACACTGTGCCTGCTTAAACATAGACCAAAAGCATTTTAAGGAGATATGGTAGGAGACTTTATTCGTCTGCCTTCGCAGCACGTTCCGCTCCGATTTTGGTCATAATTGGGAACACATAGGCATTCTGGATTAAATTAAAGTAGTCGTCGTAAAAATGTGAACGGAAAGCGGTTAGTGGTTCTTGGCCTGTTTCTTCTCAATTACGGACTGGGCACGGCTAATTAAATGCCCGTTTTCTAGGCACTGACTGACTATGACATGAATGGTAGAATAGATGATTTCACTTGGCGCAAGGACTGATTGTTTGAAAACCTGTTTGAAAGCTGTTGAGATGAAGTCAGATAGGATAATTGTTTGATTTATTTTCTCAGAGGGTTATGCGAAGATGGAACGCTTTCAAGCTGTCACAACTGACACCTACGTAGCTAACACAGGCTTTAAAAACGAAGTGAATCAAAAGCGGAGGCTTTGGAGGAGATTTCTGTCGGATAGGAGCTCTGTGGAAATAAATGCTTGCAAAGCACAGAGGAACCTAGTTAAGAGACTAGTCCTCGGGACACGGCGTGCTTTCAAGAAAAACCTACTGGACCGGGCCTGAGGGAAATCCAAATTTATTCTATGGTTATTTGAGAAGTAGCACACAAAACAGTGACCCAATCTCATTAGTGAAAACTATGAAGACTTACAGCTAAATTCAGATGAAGCAAAGGCAGAGCAACTTCCAAATTGCTTTAAGTCCGTCTATACGAGGAAAACCGCATTTATTCCTCCCGACTGCGATATAGTGGGAGGGTCAACGATTGAGACTGTTTATTTCGTCGAAGCCATTGTTCGCAAAGATGTATTGACGCTGAATTAGTCTAAATCAACTGGGCCCGATTATATACCGCCAAAATAGTTGAAGAAGCTCGTTAGAGACCTAGCTAAACCGCTGTCCATGCTCTTCCAAGCAGTGTTTGGAGCTGGTCACTTGCTCTCCGACTGGCAATCTGCACGGATGACACCACTTTAGGAAGGCGGCAGTAAGGTCTTCGCAAACAGCTACAGACTTATCAACCTTTCGTTAATTTGCTGCAAAATTATAGAAAGAATAATTAAGCGAGAAACGATGCGCTTCCAAAAACAGCATAATTTGATATACGACGCACAGCAAGGATTCCGTAGAGGCGATCTTGCGTGACAAGCCTACTTTATTGTTTAGAACGCTGGACCCGGGCAGTCGATGGCGGCTATGTAGTGCACGCAGTCTGTGTCGATTTAAAAAAAGCATTCGATGGTGTACCACCTCAGCCCCCCTGTACAAATTAAGCCGGACAGGCATTAGAGATAATCGTCTGAGGTTGATTTAAAGCTTTTTGATCGGTCGCTCTCAAATTGTCCACGTCGGTGACAGGCAGTCGGCGGAGGTTGTGGTTGAAAGCGATGTTCCTCAATGCTCCGTCCATGGCCCTACCTTTTTTGCTATATACGTCAACGACTGCGTCAGTGGACTTAATTGTGATGTCTTCATGTTCGCTGATGGTATTAAGCTATGGAGCGTCATCCGAACTTAGTGTGGCGGAGAGAGCTTGTAGGCAGCCCTGACCTGAATGGGGGAATGGTCAAAGGGCTGGCTTTTGCCATTTAATGTGACAATGTGCAATGCTTTGCAAGTCGGTGGAACCCGATCTCCTAACAGCAGGGTTTGCTACCTTAATGGACCACCATTGCAAAGGTAGACACCAAAAGACTTGGGTGTATGTTGGTCACGGCTTCGCTTAAACCGTCGCTACGGTTCTCCAAGGTAGCCAATTCCGCGATGTCAGCCCTTTACATTGTCTAGCGGAATTTCTCTACCTTAAATGAGGGACGTTTGTGCAGCCACACTTAGAGTTCTCTATTTTATCGTTCAAACCGTGGACCGCTGAAGATGTCGGCATCCTTGAGAATATTCAAAGGCGGCCAATCAAACTCTTCAGTGGACAAGACACACTACCCAACGAAACACGGTTATCCAATCTCGGTCAGTTTCCTCTGAGGTACAGACAGCTAAGAGGCGACTTGATACAAACATACCATATCATGCGCGGTCAGGACTGTTGTCTTTTACCTGCTGATTTCTTTGAGTTAGCAACCACCACGAAACTCCGAGGTCAACCATTCAAATTAAGTGTGACTGGCGCCAGGCTGGCCACACGAAAATTCCTCTTTTCCAACAGAGTGGTCGAAAATTGGAATGTTCTGCCTGCAGACTTGTCATGTCAACATCCTTCGCAGTTTTTAAGCGCAAGTTGGATCGGTATACCACCACACAACACAATGTTACCCGACAGATACCGTCTTAGCGATCCCTTTTAGCAGTTTATTTGCGTTATAACATTACTGTCTGTATTTCAGTAATCTATTTTTTGTTGATAAGTGTCACGAATCCTTTGAATGTGAACATTGGCATTTGCTTCGTCTCCCTCAGATAACTGAGATCGGCACAATTATTCATAAATTGACTAGTGTAAAGCGCATTCAGTAATGGTAGTGTTGCTACCCCTAGGAAAAATGCGTTTATCTGCTCGGTTTCAGAACGATGTCTGTAGCCGTTTGATGTTTCCATTTTCAAATTTCTCACGTAATTTGCTTCCTTGTAACAAACAGGGAGGTCAAAGATTCAACACCTACGTGTCCCTCAAATAAACTGAACTAAACTGGACCGAACAACGTGAGAATAGTCACTTTCTAATTTTGGCTTGCGTCAGAATAGTATACATACCAAAGGCAAGTAATATTGTGTCATTCCCCATGCTGCTCCCACGTTTTTTCTTAAGCAGCACATTTAACGTCATCATTTTGCTTTACATACTCAATCTTCTCTCATCCGCATAAAAATTTTAATGTACACGGCAACTGACAGGTGGGTACATTAAACAAACAATTAAGTATTTCTGTCAGAAGATATCATGGAGGCCTTGTTAGGCTGAGTTTAAATAAGGCGGTTCATGGAAATGCCACATCGCACAACTTATTTAGGAATGAAGAGTTTTCGTTTTCATCACGAGAAAACACCGCAGTAGGAGTGAAAGCTATCATGTCTGCTTTAGATTGATGCGTGAAATTTTCAATATCCAAAATGACAACAGTTCTGATTGTCTTATAACTTTATCGTCTTTTCTCAGCTTTGACCACCATTTTGCACAAAACGATCTCTAGTCATCCCGGCACGGTCTGACCATCGGCGCTAGGTCGATGAATAAATTAAAGAGCGCAATGGATGCTGCCAGGTCATCCTCACTATAAACTAATTTGCGAGGAAGTTACCGTCCTTCAATCATCCCGGATGGCTGCGCAGTGAACCTCGTCGTTCGTTACGGTCGAACTGTCTTGTCTTGTTATGTGCACGCCTGCGGCAGAAGCGGACTATAAAAGCTGTAACTACCGTCAGTGCGAAGAACCGGCTGTTGTACTCGCATAGCGTGATGCGTGTCTGCTGGGATGCCGAGGTCAGCAAGGGAAACCAATTCGTCTGACATGAATAGAAACGCAAGAAGGACATGCTAATCTCCACGCAAATCGCCATTCACATCACGTACCTCGTCACTTGAAGGAGGGGTAGGACATATATGATAACCACTGTGATAAATTTCATTCCGCAGATTGTGAGCTTAATACTATTACGTCGGTCGCAGAGTCTCCGTAGCGGAAAGGAGAATCGGCTTACGTTGTCCTTTTTGATAGTAAAATTGACTTCAGATTAGTATTCTTCTGCCCTCGGACATAAAGTTCTGGTGACAATGTATCCCGCACCCATTTGCTTTTATTGTCCTTGATTGGCGAATTCGGTCTTGTCGAGAGACGAAATGTTGCCGAAATGTGTTTCATACAAGCCACCGGTTAACGCGGATTTGGCGAGACGAGCAGTATTTCAGCACGGCAGAAGGATGATCTGAGTGCTCCTCCAATATTGCCACGCGAAATTTCGTAAGTACCGTCAAAGGATTGACCAAGCAAAGACAAGATTCTGTGAGTTCATGGGTAAGATCGTTACGGATATGCTCCTGCGGAGGATAGCTGAACAAGCCCGCGAACAGAGCATGATGCGCGACGCAGCACTGGAGAACAAATTTCGAAAGCTGCCCAATCCAACTTCGCCCAGAAACGACATACGCGTGCACAACCTGTCATCAAAAGAGCTGACGAAGGATCACATGCAGGTTTTACGGCCCGAAGCTTCATTTAACACGGCTGACACCAAACCGCTTAACATGACTGCAGCACTGGAATCAATCCTTAGTCAGACGGAGGCAACGGCGGAGACTAAGAACCTCATTCGACACCAAGTGTCGTCTCTCCGGATGGCCCAAAGGCCGCGGGAAGTGTTTGCCAAGGTCAAACGTGATGCGCTTAGAGAACTCAAGGCCGACAAAGACCTGTCCTCGTGCCAGCGGACAAAGGACGCGCCACAGTTGTACTGGACAGGACAGACTACCTTCAAAAGGCCAAAGGTTTACTGGAGGACCGACAGTTCTATGTCCCATGCGCAACAAACCCTTTAAAGGCGCTGACACGCGAAATTAATGCTACGATGTTGGCCTTGGAGAATTCAGGTGCAATCACACCGACCGACAGACGCATGGCGAGACCCCAAGATACGGCTTTGGCCCTATTCTATGGCCTCCCTAAGGTGCACAAAGACGGCGCTCCTCTCCGACCCATCGTGTCGCTCAAAGGGACTCCAACGTACGGACTGGCCAAGTGGCTGTTCCGGCGTCTCAAGTTCCTGACCGCTGAGTCAGACACCACGGTCTCTTCGTCAGCACAATTCCTGGAGAAACTCAAAGGGGTAGGCCTCCATCCAAATGAGGTCATGGTATCTTTTGATGTTACATCACTATTTACTTCTATTCCCCAGGAACAGGCGATCGAGACAATTGAGCTGCTACTACAAAGCAAATACGATGAAACGGAGAACACCACATCCCAACGCCGTCTTCCCGGACATTCTATTTACGATGGAGGAGGAAGAGGACAACCAGCTGGCCCTCCTGGATGTCCGCGTATGCCGCAAAGATTCTGGTGAACTAAAAACCAAAGTGTTCAGGAAAGCGACAAATACGATGCAAGTACTGAACTTCAACAGTAACCACCCAATCAGCCACAAACGCAGTTGTGTAAGGACGCTCTATCGGCGTGTCGAAACGCACTGCAGTGAGCCGGAAAACAAAATTGCCGAACTACAATACCTCCGACGGGTCTTCAAAGCCAATGGATACCGGCGCAACTTCGTCGACCGGTGCATACGCAAAAGGGACGAAAGGCCTAACCGCACGGACACCAAATCTTGGCGGGTACTTCCGTATGTCAAGAACGTTTCGGAAACTGTCGGCCGCCTTCTCGCACCACTTGGGCTTGGAGTGGCACACAGACCGGAGGCAGCCATCAGGCGTCTGGTCATGAAACCGAAAGACCCACTGCCACGACTAGAAACGTCTGGAGTGGTTTATCGGATCTGTTGCAGTTGCGGACAAAGCAACTACGTCGAAGAAACCGGAAGACATCTCCGAACAAGAATGGCCGAACACGCGGCAGCGGTGCGCAGAAATGACGCCAGCTCTCAAGTTGTGGCTCATTCGACGAGATTCGGCCACACATTCAAATTCGATGAGGCCGAAATTCTCGCAAGAGGTGACAACCGAGTGAGCCGGGAGCTACTGGAATCATGGTTTACTGCCCCCCCATTCCATACTCCGTACTGAAAGTTCGCCTAGGCGGGGTAACAAGCCATGCGGGGAGCGCAGAGTTGAACACTTTTCCCAACACCGGGGTCGGTGCGTCAGATGGTCGAGCACTCATCACGCCAACATCCAACACACTTGATGAAATTGCAGCAATTATCGACTCAAATGTCGGCCATCAAGCAATGATCACACCAAGTGCGCCGATCCCGGATGAAGGGGGGGGCGTGAATGTTCATAGGTATGCGGTAGCATGGCTACTGCATCCTATAAATACCGCAGCCCCTTGTGCAGCAACCACCCGTTTCTGTTTTTTGTCTCTGATGATGGATTCGAGTAGGAATCCGAAACGTCAGGCTAATAAAGCTCTTGTCCCGGCCATCGTGTCTTTTTCTTCAGGAAAGAGTCTTGATGGAAATCAGTCAAATGTTTAATATATATATGAATGTAGAAAAAAGCTTTCAAAAATCCAAAAGATATTTGCTAAGAATTTAATCTCAAATCTGCTTTTCTAATTATCAACTGAAATATTTTGCCAAACATGTTTTGACCATTGTTTTACTATTTGTACTTCAATGTTCAGTTACAAAGCAAAGGTGGATGCAAGGTTTTCTACGACTGTCTTGGCAATAAATATCCGCAACAGGTAAACGTACGGCAGAATTGTGGATCCTGTTCTGCGGTCAGTGTGTTAGCGAATAGGCAGCGCAATGAAGGTCCATCGTACAACCTTATCTGAATTTAAGGATCAGTAGGTCTCTGTCAGACTGAGGTTGACGTTCTTATTAAACAAATATTGGACAATGTACGCCGCACGACTGCCTAAATGTACGGTAATTTACTTTAACTCACACGGTAATAATTGAATATGTAAGCCTCAAAATATATTATCATGGCATGCCTGCTTATTTGATTTAGGCATGCATGATACGCCAGTATCAATTTTGCGGTAAGGCTTTTTGGTCAAGATTGTGTTTTAGATTTGACATTGGGGTTTACGCCTAGGCTGATATTAAGGGTTACGAGTTAATTCTGGCGCCTGGATTTTGCGGTTAGGCTTACTACCTTAAGTTCGGATTAATGCTACGATTTACTCGAATGTTCTGGTTTGATTTGGGCGCTGGATCGGGTTTTTACTTTGTGATTTGGCCGAGTTAGTTTATATGGTTGGCCTAAATATGAGGGCTAGGCAAAGCGTTAGGGTTGAGGTTAGAGTTTAAGTTAGGTTGATGGCCAAGTTTGCTTGCCACAAACTATCTAACCCAGTCCGACGTTCTCTACCCGGTTACTTCGGACCACCTGTTTTCCGCCAGCTTAACCGACTATAGTTCGCATCTGCTTGTTCCAATACTTCATTTGAGTTATAAAACAAGTATGTGGCAGAAACACAATTTTTTTTATTTCCCTCCACCAATTCCCATAATTGATGCGTCCATGTTCCCTGATGAGGAAACTTATATTGACACCCCTCCCATATTTCGGAAGTGTGTCATGTTTTCTCAGTGGGCCTACATAATCAATCCCTCCCCGCGGCCACTTTAATTTGATAGGTTTCTGCAAACCGCTGTAAATGTTTTGTTCACGGAAAGATACTAAAATTATCATTCCGAACATCAGGGAACGTCCTAACATCTTAGTGGTCTCATGTTTATTTACGTACTGGCTAATTTCCTAAATATCTTCTCCAAATTTCATTGCCAGTGTAAGTGGTCATTGGGTTAGATTTCAACATCTGTATCATTCAGGTGGTAAATTGTCTACGCAGCTTAAAGACTAATACTCCAGATTATCTGAAGCCGAGGGGTCGACGCCGAGGAAATATTTGACGCCAACATCTTGTAAGTATGTCGACTTCCAAAATACATCTGCTGGATAGAGTCACATTTACAGTAAAACATGGTAAACATGTGTAAAACTTACATTCGAGTAAACGCAGAATGATCGAAGAGTCTTAAAGCACACTAAACAATAACGATATGCTAGAACCCTGCAAAAGATTCGCTGATCAGCGCTTCCGATTGCGTTATCATGCCAAGCGTCGGAAACGGATTTGTCAAAACCTGTTACATCTCTTTGCTAACTGATATAGAAGGTGTTCCACAGATATCACGATTCAACTGTGCTATTTTACATTAATCATTCGTATTAAATCACTTCGGCCCATTGTTTTTTTCTTTTGAAGAAATTCACTATGGTTTGTAATTTTAACCCCGACAGTTATTTAACTGGGATATATGTACTTACCGTAAAATTGGTCTGGCCCACAAATGCAGCAAATGTGATGTTGACTTCGTTGTGTCCCCCCATAAACCGGGAGAGCGGTAATGATGCCTTTGGCATAACGGTCCCTGCAATAACAACGAATATGTTTAATGCTAATTAGGACTTTAATTCATAGTTTAAACAACAAAACTACTATAGCCGCACGTTCCGCTTTCGGTTTGCTTAAATTTCACATTACTCAGAATTCAGGCCAATGTTGAGCAAGAGCGACAGACTTAATGACAAAGGGTTGGCCTTACCTGTCTTGGGTGATGGAAAGACGCAGTTGGGAGCAAAAAATGTGCTGTAATAAGAGTCGCCTTCTATGTATAACTGCACATGATTGGTCACGGAGGAAAGCCTTATTTCCGTTAAAACTCCTTCAGAATCTAAAAGTTGAATTGGAATTTGTTATTCACGAAATAATTAAGCTTTTATTGAGAGAAGTATTCGACAAAACGCAAGCATCCGTAGTAAGTGATTTGGTTGAATAGTCTGTCTAGCTTTACTTGTCCCAGCGATTGCTCACTAAAGGCAATCATTCACACATCGCTTTACCATTTCAGAAAGCTAGAAGGGCGTACGAATCTCTGCCCGTTATTTTATACATTTACTAGCTTAGGGCATACCCGACCGTCGAGTGTTGCGAACACTTGCCTTACAAATAATTTCAGTCATCAAACGAAATGATGTTCAGACAAAAAATTACAACTATTTAGCAGAGGGAAATACTAATGAGAACATTTGTATTTTTCAGTGTTCATAGATTATTGCGCATTGTGTTAACTCTCATAAGCATAAAAAATATAGTTGACGCTAATGTGGTGGAAGAGGCTCGTGAGAAATCCTTAGCATTTAGAGATCATTATTAATAAATTTGCAAAGAGTGCATACCATCTGTAACGGAGCACGGTTCCCCAACTTTGTCACCAAGTATGAAGCATGCTCCATTCATAATGTTCAATTTTATTCCATCAAGATATACTGACTAAAAATGAGAAAAGAAGCTTAAATATCACGCGTGTCTCATTTATTACCATAATATGGACTCATTCAGGGAAGGCCTGTGTTTACATCTGATGCACATCCCAGCAGATGTTTTTTCCAAACCATAATGGTGGCATACTGCAAGCACGATACATCTCCATTTGTATGTTTAACTGTCAAGTAAGGTAGACGACCCATATGTTAAAATGGCGGCGTTGGTGAGGCCCTGATATCTCAACGTCCGTGTTTCCCGTGCTGCTCAAGTCTAATTACTTAAAGCTGCCTTCACAAGTCTAGCAACTCTGACAGTCCGCGATAGTCCATTTAGATCCCCCGGTCTCCGCTGAAGGGATTATGAATTTGATCGCTCATTTATAAGTTTCTGCTTTTGCTTCAATATA
Organism: Spirometra erinaceieuropaei; assembly: GCA_902702965.1. NCBI lineage: Eukaryota > Metazoa > Platyhelminthes > Cestoda > Diphyllobothriidea > Diphyllobothriidae > Spirometra > Spirometra erinaceieuropaei. Next base: position 1,813,389 of record CACRXP010000034.1, on the reverse strand, counting down.
TTCGCCTTTTATGAATGCGTACAGACATTTGCACGACGCACTGACCTCCATAAAATGCCTGTTTATTTGAACGGATCCCCTTAACGCCATTGCCTAATCCTGCTGTTCCTTGTAGGGTAATCGACGAAAATCCAACCTCCACTTAAATGGAAGATAACTGATAGCATATCTGTATTCTAAATGTTTCCCTCGAGAACATGACCGTAATGCGCATGTACATGCAAATGGTTTCTATTTTTGCGCCTACTTCCTCAGTGCTCCTACTTGCAAACATGCCCTTCGATGTCCTTTTGGATTTCATAACTGCCACTTTTTATCTATACAGGCGAATATATTTCGAGTTCGGCATCTTATAAGCTCCCGACTAAAGTCCATGTCACTTTGTAAACCTTCTTATTCATTTACACTTCTCATCCACGCGCGAACAAGATCCTCGGGGATTGACTGTAATTTATCACTAACTGTTCTGCCGTTGCCTGCAACACAAGTTCATGCTGCGTTTATTTCCTTTTGCATCCTATTTTATATCTAGTTCTTCACATTCGCTATTTAGTATAAAATACTTTGCTGCATAGAACATAATAGATTTTCGCAACAGATATACACTACAAAGTGCATGATTCTTAATAATATATTGAAGTTGTGCTTACTTGTGGACCGTCGGTTATATAACGTAGAATGGGAGAGGGACCGCTAGTCTCAGTGACTACCGACGACCTTAATTTGACTGAGGGTCCTCTGTCTTAAGTAGTTGAAATGGGCAAAGTGAACATTAACAATTCAGCGATCAACTCTAAGTAAGAATATTTTCTCTGATTAACCATTGATATTAGCACAGCCCGGTTATTTACAGCATGTATGCAATTATACATAAATATGGCTTTGGCTAGAATTCGCGGGAATGTCTATTTAGGAGAAAATTTCAAATGATGATTTGTCGGGTATTTCACATCCAAAGGATTTCCGTCTCGAAAGTAAACAACTTTTTTACAACTGTTATCTGTCACTTGCTGTTTCTCTCATTCCGGCATACTCAGTATATCATTTCACTTTTCGAAAACATTGGTGGCTATTCAAAACCGTTCCTTGTCAGCGATGGACGTGAAATCTCTAGAAGAAGGGCTTCTACAGTCACTGGAGGGGATAAAGCACGCATTCTCCCGCATACTCTTTAAGAATTTCCCGTCATCAGCGTGTTATACTCAGCTCCCGCAAGTCAAACCCAAACCCCTAGTAAAGACAGCAGCAGAACTGAAACCCACTTACGGTTTTCGCTGCTGTTAGATAGCCTTTTTAAACCCATCCACTGCTGCTTTTTAAAGGTATCATACATACTTCCGACCAGGTCCTAAACCCATTTTATTGAGGATTGACAGAAAATATGGCAAAATTGCCGTTAAGCATGCGCGACATTTACGGACAATGCTGGATCCAGTGTGACCGGTTCTTCAATTTCTCTACCAAGATCATATATCCTCGGTTTGATGGTCGCGTATTAGTATTACCACACTTAACGCAATGCTCTTAGGAAATTCATCGACGCTACAGTAAATCTCTTCCGGATGAAGTACGAAAATGGCAAATCACATTATTTAGTTACAACGGTTTAGAAGGTTTGAAAGATACTTCAGGACGATATCGTATCTGTATCAGGGCCCACATTCACTGCCTCGTATGGCGTTTTCTTAATGGCATACGTGTTGTTCATGGCCTTCTTCAAATAAACATTAATAAGTATAGGGTTTGAATATGATTTCCCTTTTTCGGTATTAGTACAATTATTCGGCAAAATCATTCTGCTCAGTCTGCGTAATAACCGGCCGCTGAAATCGCATCTCTCTACCATAGCCCCGATGACGATGTAGAAGCTTCATTCCTATCGCCTGCGGAAATGACACTCGGTAAAAGATGGCTACGCCACTAGTATATGTGTATTTTCCATGTGCTTACGCTGTCTTCAAAAACTCTGGCATATTCTAGAGAAATGATGCAAACACATTATCTATCGTACTCTTTTAGTGGAAAGTATGAATTACACCTAATTTTATACTAAAAGATAAGAGAGTTGTTAATTTTCTGATTTCTGATTTTGATTCTTCGGATTTTTTTGAAGCTGGCGTGCAGTTGCGCTTATGCGTAGGTTTGCAAATGACACGCTGCATTTTGTTCTTTTAATAACACTGTTCATTTTCACAGGTAAGTACAACCATACTGTTTAGGGCTCATAGATTTTGTAATGGGTGCATGACTGTGATGCTTATATCATAGACGGCATTATTAAACGTAGAAATGCGATTTTGAATGAATGAAAAATTCAGGATCTTAAAAACTCAGAAGTGAAGCATTAAAGTAATGCTTAAAAATAAATAATGCATTTTCTTCATCGAAATTCACTGGGAAATAAATTATTTCTTGCGTGGCCACCTTTTGTCAAATGCAGTTTTTGATGTGGCCGAAAAGAAACTTATTCGGAGAACGGCATTCTCGTGAGCCACTCTCGGGGCCGACTTCTGCCGTGCGGTTGGATAGTAAGGCTTTTTTGTTCATCGTGTCCGAAAATAGTTGAAATTTGCAGGATGTCGCCGTGTCTAATTTGATGTAGCATTAGCATAGTCAGGATAAATAGACCACCTGATTTGGCAGCCCCCTTATAACGACATTAGCCGATCAAATTCAATTCTAATCTGTTTTAATTTTATCTCGCTCAAAGTGACGAATAAGGCAATGAAATGAAAGCAGACCGGTGCCAAATAAGCGGCCACAGGTCTTCCATTACGGCTACCTTACGTACTATTGTTTGTTCAGTAGGTGTGCTTGTGGTATTTTCTTTTGCCGCCGCGGCAAAAGAAAATACCACAAGCACACCTACTGAACAAACAATAGTACGTAAGGTAGCCGTAATGGAAGACCTGTGGCCTCCATGGCATATTCTGCAACACCCACCCCTCCCCCCCGAAACTAAAAGGCTAACAGCCTACGCCGTCCAAACATACGTCTGTCACTTTGGGGTAGCTGCTACCACAGGCATTCGGCTCTTAGACCACTGCCGTATTTACATACACCTCTACCGCCTAGCCCACGCCTTTCCCTTTCCCCCCATCCGAAGGCCTGTAATCTACGCCGTGCCGATATCATTTCCCGCAGTACCGCTCCCTTTTACGCAAACTTACCGCAATCGACAATTCCTTCATCGGCTGTTTCCATTTCCGCCTGCTTCACAGTCTACTGTCCCTCCCAACCGGCTTCGTTAGTTGACCTGATATGCCCTTCCCTGCGGGTGGGTCATGTCGCTCGTTACCAGCTACAGCTATTCCTACTTATCGTCTACCGTGGCCGGCAGCGGCCTCAGACAGTCTCTACGTATCTCCCAGTTCCCGCCCTAAAGGCCTTCCGTAATCACTTCCTTCCTGACCTACAAGGGTTTATCGACGAGGCTTAGTGGACGTCATTGCATTATTCTACGTACGTAAATATGCTTACGTACCAAGCCTCCAAGGTTGGTCGATTAGTCGCAATCCTTACCGTTATATGATGGCTACGTTACCACTGCTAGAGACAGCCACCCATCCAACAGACAACGTCCGTTCAATTCCCCCATTAGTGATCCATAGGCACCTATCAGCTAACGCAGCCCTTTGGATGACAGTTATTCAACTGCTTACCACACCTTACCTCATTCCGGAGGCTTCGCAGTACCGTAATCACAAACAACTACATGGACATATGAAATATTTACTCTGAATTATTAAAAGGTACAATACACTGGCCAGGTAGGGGGACTGGCGAGGTAGGGGAAATCGTCCCCGACTGCCTTGGGCCGCCGGTTTGCCACAACAGTAATATACAACAGTTTGGTTTACAATAAAAAGGGTACGCGATTACACGCTTCCAGTTACATGCGGTAACTCCTTGTCCACCTGCCCATGAATCTTCGGAAGAGATTCCCTCATCACCAGAAGACAATGGTACCTTTACTGGAGGTAGGCATGGACAGTAAATAAACGAGGTATGTAGTATTCCCTTTACGTATTCCATCTGGGTCTTCGTTCGTTGCCTTCATCATTCGTCCATGGTTGGTTCTCCACAATCGACAGCTTCCTCTTTGACCGGCCGGTAACGGTCACCGGCACTACAGCTAGGCATGGAGAGTAAGTGGACGAAGTACACAGTCATACCTTCCAGTCTTCAGTCATCACCTTCATTGGTTGGCTTCCCCAATCGTCCATGGTTAGCTCTCCACAATCGTCAGCTCCCCTCTATGACCGGTCAGTAACGGCTACCGGCACTACAGCTAGGCAAGGAGAGTAAGTGGCCGAAGTACACAGTCATACCTTCCAGTCTTC
>CACRXP010000034.1:1788974-1807572 GCA_902702965.1 Spirometra erinaceieuropaei | reverse complement strand
GCTTTCCACAATCGACAGCTCCTTCTATGACCGGCCAGTAACGGCCACCGGCACTGCAGGTAGGCATGGAGAGTAAGTGGACGAAGTACACAGTCATACCTTCCAGTCTTCTGTCCGTGCCTTTCATGGTTGGCTTTCACAGTTGTCCATGCTTGGCTCTCCACAATCCACAGTTCCTTCTATGACCGGCCAGTAACGGCTACCGGCACTACAGCTAGGCATGGAGAGTAAGTGGACGAAGTACACAGTCATACCTTCCAGTCTTCTGTCATCACCTTCATTGGTTGGCTTCCCCAATCGTCCATGGTTGGCTCTCCACAATCGTCAGCTCCCTCTATGACGGGACAGTAACGGCTACCGGCACTACAGCTAGGCATGGAGGGTAAGTGTAGGAAGTACAGAGTCATACCTACCAGTCTTCCGTCCGTGTCTTTCATGGTTGGCTTTCCCAGTCGTCTATGGTTGGCTCTCCACAATCGACAGTTCCTTATATGACCGGCCAGTAACGGCTACCGGCACTACAGCTAGGCATGGAGAGTAAGTGGACGAAGTACACAGTCATACCTTCCAGTCTTCCGTCCGTGCCTTTCATGGTTGGCTTTCCCAGTCGTCCATGGTTGGCTCTCCACAATCGTCAGCTCCCTCTATGACGGGACAGTAACGGCTACAGGCACTGTAGGTAGGCATGGAGGGTAAATGTAGGAAGTACAGAGTCATACCTACCAGTCTTCCCTCCGCGACTTCCATGGTTGGCTCCTCCAATCGTCCATGGTTGGCTTTCCACAATCGACAGCTCCTTCTATGACCGGCCAGTAACGGCCACCGGCACTGCAGGTAGGCATGGAGAGTAAGTGGACGAAGTACACAGTCATACCTTCCAGTCTTCTGTCCGCACCTTCATTGGTTGGCTTCCCCAATCGTCCATGGTTGGCTCTCCACAATCGTCAGCTCCCCTCTATGACCGGTCAGTAACGGCTACCCGCACTACAGCTAGGCAAGGAGAGTAAGTGGCCGAAGTACACAGTCATACCTTCCAGTCTTCCGTCCGTGCCTTTCATGGTTGGCATTCCCAGTCGTCCATGGTTGGCTCTCCACAATCGTCAGCTCCCTCTATGACGGGACAGTAACGGCTACAGGCACTGTAGGTAGGCATGGAGGGTAAGTGTAGGAAGTACAGAGTCATACCTACCAGTCTTCCCTCCGCGCCTTCCATGGTTGGCTCATCCAATCGTCCATGGTTGGCTTTCCACAATCGACAGCTCCTTCTATGACCGGCCAGTAACGGCCACCGGCACTGCAGGTAGGCATGGAGAGTAAGTGAACGAAGTACACAGTCATAACTTCCAGTCTTCTGTCCGCACCATCATTGGTTGGCTTCCCCAATCGTCCATGGTTGGCTCTCCACAATCGTCCGCTCCCCTCTATGATCGGTCAGTAACGGCTACCGGCACTACAGCTAGGCAAGGAGAGTAAGTGGCCGAAGTACACAGTCATACCTTCCAGTCTTCCGTCCGTGCCTTACATGGTTGGCATTCCCAGTCGTCCATGGTTGGCTCTCCACAATCGTCAGTCTCCTCTATGACGGGACAGTAACGGCTACAGGCACTGTAGGTAGGCATGGAGGGTAAGTGTAGGAAGTACAGAGTCTTACCTTCCAGTCTTCCGTCTGCGCCTTCGCTGGTTAGTTTCTCCACTCGTCGACGGTTGGCTCTCCTAAAACGACAGCTCCCTCTTGACCGGCGGGTAACAGCCACAGACACTGTAGGTAGGCATGGAGAAAAAGTGGACGAAGTACAGAGTCATATCTTCCCGTCTTCCGTCTGCGCGTTAGCTGGTTAGCTTCTCAAATCGCCGGTGTTTGGCTCTCCTAAAACGACAGCTCCCTCTTTGACCGGCCGGTAACGGCCACAGGCACTGTCGGTAAGCATGGAGAGTAAGTGGACAAAGTACAGAGTCTTACCTTCCAGTCTTCCGCCCGCGCCTTCGTTGGTTAGTTTCTCCACTCGTCGATTGTTGCCTATCCTAAAACAACAGCTCCCTCTTTGACCGGCCGGTAGCGGCCACAGGCACTGTAGGTAGGCATGGAGAGTAAGTGGACGAAGTACAGAGTCATATCTTCCAGTCTTCCGTCTGCGCCTTCGTTAGTTAGTTTCTCCAATCGCCGGTGGTTGGCTCTCCTCAAACGACAGCTCCCTCTTTGACCGGCCGGTAACTGCCACAGGTACTGTAGGTAGGCATGGAGAGTAAGTGGACGAAGTACAGAGTCTTACGTTCCAGTCTTCCGTCTGCGCCTTCGTTGGTTAGTTTCTCCACTCGTCGATGGTTGCCTCTCCTCAATCGACAGCTCCCTCTTTGACCGGCAGGTAGCGGCCACAGGTACTGTCGGTAAGCATGGAGAGTAAGTGGACGAAGTACAGAGTCTTACCTTCCAGTCTTCCGTCCGCGCCTTCGTTGGTTAGCTTCTCCAATCGTCGATAGTTCGCTCTCCTCAAACGACAGCTCCTTCTTTGACAGGCCGGTAACGGCCACAGGCACTGTAGGTAGGCATGGAGAGTAAGTGGACGAAGTACAGAGTCATATCTTCCAGTCTTCCGTATGCGCGTTCGCTGTTTAGTTTCTCCAATCGCCGATGGTTGGCTCTCCTCAAACGACAGCTCCCTCTTTGACCAGCCGGTGACGGCCACAGGCACTGTAGGTAGGCATAGAGAGTAAATGGACGAAGTACAAAGTCATGCCTTATAGTCTTTCTTCAGCGCGTTCCTTGGATAGCTTCTCCAATCGTCCGGCCGGTAACAGCCACAGGCACTGTTGGTAGGCATGGAGAGTAAGTGGACGATGTGCGTAGTCTTACCTTCCAGTCTTCCGTCTGCGCCTTCGTTGGTTAGCTTCTCCAATCGCCGGTGGTTGGCTCTCCTCATTCGACAGCTCCCTGTTCGACCGGCCGGTAACGGCCACAGGCACTGTAGGTAGGCATGGAGAGTAAGTGGACGAAGTACAGAGTCTGACCTTCCAGTCTTCCCTCTGCGCCTTCGTTGGTTAGTTTCTCGACTCGTCGATGGTTGCCTCTCCTCAATAGACAGCTCCCTCTTTGACCGGCCGGTAACGGCCACAGGTACTGTAGGTAGGCATGGAGAGTAAGTGAACGAAGTACACAGTCATACCTTCCAGTCTTCCGTCCGTGCCTTTCATGGTTGGCATTCCCAGTCGTCCATGGTTGGCTCTCCACAATCGTCAGCTCCCTCTATGACGGGACAGTAACGGCTACAGGCACTGTAGGTAAGCATGGAGGGTAAGTGGGCGAAGTACAGAGTCTGGCCTTCCAGTCTTCCCTCCGCGCCTTCCATGGTTGGCTCATCCAATCGTCCATGGTTGGCTTTCCACAATCGACAGCTCCTTCTATGACCGGCCAGTAACGGCCACCGGCACTGCAGGTAGGCATGGAGAGTAAGTGAACGAAGTACACAGTCATACCTTCCAGTCTTCCGTCCGCGCCTTCGTTGGTTAGCTTCTCCACTCGTCGATGGTTGCCTCTCCTCAATCGACAGCTCCCTCTTTGACCGGCCGGTAGCGGCCACAGGTACTGTCGGTAAGCATGGAGAGTAAGTGGACGAAGTACACAGTCTTACCTTCCAGTCTTCCGTCCGCGCCTTCGTTGGTTAGCTTCTCCAATCGTCGATAGTTGGCTCTCCTCAAACGACAGCTCCTTCTTTGACAGGCCGGTAACGGCCACAGGCACTGTAGGTAGGCATGGAGAGTAAGTGGACGAAGTACAGAGTCATATCTTCCAGTCTTCCGTATGCGCGTTCGCTGTTTAGTTTCTCCAATCGCCGATGGTTGGCTCTCCTCAAACGACAGCTCCCTCTTTGACCGGCCGGTGACGGCCACAGGCACTGTAGGTAGGCATAGAGAGTAAATGGACGAAGTACAAAGTCATGCCTTATAGTCTTTCTTCAGCGCGTTCCTTGGTTAGCTTCTCCAATCGTCCGGCCGTTAACAGCCACAGGCACTGTTGGTAGGCATGGAGAGTAAGTGGACGATGTGCGTAGTCTTACCTTCCAGTCTTCCGTCTGCGCCTTCGTTGGTTAGCTTCTCCAATCGCCGGTGGTTGGCTCTCCTCAATCGACAGCTCCCTGTTCGACCGGCCGGTAACGGCCACAGGCACTGTAGGTAGGCATGGAGAGTAAGTGGACGAAGTACAGAGTCTGACCTTCCAGTCTTCCCTCTGCGCCTTCGTTGGTTAGTTTCTCCACTCGTCGATGGTTGCCTCTCCTCAATCGACAGCTCCCTCTTTGACCGGCCGGTAACGGCCACAGGTACTGTAGGTAGGCATGGAGAGTAAGTGGACGAAGTACGGAGTCTTACCTTCTAGTCTTCCGTCTGCGCCTTCGTTGGTTAGTTTATCCAATCGTCCATAGTTGGCTTTCCTCAAACGACAGCTCCCTCTTTGACCGGCGGGTAACAGCCACAGGCACTGTAGGTAAGCATGGAGAGTAAGTGGACGAAGTACAGTCATATTTTTCCCGTCTTCCGTCTGCGCGTTAGCTGGTTAGCTTCTCATATCGTCCATGGTTGGCTCTCCACAATCGTCAGCTTCCCTCTATGATCGGTCAGTAACGGCTACCGGCACTACAGCTAGGCAAGGAGAGTAAGTGGCCGAAGTACACAGTCATACCTTCCAGTCTTCCGTCCGTGCCTTACATGGTTGGCTTTCCCAGTCGTCCATCGTTGGCTCTCCACAATCGTCAGTCTCCTCTATGACGGGACAGTAACGGCTACAGGCACTGTAGGTAGGCATGGAGGGTAAGTGTAGGAAGTACAGAGTCATATCTTCCCGTCTTCCGTCTGCGCGTTAGCTGGTTAGCTTCTCAAATCGCCGGTGTTTGGCTCTCCTAAAACGACAGCTCCCTCTTTGACCGACCGGTAACGGCCACAGGCACTGTCGGTAAGCATGGAGAGTAAGTGGACAAAGTACAGAGTCTTGCCTTCCAGTCTTCCGTCCGCGCCTTCGTTTGTTAGTTTCTCCACTCGTCGATGGTTGCCTATCCTAAAACGACAGCTCCCTCTTTGACCGGCCGGTAGCGGCCACAGGCACTGTAGGTAGGCATGGAGAGTAAGTGGACGAAGTACAGAGTTATATCTTCCAGTCTTCCGTCTGCGCCTTCGTTAGTTAGTTTCTCCAATCGCCGGTGGTTGGCTCTCCTCAAACGACAGCTCCCTCTTTGACCGGCCGGTAACTGCCACAGGTACTGTAGGTAGGCATGGAGAGTAAGTGGACGAAGTACAGAGTCTTACCTTCCAGTCTTCCGTCTGCGCCTTCGTTGGTTAGTTTCTCCACTCGTCGATGGTTGCCTCTCCTCAATCGACAGCTCCCTCTTTGACCGGCCGGTGGCGGCCACAGGCACTGTAGGTAGGCATAGAGAGTAAATGGACGAAGTACAAAGTCATGCCTTATAGTCTTTCTTCAGCGCGTTCCTTGGTTAGCTTCTCCAATCGTCCGGCCGGTAACTGCCACAGGTACTGTAGGTAGGCATGGAGAGTAAGTGGACGAAGTACAGAGTCATATCTTCCAGTCTTCCGTATGCGCGTTCGCTGTTTAGTTTCTCCAATCGCCGATGGTTGGCTCTCCTCAAACGACAGCTCCCTCTTTGACCGGCCGGTGACGGCCACAGGCACTGTAGGTAGGCATGGAGAGTAAGTGGACGAAGTACAGAGTCTGACCTTCCAGTCTTCCCTCTGCGCCTTCGTTGGTTAGTTTCTCCACTCGTCGATGGTTGCCTCTCCTCAATCGACAGCTCCCTCTTTGACCGGCCGGTAACGGCCACAGGTACTGTAGGTAGGCATGGAGAGTAAGTGAACGAAGTACACAGTCATACCTTCCAGTCTTCCGTCTGCGCCTTCGTTGGTTAGTTTTTCCAATCGTCCCTAGTTGGCTTTCCTCAAACGACAGCTCCCTCTTTGACCGGCGGGTAACAGCCACAGGCACTGTAGGTAAGCATGGAGAGTAAGTGGACGAAGTACAGTCATATCTTTCCCGTCTTCCGTCTGCGCGTTAGCTGGTTAGCTTCTCATATCGTCCATGGTTGGCTCTTCTCAAACGACAGCTCCCTCTTAGACCGGCCGGTAGCGGCCACAGGCACTGTAGGTAGGCATGGAGATTAAGTGGAAGAAGTACAGAGTCATACCTTCCAGTCTTCCGTCCGCGCCTTCGTTGGTTAGCTTCTCCAATCGTCCGTGGTTGGCTCTCCTCAAACGACAGCTCCCTCTTTGGCCGGCCGGTAACGGCCACAGGTACTGTAGTTAGGCATGGAGAGTAAGTGGACGAAGTACAGAGTCTTACCTTCCAGTCTTCCGTCTGCGTCTTCGTTGGTTAGTTTCTCCACTCGTCCATGGTTGCCTCTCCTCAATCGACAGCTCCCTCTTTGACCGGCCGGTAACGGCCACAGGTACTGTAGGTACGCATGGAGAGTAAGTGGACGAAGTACAGAGTCTTACCTTCCAGTCTTCCGTCCGCGCCTTCGTTGGTTAGCTTCTCCACTCGTCGATGGTTGCCTATCCTAAAACGACAGCTCCCTCTTTGACCGGCCGGTAACGGCTACAGGCACTGTAGGTAGGCATGGAGAGCATGTGGACGAAGTACAGAGTCACACCTTCCAGTCTTCGTCTGCGCGCTCGTTGGTTAGCTTATCCTATTGGCGTTTGTAGGCTTTCCTCAATCGCCAGCTTTCCCATCGTCAGTAGGTAACGGCTGCAATCGCAGTAGGTAGGCTTGACGCCGTTTGTTACGCCTACTAACAGGAGTAGATATAACTGTGCGTAAAAGGAGACACAAGCGAACACAAAAACAAAGACAGTTAGGGTAGGCATTGTCAGCGTAGAGCGAGACACGACGTGTGCTGTGCAGCATGAGAGAGCAAAAAGTGGCACCGGCAAGAGGCAGAGGACTGTCGGGCACCAAGCCAATCGATAATCAAGTGCAACTATGCGCGGCCGCTTGCGCCCTTGGCGACGCCGACGCAGCCGACCCGGGAACCAATCCAAACCGCGAGCAGGCTCCAGACCCACTACCCTCTCCCCCCCCAAGTACACCGGCTTGCGGCGAGCTCGCTTGCTATTAGGGTTCCCCCTTAATCTGCTCCAGTTGGCCTCTATGGCGTTCGTATGCCGTCCCGTTGTGGGATTCACGAAGCCCCTACGGCGGTTCACAGTGCAGTGCCTACAACCTTCGGACGGTAGGCGGGTGCAACCTTTCCACTCATCGGTTACGATAACACTACCAGTAGCCACCCACTTCCTTATGACGGGCCTCATGGACTCCCAGCTGCGGTTGTTAATCTGTTCAAATAGGGCTTTCCGCCTGCGTGTATCGTACATATATGACCCACAACTGCCGCCGCGGTCGTCCCCTGTTTTATTTGCCGCGACTTATGAGCGTCTCGTCTATCTGTACTTCCACGCCTGGTCCCCCAATTTGGGTTACGGCGGATAAATTTAAACTTAAAAGGGTTACCTAGGCCTACAAGCTGTTCTCACCATGGATACTTGCAAATCCCGTAAAACAGCGACCGCCAAGGTCGGGAGTTTGCCGACTTGCTGTAGGTTGGTGCGGTGGTGTTGGAGTACGTCCAGGTATCTTAAACATTGTTCACGTTATGCGTACTAAACGGTGCATGCCGTGGAGATCACCGATATAACAAATAGGGAGGGGTTGAGGAGGAGGTCAGTAAGGGGCCGGGTGGTGATGCAATTGTCATAAGCATGTCATACAAATACTCTTACCCAACCGCAGTACACCGCTGACAGCCCGCGTTCCCTTTGTGCATCGTACGCATCGTTCCTATCTAACGCACACCACTTTCAAGTGCGGCGCCGATGATCCCATTGGTTAGCCTCTTGGCGGTTCAGGTTTACTCGCCCCGGCGGCCAATCACATCACGTCCCCGGCCAGCCCTCATTTGATTGGTCATTGCCTACGGTTTTCCCTATTTGCGCGCCCTCCTCCCCCTATTTTTGACTTCATTAAAACAAAAATTTATTTTCCTTCGATTTTCAACATTTTTCGGCTTCTATCTGCCAATTTAGTGTCCTTTGCCGTTTGCCCCGCCCGTTCTTCCCCTCAAAACCGCCATCCCGTTGTACCCGACCCACCTAGTGAGGATTTCTCACTGTGGCTGCCTGTTGGGCTTCTGCCTGAAAGCACTGCATAATTCGCGTAAGAGGAGGGTAAAAAGGCAAAAATGTAATTGAACTAAGAGTGATCATTAAAGTGTCAGTGTATGCTAGGTGTGTTCACGTCTCACAGTGTCTATATCTGCGGTCTACTTCAACGTCCAGAACTGACAATCTAGTACTAAACTAAAAAGTTGCCAAAAATAATATCATTTCTCAGAAACTTTTGTTGGGCACAGTCAAGAGTTTACTGATTTTACGAGTAGCCCATACATACGACGACAAGTTGGATGACTATTTTTGTGTGTTTCCACAATAATGACACTTCCGAGCAAATCATATAGGACGTCTATTTAGGGCGACATACACGAATATATTGCATAATCCGACACAATGACAGCACTAGTAATTGCTAAATGCATGTGTATTGGCGACCTTTGCCAGCTGCATGACGCGTATGCGGGAAGTTCGACATACTGGCATCACCCAGCGTTGACTAATGATGTTATCATATATGCTACACTTTTAAAATCCTAGCTTTTTAATCCTGATAGAAATGAGAGCGCCGAATTGGAACAAATCCTTCGGGATAAACCTTTTTGGTGGCTCGCAATAAACGTCCTATCTGTTGCAGTGCAATTGTACTAATGCCACTTAGATATGAGAAATTCTCATATCCTCTTACGAAATCGAAATATTGATTTTTTTATACACACTAGCGGACCATTCAGAAATCCAGTGTCATTTATGTCAGATGCTACGTACAAATGTACACAGATTGACGTAAGTAAATCGACAGATTACTAGCTATACGCAGCTATCATTGCATAAAGAAGCGAATTCGAGTATATATTACAACATAATTGCGCGTTTGCACACGCAAACATAAGCGTCAAAAATTTTCCTGAGTTCACTAATAAGAATGCATGAATAATTATGCATGATTTCACGGAAATTCCAAAGAATAAGGAGATCCCAAAAAGAAAACGCAAAACGTACGGTTGAAGCATCTCCCGATCAGTGGGAAAACAATAAGCAAAGCAGCCAACTGAGCGCTTGTCATCGGATAGACTGAGAATGGCAGCTGGAGTGCATATTTATACCACAGAAATGGTGCCTGTGCGATGATTGGATAACGCTTAATCTTTGAAAGGTAATTGGATTTGTAAGTGTTTTCCACATATGACGACACATAGGAATATGGCCTTCCAAAAGTTACCTAGCAATTGTTGTTCCGCCCCATAAGCGCTTGATATGGCTCTGATTACATTTCATAAAACTGAAAGTTCTTAAAGTAGATAGATAGCATATTATTTAGACTTCTAGCAATAGTGGTAATAATTAGATGTCAAGACAAGTATTTCGCTCACCGACCGTTCTTATGATACTTACTCGTTCGGTTATTCCTGATGGGCTCTTTCCCGAGCCCAACCAGCAGCGGCACAGCGGCGCATGATGTAGGTAGAATGTTATTACCGACAAAGGCATAACTGCTTGGTATAGCTTTGAGTACATTCCATGAAATCGAAGTTCTCATAGTAGATATATTGTGCATCATTTAACCTTCCGGCAACACCGGTATTAAAAAAGGATGCCAAGACAAGTGTTTCACCGATATTTTGCCTCTGCTGGGATAGTTGAGAACCGATACCTTTCAGTAAATCATCCGCAAAATACTTTTCCAGGCTCGGCGAGAAAGTGTGTATGAATATATGAGACGAAACTGATCAGACTCAGCAGTAAATCGTAAAAATACATGCCTAGATCTTTATCTAGTACGAGAGTCGACTGCATGGTGAGTCTTGGAGCCGGTGTATGCTACCGACTGACCGTTGGCGGTTTGCGATCAGTCTGCGTTTGTAGCACAGAAGCTGACAAAGTGCGGCTCAGCTATTCACAGAAACGTTCACAGTAAGCTAACCTGTTAATAGTTAATTATATAACTCAATTTAGCACGTCAATTTCTGTGGAGATCAAAATGCGAACACAGTTCTACACTCGTTAGCATTTCCAATCGTAATCTACAAGGTAACGTACTCGTGTCTTTATGGTAAAGTATTAGACATTGCAGTCGATTAACAAATGTCCGGGCAGGTTACTAAGCCGCCGCGGACTCTGCGTGACTAAAGACAAATGGAGGAAATGACAATTTGAATGGCTTTATCGTATAGTTATACCGTCCTCCATATATATATATATATATATATATATAGTATCTATGTCGGGAGTACGGTATAATACATTTACCATATGGAATTCATACTACTCGTAGTACTTCTTGTTCGTAGAATGGGCATTACGTGGTTATTCCACAGTAGTTGATTGTCTCGACTCAAATGTTCATTGAAATTTCGGTTCTGACCCTAGAAAGTAATGTCCCGGAGATTTAACTGCAAGTCCTGCACTGATTAACTTCTGAAATTATTCACCTGTTTATTCTCTGGAGTTAATATACCAGAAACCGCTAGAGAACGCTGGGGGTCCCACTGAAGAGCCGAACCCCTCGCAGCTGTGTCACGCAGCGGCAGAATATCGGCGAAACAAGTGTCTGGGCTTTTAGCAAGTATCTATGTCGGGAGTACGGTATAATACATTTACCATATATATATGTATATATATGGATATAGGCAAAAATGCTGACCCCAGGTGTTAATATGGAAGAGGAGGATGAGGCGATCTCCCCAGAGATCGCCTCATCCTCCTCTTCCATATATATATATATGCGTAAGAATTGAAAGAATGTGTCTGAACTCGTCGAAAGACACTTAAGGAAGCACCAAATTCGAGTGGCGCACAAACCTACGACTACTTTGCGCTCTCAGCTGGTACATCCTAAGGATAGGGTTAATCAGCTGGACAAGAAAGAGGTCGTCTACAAGATACCGTGTGATGCATGTACTGCCGTCTATTGTGGCCAGACTGGAAAATCCGCCTCAACACGCATCCATGAGCACCAGTTGGCAGTAAGGAGGCGAGACCATCTGTCTGAGGTAGCCATGCATACGCTGGACACCGGGCACACTTTCGCTTGGGACAAAGCTCGCGTTGTCGCGGTCTGCCCTTTCAAGAAAGGCCGAAAATTCCCCGAGACGATGCACTCTGATGACTCATGCATCAACCGGCATATCGAGTTCGATGCCGTGTACAGAAACCTGAAGGAGTAATGGAAGAGAAGGGAACCAACTAGCTCAGACTGACGCACGACGTCTGCCAACCGGCGCACACGCCATACAAGTATCGATTTTTTTGTGCACTCTTGACGTTAGCTGTTTCTTGCTTTCACATTTGCTTTCCGCTTGCGTCTGACGACGACCTGGGGAACCAGCGTCGACAATGTACGCAATAAGCCCTCTTGTCCCAAAGAACCCACCTCTTTTCAACATATATAGATATATACGTATGAATAACGGACGTAGTGTGTATTCCGAGGCGATATTATACTGGGAGAAAACCCGTCTGAAAATCGGGATATGCTAGTAACTTTTCAAGCCAGCCACACCAACCCTTCATCAGACGAAATGGAAAGTGTAAGGGAGATAATCGCACTAGGGGGCTGGGGGGACATCAAGGTTACATCGACAAAAAAGACGTCTATGGGTGGGGTGAAGAATGTGTTTGAAAAGGTGACGGAAGTTATTGGAGGTGTTGAGGGTTTAGCTCATGGTACACTCTGTGCGTGGAGGTGCTGAATCCCTGATATTCTACATGGCCGAACACGGATTAGCAGCTGCTGTCCTAGGGTGGGCGCAAGCCAGTGAACCGTGAACGCAAACCGTAGTGAGCGTGAAAGTCGACATGGCGGTCGATGCTGTTGTAATTACAGTGTCAAGCCTCGAGAAAATTTCGCGCCTGTTTGGTGTTAGCACCAGCAGTCGCATCAGTCCCCTCCCAGTTGAAGCGGTGATCAAACTCAAGGGCGTGCGCAAACACGAAATGGACGTAAAGAATGGTATAACCGAGAAAGAACAGGGAGACTGAAATGGCCATTTCAGGCTTATTAGCCGTCGTAAGCCAGTCATACCCAACCCCGAAGTGTGCAACACCCGAGGTTCGAACTAGCGACCGACAGGACAACGGCCCCCTGGTCCAGTGGTCAGACGCGTCGGACTTCTAACTAACAGGTTGCGAGTCCAAGCCTCGGGTGTTCCACAATTCAGGATTACATATGAGCGTGAAACGGACATTCCAGTCACCCTTGTATTGATCGGTAATGGCATTCTGCCTATACCATGCGCCGCCGTGCGGTTGCTGGTCGGACTCGAGAGAGAGAGAGAGCTGCTAGGCATAACGATACGATTGAGTGTATCTTGTCTTTGTTGACAATGCCATTCTGCATATAATTAAACATACAGTAGATGAGGTAAATCACGAAATGTTGGCCGAGATGCTGAAATGCGTTTTCCACTCGAAAAATTATTTAAGTAGGTTTGTAAGATCAAGAATTGCGCATCATTATCTCGTAGTAATTCAGTTACCTCAGGATGACGGCATTCGAAAGATCTCCCTTCCGGTCGTCAGCAAAAACCACATTCTGTAAAAATGACCACTTAATTATTGTCATTAGTTATCTTCAATTTTCGATGCCCTTACATATTCTAATATACATACAAATATGCATACAAATATTCATTCTTTTGGTAGAACGTTATGCCTTCTTGAAATTCTGTATTTGAAGGAAGGGTACAATTCAGTTTTAAAAACGCTCCTCATTCCAGAACATTTTTAAACCCCACCCGCCTTTACATTGGCATTCAGGGTTTCCAAATTACAAGCTATATACAGTGAGTGACCGACCTCATGAAATGTTGGCCTAAATTCTGAAATGCCCTTTCGTCTAAGGGGGATTACTTAGGTGGTGTTAAAATACTGGTTATTTTGCGGTATAATATTATAATAAGTGAATAATTAGAGGAGTTGATCAAAGAAACATTTAGTTTATTGTCCTGAGCTTTCGGACTCGTTCAGTGATCCATTGTCAAAGATAGTAGCAGCAAAAGAACAAGCGACAGTTATAGGGTAAGTTGGCCAAGCATCGTACGACCCCGCACGACTGCAGTGACTTTGCACGGCTCTGTACGCCGGCGCCAAATCGATAAATCGATTGACTGACTTCTCATCCGAGGCCAAAGCTCAAATCAGTTTTCAGTCTATATTGTTTCCGGCGTGGACGGTTATGTTGGTGGCTGTGAAGTTAAAATCGTGACCCAATTCATAGGTGTAGGCAGCCAAATGTGATAATGCGTGGCCTCGTCGCACAGCTAGCTTATGTTCGTGTATGCACGATTCGAGCATGCGTTCAGTCTAGCCTGTTTATTTACAATGATAATTTTGACACGCGATGCAAAAGGACAATAAGCAAAGTGTTCCGTTGATCTGGAACTCGAAATTTCGTCTTCAGTCTAATAATATTTCTGACTTGCTGGGATGTTGGCTTTTGAATGCGCTTATTTTTGATATCTTGCGGAAACTGCGTTCGATAAAAAACGGCTACATAGGAAGCATGTATGTTTCGCATTAATCTTCAATAGTCTTATAAATTCAAATATATTTTATAAAAATATGATTTATCTGCTCGTTTTGTAGAAAAGCACGTTGTGTCAAAGTTTTTTACTGAGGAAATGATAACTTTTTTTAAAAAAAGTGTTTAATTATGACATTTTTAAGACCGTGCAATGTCTATTTGTACATGATCGTACATCTCAGTTTACCAATGCTCCTCATGTGGTGTGTGACGTGGCCTCCATCCATTGCCAACTTTTGGAAATCCATACGTTATCTTCTTAAAGATGTAGAGAAATATATTATTTTCGTAACGCGGAAAGCATGCACCTCGTAGGCTAAGACTACTCAACCATAATGCGACAGCCGATCTGGCTCAAAAGTATTCGGGGATTGGAAAACTATCTCAAATGCTTAATATATCACATAACATGTGAAGGCAATGCGATTTCAAACAAACGAGTGAAAGAAAGCCAATTTTGTGCATTTTAATTATAAAATAGATTTGAATTTATAAAACTATCGAAAATCAATGTGAAAATGAATATCACTTATGTGATCATTTTGTCGCTTGAGGTTTCACAGGAGGTCCACAAGAAATGTATTCAAAAGCCAGCATGCCAGTCAGTCAGAAATATTATAGGAGTATACCGGTAGACAATCAATATTACAATCTTACCTAATTCATCCATGCCCGTCGAATTTCGTACAACATTTGTATGTATTTTTAAGAGGAGATCATACAGAGTTTTTTAAATTCGACAGTAGATTTAAGCCATATTGTAGACTTGACGAGCAACAATAATAAATTTAGAGACATGACATTTTAAGAAAAGGCAACCGTTTAAAACCGAATTATACCCTTTCTTTGAGTATAATGATCGAAGAAGACGTACGTTTCTACTAAATGAGAAATCAAATGAATATTTTTATGCATGGTTTCTATGAGATATATTTGAATTTATAAAAATGCCGAAAATCTATGAAAAACATTCATACTAAATAAGCAGTCATTTTTATAGAAGGCAGTCTTGGGTGGATAAACCTAATTTCTTTCCAAAACTGCCATCCTAAAGTAACTGCATTATTATGGGATGATGTCGCACGAGGTTTAATATTACGATTCTGCTAAAGGAATCTTCTTGCGCGTAAGCCTGATTTTTTCTTACACCTGCCTGCCAAAGTTGCATGGAGTTATACCCTTATAAGCCACAGTTCCACGTCCAGTTCGGAGCCATCACTGACATTTGATACATGTAGACAAAACTTTCGAAGAGAGTTGTGATTGACGGTTCGTGATGGCAGATCGATATAACACGAGACAAATAGTCTGCTTATGTACGTTCACATGTTGGGAATTACGTGTGACATTTAATCGAGTCCTCCCTCCTTAGATAAACTGAGGAAGAGGGTAAAAATAATGTTGAAGGACAAACCCGAACTAGAATCGTGAAATAATCGACCAGCTTGCCCTGACAACTTGCTTTGGTTGGAGGGGCTTCGTCTGAGAATCTGCTAAGACGCTGAAGTGGGTACCCAGGAAATGGGTGACCAGTATGAAGACGGGCGTCATAGTACTGGATACGATGAAATTGGCGTCATTTGCGGCTTTATTCGCCACATAGTTGCGGGCAAGTATGTGGCCGTCTGCTTCCAACACCTCCAACGCGGTCGTTTACTTATACCGCCTTCCTGCACTTTCCACGTTTTCTGTCAATTCGCAGCTGAAGACACACTTGGCACTAGCGTGGCGAAAGCTCGAGACCAATCGAGGCTGCACCCATCGCATAGCCGAGAAGCAAGCACGCACGCCCCGCGGTCCATCAACCCCAACGACACACTCACCTGAAGAGACAACGCTCAGCAACCGCTTGCTGAACTGGTTGTATACTTTCTAACCCCATTATGTCTTGTCTTCATTCATATTTGTGTGATTTAGATTCCTTCGCGTTGTCCGCCATGGCGCCTCAAAAAGCGCGTGATCTAAATGCTAGCGAGCACACATTCATTCGGTAGCTTGAAGCCAAATATACGCCGATTATAATTGCAGATAATGCGACTTGAAGCAACATGAAGGATGTTTGTATAAGGGACAATAGTAGGATTTACACGCATTGAGCCAGATAAGAAAGTTCCACCAGTATACTCGTGATTTTCTGCGTATAACCCGCGACCAAATGAAAAAAGTTTACGAAAAGCCTACGTGGTAGGCAGAGGCGTAAACGCTGCAAGGATCCACCGCAAGTGTTGCAACTGCTTTGTTTTGTCACTTTAAAAATAATGGTGAAAAAGATATTGTTGACGACTGTGAGAGTAAAGGGGACGTTTGTGTAAAAAGGCGTGATGCACCGTTTTCAGTCCAAAACAATGCAACTTGATTGACTTTTGTGAGCCCTGCTGTAGCGAGAACAAAACATAATTGTTTTCCGAAGAAAATTATTGTGACCTAACTAGCCTTGTCTGAAAAAGTTTGAATTATTTCAATGGACCTCTGGGCGTATTCTTTTTCATGAAGCTAGGGCACTTTTAAGTGGCACAAGACTTCAACAGTCGAAGCGTGCATGCATGACTGCATTTTGCATTAATTCAGGGTGCGCATAGAGGGAAGGGGGTAACTGTGCGACATGTGCTGCCACGTATTTTGTTGATGCAATAGGTACCACTGAGATGGCAGTCTGTAGAAAAGATGGACTTCCAGCGCCAGCGAGGAAGGTTAGATTAATTGGCGAAAACTGCGCGGGGGAGTGCAAGGGACTGTTATTTCCAGAATTTGGATATGCCGCGTGCACATATCGGTAGGCAGGAAAGAGTGTTTACGGTTAGAGCCTGCGATGGCGAAAATGGTGGAAGACCAAATGCGTTTCTTTGCAAGGGATTGTTATTTTATGAAAGAGGATGACGGTATAGGGCGGGTGACCGCAAGCGAGGGAGGCTGCTTCGCGACATGCATCACTCACGATGTTGATGCTGTAAATTATTTAACTTTTGGGAAAAATCTGCTACGCTGAAAGAATTCAGTTTCCTTCCCCCATGTGAAAGTGTTGTTGGGTGGTTTATTGCAGAAACAACCAAAATCAGGAAGCAGCAATTGAAAGAATAGGAATCACACACTTACGATAATAGCCATATAAGAAATGACGCCCCAACAATATACAGATCGAGGCGGCGCCAAATGATATAATTCAACCGTCTCCAGTCCTTGAGCAGAGAAATTTGGACAACATTAAAAAACACCGTCAAGTGATTTTAGAAGGCAGAACACGTGCGTTCATTGCACATGACAAGGAGGACGGCGCCAAAATTATAAGTAATTATTCATGCGGATAATGTCTCTTCAATTTTCCAACGAAGACCGGCTATGGAGTGGCATACCGAACTTAAAGTCTGATTCTATCGATCTTGAAATAAGGGGAAATTTCGAGTGGTAGGTGTATGCATAAATGAAGAAGAAAAAGAGTCGATCACCGGAACACTGTTTATTGTCCTGAGCTTTCAGACGCGTACAGGAGTCCATCGTCAGAGGTAGCAGCAGCAGCAGCACAACAAGCGACAGTTATAAGGCATGTAGGTCCATCATCGACCGACGGCACATGCCTGGTGGTGACTACGCTGGGCTATGTACACCGGCGCCAGATCGATAAATCGATTGATTGAGTTGTCATCCGAGGGCCAGGCTTAAATCAATTCTCGGTCTGTTTTGTTTACGGCGTGGGCGACTATTTTGGTGGCTAAGAAGTTAAACTCGTGACCCATTTCGTAGGTGTGCGCGGCCACTTGTGATAATGCGTCGCCTCGTTGCACAGCCAGCTTATTTTCGTGTATGCGCGATCCGAGCATGCGCCCAGTCTGTCCTGTGTAGTTACAAAGACACGGATGTGATATACTACACCTGATTGCCCATCATGCTTTTACCGGTCTTTGATCTTGAAATAGTTTAGAGCTATTTGTCTAAATTTCTGCCCTCGGAAGCTTCTCGACCATACCCTATAAAGCTACTTTCTACCGAAAATCGTCATAAAAGCCTTTTCTTCATACTTAAGCCTGCGCTCTTTGTGTATATAGAAAAGTTATCCAGAATGTTGGAGTCCGCACCTGTGTTTCAAAGTAACGCGCACTTGGGGTTGGAACCGGGGACCTCAGAAGTTAGAGCCAGCTCCGCTAACCCCTGCACTATCGCCGCATGACCGGAGCACACAGCTAAAAGCTTTGTTAATTTGTCACCACAGGATCTCGTAGGATATTCATGTAATG
Organism: Spirometra erinaceieuropaei; assembly: GCA_902702965.1. NCBI lineage: Eukaryota > Metazoa > Platyhelminthes > Cestoda > Diphyllobothriidea > Diphyllobothriidae > Spirometra > Spirometra erinaceieuropaei. The sequence goes on along the minus strand of CACRXP010000034.1, from coordinate 1,789,656 downwards.
GTTGTCAAACGATAGCCTACAAGATGCATCAACTAGAGGAAGAAGTAAGAAATCTGAAGGAACTTATACACAAAACTCTTTCTTCAGAGGCCCGCCCGGGGTTATCTACGCAGAGTTTAAATCGGAGTAGAGCGAGAGCCATCCAGTGTAAAGAATCCCCAGAAAGCAATCATGTGGTGAATAAGACAACTGCTGTTAGTAGGCAAATAGTGGCATCCGATGAAAAAAAGAATAAGAAGAAGACTACACCTAGCACCACGAAGAAAAGTCGCCAGATTACGAAAGAAAGCATATCGGTCTTGTCCGAAAAGCAGTTGAAAAACGAAACGACCGTAAATGTGCCAGCAGAAGAAGTGAAAGGAAAGGAGCAGTTGACGCCCAACCGTAGAAATACCCATACAATGTGCTCATTTCCGGAGCCTAACTTAGAGGGCTTATCAATTAGCGCAATGACATATGGTTATGGACCCACGGTGGAATTAGCTGCCACCGCGAATTCCCATGTCAACAGACTTGAGAACCGAGCCGAGGAAGCCTCTAATTCATGGGGGTCAAGCTCTCTTCAGAGCCCTCTGATGGGAGGCAGTGCCGATCAACCACATCGTGCAACTATTCATGATGCCCCAACAAGATCCGCGGATGAACTTCACGGGGACATAAATACCAATATGACAGCCCCTTC
>CACRXP010000034.1:1750327-1788007 GCA_902702965.1 Spirometra erinaceieuropaei | reverse complement strand
TTCACAATGCGGCAGACGCAGACCACCTGCAAGCAAACCTGTACAGACTCGAAGACTGGTCGAAGCGCTGGCTTATGCTCTTCAATATAAGCAAGTGCAACTTTCTTCAACTAGGCAGCTTCAGAGACTCCAGCCCCAGGACTTACTTTCTAAAGGGCACACCATTGCAACAGGTTGACAGTCAGAAGGACTTCGGTGTATGGATTACATCTTCACTCAAACCAACACTGCACTGCGCGCAGGCGGCTAAATCGGCTATGGCTACACTGCAACTCATTAAGCGAGCATTTATGGAATTTGATCTAGACAGCTTTTCAAAAATATTTGGCACCTACGTGAGGCCTCATCTAGAATACGCCATACAGGCGTGGAGACCTTGGGCTGCCAAGGACTATACGGTTTTGGAGAAGGTCCAGAGACGGGCGACCAAAATGACACAAGGTCTGGGAGCGCTGTCTTACGAATCTCGACTGTCAACTCTCAACCTGTTTCCACTTTCTTATAGGCAATTACGTGGTGACCTTATACTTGCAGTTCGCATTATCAACGGCCTAGACTGTTGTTTAGATCCCACTGATTATTTCACACAAGCTAACACGCCCAATTTGCGCGGTCATCCCCTAAAACTACGCGCCGGGAAAGCAAGAATCAATGGGAGAAAGTTCTTTTTCAATCACAGAGTGGTTGCAGCGTGGAATGCCCTGCCCACCGATGTTGAAACCTCCTCCTGTGTGAATTCCTTTAAGTTTAGACTTGACGCGCATCAAGCCTCCCAGTTACCAGCCTTGCATCCACTCACATAACTGGCATCAACTTAAAATTGTTTATACTACTGGTAACTTGTTAGTAACCGTTATTGATTACTCTTTTTGACTAGCTGTCGACGATTATGTACAAAACCCCTTTTTTCTCCTTCCCACTATCAATGTTTTTCTCCGACGACTTGTAACCAATAGGGAGTTCAAAGGCGCTCGCCTATATTTCCCTTAATAAACTGAAACTGAAGTCAAATCCGGCAGACGTCCACTTTCGATTATTCAGTATACGTCCTGCACAGTACTAAAAAGGAGTATAGAATAGCAAATGTCAAAGAACCAAAGAAAATTAGTATGAAGGAGAGGGTTGAGGGGAGTTCAGAGAGCAGGGGCCAGAGTAGCGTTCTGTCAGGGGCTTAGGGAGGGAGAAGGAAGGTGTCTGGCAAATAATTGTCCCTGTTTCATCGCTGTAAGGCGACGTGCCATGAGTGGAAACACGTGCTGAGTTTGTCATTGCCTACGAGGGCCCAAGCATTTGTACAAACGCTTTATGCGAGCGCAAGATTGCTTGAGTACTCGTATGTCCACTACGTCTGACGTCGCAAGTACCCGCTGACGCAGGAATTTGGACTGCCTCGCCGGCACTTCATAGATGGCTCAAAGTGGTTGGTTGGCGTCCACTCGGTGGCCACTGTTAATCACGTGAGCAACAATAACGCTAGCGACAGGCTTTCATTAGTTGATTATTTTATATTACTGTGCAGGTCTGATGACGAATAATCGGAAGCGTATGTTTGCCGGACTTGACTGTTTAGATCCTTAAATACTCTCTGGCAGTAATTCACTCAACGACATTAACCTCCACACAAAAAGTAGTAGTGAGAATTCACTTCCATTAGGAGTCTCTTGCTGGAATTTTAACATCGTCTGCAAAATAAAATAACGTTGTGGCTAGATGACAGCATTAGAACGCTGCTCATTTGATTCTCCCCGACATATACGGGAGAAAGTAATTATCTCCTAGTAGCCGACATAAATGAATACCAATCGCCGAGTCCTTTGAAAGCGCCGTTGTCATGTTGCTGAACAGATAGAGTTAGGCATTTTCTGCAATTCACTAGCCCTGCGGCTGGCCGCTAGTGAGTTATTCGGCCTTGGGATTTTTAAGTTACATAGGATACTCCCCAAATGAATATTCTCTCTCGTCCTACTACATGGCTCCAAAGAAGAAGATTTTAAGAACTTGTACATGCTGGACTTTGGTCATCACCTTTAAAATTGTCTACTGAGCATTAACTATATAACACTAAGGTAACGCCGATTACCTGGGTAACATTGGATGGGGAGTGAACAGGAAATCGCGCTAAAAACACCTGGCCCCGCGATACTAAAACCAGTCGGAATTTTCTGCTGCCACATATACCTGAAATATTCTGCCATCGTCTGCATATACTGGATTTGCATCGTTAAAATGAGCGCATGTGAATTCCATGAGCGTCGTTCAGCTTTATGTGAATATTGCCAAATGATTTACGTTAGTCAGACATTTGTGGCATAAAACTGAACCCAGAAACAGACTGATAATTACGCAAAGGCACCGCAGATGACCGTTCAGCGTTAATAAAGCTGTCTTCTCGAATGTGGCAATGCTTTTCACACCGAAGTATTGGTTCCGTCAGCCTGCGAAACCATGCCAAAATTCGCATTGCGGGGCACGCGAATATTGGCGGGCAAGATAGGTACAGCTAGTTTGTGTTGACGCTTTTGAATTTATTGATGTTAAGATTCTTCCAGCTAAGCCTGTGGGACTTAGTGCCCACTTGGTGACCGAGGTTATTTGTTCCGCCACATGGAATATACGGCCACTGGCTCATTCATAATGCAGATCAAACTTGAAAATCGTCTTCTTTCCCGTGGCTATCCTTTCAGAGCCCACGCAGGTGTCAGCATAGTGACGAACATATAGTAGTCGCAAAACGATACCGTTGTAATAAGACGTCCTGAAGTGGTCATTTCTGACTTTTTGTCGTCAATAAGCGCTGACACTTCTGCATCGGAGAGCAAGAATAGATGCCTTGGGGGCTGGACAGTTTGTCGTCAAGCAATTGAATAAATTTGTCTGCCACTTAGATCTCAGCCCAAACTTTGTCGGCTAGAATCGGACATGACTACAGTCGCATAAGGACGTCTTTCATTAAACTGTCTTAGTCGCAAGATGTAATGAGTGCATTTCTGTTTGCCTTGGAGAGTCAAATCTAGAGTCTTTGCCTATACGCAAACAACAGTGGTCAGTCAGTACTAGAGAAATAAACTGTAGTTAGCTTTGTCCTTTTTAGATTACCGTTATTGCCTTGCGTTCTGGGCTTAAACAAAATCAACTGTGTACACAGCCGTCAGTGCGAAACGCTCTCGTCAATTCAAGCGCAATTAGAATCACTTTGAACTTCTCTCATATGCAGAACAATCTAACGCCGCACTGACTCATTCAGCAATACGAAGGAACGGGTTCACAGACGTTTGCTGAATAACAATAGCATTAGTGAACCGTCCTCTGTATTGCGTGTTTCTATTATGCTTTGTACCCGAAAGTGTCCTAAATTATTCGTTCATGGAACTCCCAAATGTTGCCTTATTTTTAAGCAACTAAATACGTCTTATGATACATATATACACGCACATATACAGTGAGTGACCAATCTGATGAAATGTTGGCTGATATTCTGAAATGTGTGTTTGATTAGGGAGGAGTACTTGGTCGCGGTTGTAATTCTAATAATCTTAAGGCATACTCTTATAACATTTCGGACTTGGCTGGATGCCGGCTTTTAAATACACTTCTTTTCAATCTCCTGTAGGAAGCGTGCTTGGTAAAAAATGACTACTTATATAGCATGCATTTTCCCATTGATTTTTGATTGTCTTGCAAATTCAAATATATTTTAATGAAACCATAAACAAAATATGCTTTCTTTTAGTCAATCAATAGAGAATCACATCCTCTTTATGTTTTCTACTTCAGAAAGGAGTATAATTAGGTTTTTAAAAAGTTTTTTTAATTGCCGAATAATTTGGAGCCTGATCATTCGTTGCATTAGTGCTTAGTGATTTCACTCTACAAGGTGCATGCGTTCCGCGTAAAGAAAATCAGGTATTTTTCTATGCCATTAAAGAGATATCATACAGAGTCCATACAATTTTGCAATGGATGCGGACCATGTTGTACATTTCATGAGGAGCAGTGGTAAACGGCCAGGTACGATGGTACGTGAATGGACATTTCGCGGTCTTAAAAAGTCTCATAATTAGAAACTTTTTTAATCCTTATTATACTCCTTCCTTAAGTATAAAATATAAAAAAGGCGTGATTCTCTATTGATTGACTAAAAGAAAGCATATTTTTGTCTATGGTTTTTATAAAATATATTTGAATTTGCAAGGCCGTCGAAAATCAATGGGAGAAACGCATGCTACATAAGTAGTCATTTTTTACCAAGCACGCTTCCTACAGGAGATTGAAAAGAAGTGCATTTAAAAGCCGGCATCCTGCCGAGTCCGAAATGTTATAAGAGTATGCCGCCAGATAGTCAGTATTACAACCGCGATCCAGTAATCCTTCCTAATCGAAAACGCATTTCAGAATTTCAGCCAACATTTCATGATATCGGTCACCCATTGTATATCGAAGAAAAATGAGTCCTTTGGGAAACTGGGCTAATTTAGCATCGCACATTTTCGCCCCTAGTTACCCAGGTCGTCGTTAAACGAGTAGAAGACGCGAAAAACTGTCAAAATTTTAACACGTCTGAAAATTCGATGCTGTCGTATCAATGCTGAGAATGGGTTGATGCTCTGGACTGATATCGCGTTTGATTGCATATGATCTTTTATATTTTCCTTGATGATTTGTGGGCATGGCGTCTAGATCGATTCGTCGAATGATGCATGAATCATCACAGTTAATGGCCTCTAGAAATCCTCTGCCATTCGCATGTGGGCAGAAACCGACAGTGCACGTACACATAATTTGGAATTTAATAATAGTAGGGTCACAGCATCTATTTTTGCATCGTCGCCTCAGCCAGAAAGCTTTGCTTGAACACTTAGACTTATATCGGAAACTAAACTCTTCGTTTGCATATGACTACTGTCGACGACCTAAAGGAGTTCCTATGGGGTCACATATTTCTTACTTTCTGACTGAGGTCACAATGCAAAAATTGAATACTATGACCCTACCATTATTTAATCCAAAATTATATGCGCGCTACATATATGGCACATTTGTCATCGTTAAAAAAATTCGATTGAGAACGCTGTAGAGCGTTATCAAATCAACACTGCCAAAAATTACCCTTCACACTTGAAAAAGATGCCGACTACAAACTCCCATTTACCGATGTTCTCGTACGGCGAGAATTTCAGTGGACACTCCACACGTCAGTGTACCGCTTATGCGAAAGTTTTTCTTCATTATGAGAGTAACCACCTTATCGATCACATGCGGAGTTCTGTTAACATTCTGTCAAATCGAGCGAAAATACGCTGCTCTTATGGCGAAGGATACAAAAAAGAACTGACTTATTTCTTCAACATATTTTCTCAAAATGTCTACTGTGGGGATTTCTTACACCTATTCATGAGACAACAGGAATCAAAAGAGGACGATAGGGACGTATAAAACCAAAAAAAACTGGAGAACCTCTCCTTACACTAAAAATGTGTCTGAACCCGTTGGAAAGCGCCTTAGGAAGCACCAAATACAAGTGGCGGACAAACCGACGACTACACTACGCAACTAGCTTGTACACCTTCAAGATAGGGTCAGCTATTTGGATAAAGAGGGAGCCGCCTATGAGACACCATGATGCACCTGTAATGCTCTATATTGTAGTCAACCCGGGAAATCCGCCTCCACACGCGTACATGAATTCTAGTTGGCATTATAGAGGAGTGACGAGTCACCCCAGGTTACCATGTGTACGCTAGAAACTGAGTACAAATTTTCTTGGGATAGAACGTGCATTGTCGCTTTCTGGCCATACAAGAAGGGCTGAGAATTTCTGGAGGGCATTCACTGTGATGATTCATGCATCAATCGGCGCATCGATCATGACGCCACGCCTGCTTTGAATCCTTAGAACGTTTTTAGAATAGCGAAAATTCCTAAAACGCCAAAACTGAGAGAACTTTAGATTTGGATGCACGATAGACTTTCCATTCAGGCGACTGAGTAAGTAAAATAACATTTGAAAACCGCTTTTCAGTTACGTTTACATTTGAATAACACAGAGTATTTAGTTTAATGTCAAGTATGACTCTAAACCAACAAATTGCACCCGACGTTTAAATACCAAAAGGGGTTTCACGTGCACGTGCTTTAATTTTTCTGTTTTTGGACTGCGCTAGATGCAGATGACTCAGAAAAACAGGAAATCGCCTGAGTTCGCTAATACGGACTTCACGAGAATAAAGAGTTTCGTAAGCTCATATGCTGACAGGAAAGCTAGTACCTAATACGTATAAATAGAATCAGTAGGTGTAATCGCAAACATATCACTTTGGCTATATTAAAATGACTTAGCTTTGGTCGGCTTCTTTACTTTCATGAAAAATAAGCATACACTTTCTGCTATTAACGAAAAAATCTCTTTTAATTTTTTTATATTGGAGGCATTTTCTCAATAGTTACTCGCGTTAAGGCTTTTTTGTATGATCATAAATGCACAATGGGAAGATCACTCAAATATTATGATATTGTTAAAACTGTTAAACTTCCGTTCTTACCGTTTCTAGGTCGCGAATCAGTTGAAACCAGACTATACGGAAGTATTTTGCCCTATGCTTAAAATTAACATAGCCGCCCGATTACTGGTTGTTGTGCGGTAACTTATTTGGATATTTTCATAGAACATAAAATAACGCAGATTTGAAAATGTCACCTATTAGATTCAATAAAAGCTCTTTTTGTTGTCTAAACCTCTCATCTAACTGGTCGAAACATTTTCGTAATGCGCCCTGCTTTTCTTAAAGTCATGCCTGCCTGTTTGCTTCCTATTGCAAAGTTCTAGTCTTCTTTTTCCTAATCTCTTTCACATACTTTCTCTTAAGAGGAAGCGGATTCCCTATTCCACTGTGCCGCTGATCCACTTATTCATCGCCGGCTTAAAAATACGCAGTTTACGAAAAGTTGCTCTAGGTAAGCCCAAGGGTTTCAAGCCAAGTCATGGCCCATGCACGACGATACCGTTAGGAAGGAAGAAAAAACTTTTGCCCTGTTCCCGGTACATTTTTGCCAAAACATCCATATTTTGTCCGCAGCCAGCTGAATGTATCTTCTATGCCTCCATTCACTAAATAACAGCCTCCAATAGTGTGAATACACATAGCCGGTCTTTTTCGAAGGCACCCCTTTTCAGTGTAGACAGTCCGTGGGAGCAGGTTGTGGGTATATTTTGAGTCTGGATGAACATACCACTACTACTTCTACTACTACTACTACTACTACTACTACTACTACTACTACTATCACCACCGCCGTCGCCACCAAGTTCGCCCCGTCTCACTTATTCGACTTTAAGACGTCGGGCTTTCCAATGTTCCACGCAAAGCCTGATCACATCCCACTGTGCATCCCGTGCACGCGAGCATCAGTCTCACCCACGCTGATTTATTCACGGGCGCGCAATCGATAAACATGCGGCCTGCGTTTGCACACTTTCTCGCCTTCAGCTCTCAAATGCGATATCCAATGGCAGACAGGCACGATCTCCTAGCTCCCTCATCACATACTCACAACTGTCAGACCAGGCGGAAGACACGTCTCGACAACACACTGTCTTGCATTACATTCGTTTTTCTGTCCCCTCTGCAAATGCTCCCTTTCCAGATTTCTGCTAAGCGCTTAGAGTACTCCCACCACATAATCATGAACTGTTGACTTCAGTCTACAAAACTAAGTCTGCCATAATACGCAGCATATTGTATCTTCGCAGTGGAGCTACAAATGGTCCCGCGGTCTAAATTCTCTTAGATTCCCCTTCAAATTAAACAGAACGACCACCGTTTCCCACTACCGCTCACTTTTGCATAAAGAACGTGATTATACTATCTGTTATAGGCAGCATATAAGTCAGATGCGCTAAATCATGAAATGTTGGCAGATATTCTGAAAGGCGTTTTCTACTCGACAAGACTACTTAATTATTGTAGTAATATTGGCCACAGCGCAGCATGATCTGAAGATAACGCAGTTAGTTTAGGATGCTGACTTTGAAGGAACTTTTTTAGCCGCTTGAGACTACATTCTGTAAAAGATGACTACTTGTTAGTATTAATTATTATCATTGATTTACGATGCCCTTATAAATTCAAATATATTTCATAAAAACATGCATAAAAGTATTCGCTCATATTTCCATTTGGCGGAAAGTTACGCCTTCTTCGAGTAATGTACTTGAAGGAGGGGCATAATGCGGTTTTGAAAACTTTTCCGATTTCCGAATAATTTTGAACTCAACATGCCATTGTACTCGGATTCAGGGTTTTCAGACTAAAAGCTATGTCTTTTGCGTGAAAACAAAATCATACATTTCTTATGCACTACTAGGAGGAGACTATATAGGGTTCATTAAATTTTGGCAGTGGATATAAGCCATATTATAAACTTAACAAGCAACAATAGTAACTTCAGACACATGGTGTTTTTTGAACGACCATAACACGGTCCTGAATATCTCATAATTGGAAACTTTTTTAAAACCAAATAATATTCTTCTTTTAAGTACAAAATTTAAAGAAGACTTATTTTTTTACCAAAAGATTAAATAAGCGAATAATTTTTTACATGTTCACTATGAGACATATTTGTACGGGCATCCAAAATCAATGGTAAAATTCATGTTAATTAGGTAGTCATTTTCTGCATGGTGTAGTTTTGGCAGACGGCCGGAAAGAAGTTCATTCAGAAACTGGAATCCTGAGGTAATTGATTTATCTAAAGATGTGCCACGCGGTGACTTCTATTACAACCTTACTTAAGTAATATTTTTGAGTGGAAACGTCTTTCAGAATTTCCGCTAACATTTCATGAGTTAGCACATCTGCTGTATGTATGGCTTAAAGGCGAGCAAACATGCCATCCTACTTGAGGAGCTTTGGAATTTGTGTACAATTTACCTATTTGGACCTCGATTAGGAATCCTCTGAAGAGTTGATACAGTTAAGCTCTGTGAGTTGGAGTATGATGCTTTCTGTGGCTTCCTGGTGGAAAAGCGATCCTTCTTTGCAACTATTTATGCTATTAATAGACCCCCTCTATGAAAACTAGACAAAGCATTGTCAATTGCTTTAAATTTGTTTTGAGGGACGATGTGATCATGCAATCGCACCTGATGGACACAATACTGTTGACCTACTGAATTATGTTGAGTTGGATCGTTTGATTTTTGATAAACGACGACTCTCACTACAGGACTATCTGCGGCCAGCCATAAATTTTATTTCTTAATTTCATCCCTACTTAGAACATTCCGACTCTTAATAAAATGTTTCCTCTCAAACTATGCAAATGACTGCACTTTATGCTGATTGAATATAACTGCACTTAAAATTGCATATGTACACTGAAAAGACCGACTGCCGCACCCTTCGCAGTTTCGCACAGTGAAAACGTTTTCCATGAACAAATATGTTACTGACAAAAATTTAGTAAGATGTACATTTAACATTTATATTTTATGTATCGTTTTCAATAGGGTCATCAAGGGCATTGCCTATTACCCTAAAATACACTATTATTAATGGTGTGATAACGTTGGCATAGTTTCGCTGTGGGTTGCGGTGTGTCTTCTTTTATCGGCCATTCTTCTTTGTTGCCGTGTCCAATTTTTTTGGTCCAGTGTCGATGGGGCTACCTGACTTTCGGCCTTCTACCTTTAGCGTTGGATGTTTAAGGGTTCGGGATAAGGGCTGTGAGTAAGGGTTAGGGTTAGGGGTTGACGTTACCGGCTATGATAGGGGTTATGGTTAGGTATTAGGGCACCTATTTCTCAACCACTCAAATTACAACCGCGCATTCCCAATAGCTTTTCTTGTGCATAAAATTACTTAGTCTCGTCGCCTGTGAGTTTCCCCGCTCCACCTGCAGAAACCCTATTACAAATGCCCCCGTATTACAGGTAGCTGATACTTGTTAGCCTCAGGTGTGGCTTAATACCCGCAAATGACCAACAAGGACAATGCACTGCCCTTGTCTAACGCTGTCCCTGATTATGGATTCTAGTGAGAGTCCGAAACACCAGGCTAATCAAGCTCTTGTTCCGACGATCGTCTTTGCGTTTCCCCTTGAATTTAAGAAGCAGAAGGCGTTTCGGACACTGAACCATTAACACTGCTTACGCACTGTTTCAGATTCCTGATCTAACACATTATCAACGACAATTTGCTAATTACCCTGTTTCCAAAACACAGCTACCGCGTAGTTGCCCATACCAGACAGTTGAGTTTCATTGTCCACTACGATATGGCTGCGATGACTGACCATTGAAATTAAAGTTTGTGAACTGCAATGGAAGGCCTTCGGGCAACTGCTAACTCGTTTGTCTTTACGGTGGATTATGGCTTTATTAGCTGGGCTGCGGAGTTTGCAGGTTGACATTTGACAATTTTCTTGATCAGTGCGTAGCGAATACATTTTGAATGGAAGTAGGTTAGCTATCGAAAGGGAAGTGGATGAGGAGACAGTGCCTGTTTCGATGTAATCTTAGGCCGGAATTTGCGATCTGGCAGCAAAGCGGCAGGTGTAAGCACACACACAGTGCATATCGATAACAAGGGGATCACCACTGTGAATCCGAGGTCCTAACAGCAACCATTAGGCGCCAAGTCATGAGGCCTAAAGACCCGCTGCCACGGCAGGAAACGTCTGGTGTCGTTTACCGGATCTGCTGTAGTTGCGGACAAAGCAATTATGTCGGAGAAACTGGGAGATTACTCCGTACGCGAATTGCCGAGCACGCAGCAGCAGTGAGGCTGGGAGACGCTAGCTCTCAGGTGGCGGTAAACTCGACGGGAATCGGCCATATTTTCAAATTTCAAGAGGCCGAAATCCTCGCAAGGGGTGAAAACCGCGTGGGCTGCGAGCTGCTTGAGTCATGGTTCTCAGGCCCACAATCCATCAACAAGCACAATGACCTCCGTGCTGAGATTTTCCTTGGGCAGGGAAATCAGTCACGTGGGGAGGGCGCGGGTGAGCCATTATCACAGTGAGAGTGAGCCAATTCGCAGAGCAATCGTCACACCAGCACCCAGAGGGATGACGAAATCACGGCCGTTAACGACTCGGACTCGGACTGACAAGCCACCACCTCATCGATTACGACCCCAGCGGTGATTACGAGAACTGTTAATTGCAGTGCGCATACGGTCCCAAGGCAGCCACGTGCTATAAATACTGCACGCCTTGTGCCACCATCACATTTATTTGCGAATTTCTTTGATGATGTATTCGAATGAGAATCCGAAACGTCAGGCCAATAAGTTTATTCTTCCAGTGATCGCATCTTCGTCTTCTGAATCTCCCCCAAAGCTAGTTTTTTTCCTTAGGACAGCTCCGGAAGTAAGAGTACAGCCGTCGCAATTGACGACGTCCGCCATGTACCCCACGATGTGGATGCAGCAACCAGTACTTTGCTCGTGCGGAAGTTTATAGTGAGACAGACTTGCGCAGCATCTACCGCACTCTCAACTCCCACCCCAATCATGCCCCGATGCCAAGACAATGCCGAGACGAAATGTCGGACTAATAAATGACAGTTAAACAGTCCGTCCACACGTGCCAAAACGCGACCAGGTTTAAGGAAGGATACACGATCGCTGGGACAAGAGCTTTATTAGCCTGAAGTTTTGAATTACGCCTCGAATCCATCATCAGGTTTTCGAAAAATACGGAGACAACACGGATCTTACGTTTGTGATGGTGCCATTGGAGACCGTCCGGAAAAATAAGTCATTGAGTCTGACTCCCAATCTTTCGGTCAGTCACGCCGCATACACAGACTGCTGACCACGAGGACCGAGTTACCTACTTAGCTGGCCACCTTTTAGGCAAAGACTCTGCTTGTCGCGATAATAACATGGGAAGTATGCACAATGACATTTTTGGATCCTGATTTGTCCAAATCAGGTAGGATTTCTAGACTATTGCGTATCTTAGGGCGACTGAATAAAGAATGTCAGATGTCGACGTGCAAAGGCAGCGTGTACTGAGGCAGTAGGTGTTGTGTGCTTTTCTCTGTACTTTGACACCTGATGTTGTTTGCCTACTTTTGACGCGGTGTGTTGTAACTGGTTCGAATTTGGGGTTTAGGCTAGGGTTAGGGTTTTAGGACTTGTTTTAAGGTTACGTTCAAGTTCAAATATTCCTTAAATATTTACGGGTAAGAGGTTTCCCAATAAAGGCATGGGTATGATTGTCGTTAGGTGTATAGCTAAGTAGGTCTCCCCAAGGGCCTACATACTATCTTCTTGCCTAATTATATGTGTCTTGATTTTGATCCCCTGTTCAGTATGTCCGGAGTCATTTTCTGTTATTTGCATTTGTTCACTTCGATAAGGACACTGAATGCTTTGAATTGGAAACAAATAACCCACTCCCCGGAAGACCAGCGTGATGCATCAAGTAAATGGGTTTTATGACCCTTCACAATGCTCTTGTGCGGGTCTGGCATGTAGACGTGTCACGTATTCCCCCCCTCATCCAGCGTTTCGTCCTTAGCTGCTATTTCTTCCGCCTGTTTATTGTTGTTTTAGGGCGCACCTTCTTCACCTAAAATCTGGATCAGTTTGCCAATGAGGCCGTCCTGTTGAACCGCGTACGCCACCATTCACATATTGTTCGGATGCTGGGGATGGTCAAGCAGAGCGGTGAGTCCTCACGCTTTCCCTTCTTTCATTTGCACTCTAATGTGTGGTGTACTTGTGTCGCCTAGCTTTCCTATTCCTGTCATAGCGCTTGACTAGTCCTCTATCACCCTAATAGTGCGTTAGACATGACGAGGAGTGGTGCTCTGCGCGCGATTTGGGCTATTTCGAGGAAGGGTTCGTGCAGTTTAGCTGTTCACCACATTGCTGGGAGCATTTCCACGTGCTTGGTATTCAGGCCAATTCCGGGGCGAGCATTTCCTCTCCAAACGGCAACATCAGCAATGGGGGCCGAATCCTCAGGCAGGCCTCAACGCCGAGACCTCCCCACCCGCACCGCAGATAATAAACTCCCCCAGCCCTGAAACAATCTGCAGCGCTAAGCAGCTCCATTAAAGGCAACTGCGCTGGAAACCGAGCGCGTTGGCGTTCGGTCCCTCCCCCATGTCAGGTCATCTTAAGACCAGACCTAGCCGTATAATACTAGGATATTCGGCTATTTAGGATCAAATTAGGAAGAAGCCATTAGAACCTTTCTCTGAGCCTCTTAGGATGGACGTTCAGACCTCTTTGAAATTTGATTCCCTCCTCCTGTAGCAGATGACAGTTGAAGGGGATAAGCACCAGTTTATTGGGGATTTGTAACCATTTATTGCGGAAGCACAGATCTCATACAGTGTGTTTGCTTCTAGGATTCGAAGGACTGCCTTTTGATTGTGCTGGATTACGTACGTTCCAAGCTAGCGGATGTCGGATCGTCTGTGTCAAGCAGCACCATCTCTCTAATCCACTATGGTCTCGTTGGGCGTCTCTTCCGGGCGGACCTTTTCTCAATCGCCGTGGACATTGCCAACGCTATGGCTCACCTGACGTCTCTTCGAGTATGTAGACTGGCCTTATAATAATCCCCTTTGTCTTCCAGCAAGTAAATAAGACGTAGACATACCGGCTTTGTTTACTATGCCAGAAGTGTATTCACTGATCGGGTTACCGGACCTGTTGGCTCAGTTTTACTTTGGGGTTTGACTTAGAGCTCCACAGACGGTCCTATGGTGGCTATTGGGTTGCTTTTTAAGTTGGTGCGCTTTTCAATTATTCATACCGTTCACAGAATTAATCAATTATGTATTCCGCTTCGTTCGCAACATCTTCCCAACGTTCAGCCAGTTTTCCAATCCTGCGCCTGGAAAAATCCGCGGGATTTGACGCAGTAAATTCATCGGTCCAATTTTTTCGGGAACCGTGTCGTTATTGAAGGATATTCCAGTCAAATTGTTTAGCTTGACCGAAGAAGATAGTAATCCGATAGAGCAGGGTCTGGTGAATATGACGGATGTGAAAGAACCTCCCAACCAAGATCTTCAATGACATTTTAGTGAATTTTGCGACAGGAAACCTAGCGTTTTCATGCTTCAAAGTGTCACCATTTTGACGATTTGAGCGTTTTTGCTAAATTCGTTTATCTAGGCGGCGATGCTTCTGGCCGTAAAACTGCATAATGGTCTGGTCCCTTTCAAGCAATTCATAATAGATATCTCCATCCATATCCCGCCACACACACGTCAACCTCTTGAGGAGATAAAGATAAGGCTCGGTTCGAGATGTTGCCTGCTTGTTGGAACATGATCATTCTTTCCTCTGATACTCACGTGTAAGCATTACTTTTCACCGCCAGCTCCAAAATTGTTTTCATTTTCGACGGGCAAGGCAATGTGAAGTCAGTAATGAGGCACAAACAAGCTCAAATTTAAGGAAAATGCCAGAAACGCTCTCTTTCGTCAACCGGACGCCCCCCTTTTCTTTGGTCTCTCGATAAGCAAAAGGCAATTTAAATTAGAAATGTTAAACGAATTCGCAAACGCTTGGGTAGACGGACAAAGTGACATATAACACTGAACACTTTAAACAAATTACGACATGACTAAATTCTGAATATACTGATATAGCAAAGGTACTAGCTCAGAGTTGGGTATGGCTGGCTGACGACGGCTAATTAGTTAGAAATAGCCTAATTAATCTCCCTTGCCTTTGTCGGTACTGTTATTCTGCCTATATTACGCGCCGTTGTGTGGCTACTAGGGGGCTCAAGAGAGAGCCCTGAGATACAACGGGACGTGTGACTCCCGTAACGTGATCGATGAGCACCCCCCTACCGCTGTGTGGTGTATATTTTATCCTGGCCGGTCTTTTGAGGGTGCCTCTTCGTAACTGTCTGCTTTCACCAATATACCACGAACGATGGGACCTGTTTCTTACAACTAAGACCTTGATTTTTACTAGATTCTGCAGTTTTTGTTGCCACGGCTTTTTTGCAACTCGCGTCACAGACGTCGGGAACCAGAGTTTCGGGGAGACAGACATGTTTGGTTGACGCCCATTTTTGTTCACCTGTTCACGGTGATCTGACCGCTAGAAATGTCCTTCTCGCCGGCGATTTCACCGCGAAGCTCTGCGACTTCGGTCTAGCCCAGTCTTATGACGACTCACCGGAAGAAAAGGTACGTACCATGTTGTTTGCTCAAGTTATTCGTTCGATGACCCTTGCTGACTCACGCGCCTCCGTCCACTGTCTTTTACAGACAACGTTTCGATCTAAACACACGTGGGTTGTAGTAGGTTGTAGGACCCTAAGAGGACTTTCCGACACAGACTTTCTACTGTACTTGTTTCGGTACGCATAGTTATTTTTTGGCCGTTCCATGTCAGGCGGCCAGTGCAGACACTTCCCCGCACTCAGCCCACACTCCCTTGACCCTAGTTCACATAATGGAGAAGCGATCGTAACACTTCGGTTTCCTACCGGTATCAAGGCGAATGCGGATTCTATCTTGCACTGCGTATTTATTTGACTTAAACTTAGTTCAGGGAGTCGAGGAGCGATCATACCATCCCGGCTCCTTCCGTGTACCGAGGCGAGCTCAGACACTGCTCTGCACTTCCCAGCCCACACTTCGCTCGATATATATTTACTGTTTACACTGCAGTCTTCGCCTATTATTTGTTTTTCAATATCTTTATCATATTACTTCGAAATGCGCACTACCTCAGCTATTCATCTACATATATGCCGGACCAGTTATCCCTACGCAGCCTATGGTTCCATTAATTTACCTTTTAAACATCTTTCTACACTTTTCACCAGGTATCTTTAATAACGTACAACGGTATCTGTTAATATTTACTTTGCTCCGGCGTCTCGCTGGTTTCTGAGATTGTTTGATTTGCATTCGCTGTCGTTCATTGACAACTCAAACGCGTGCACTAAAAACCAGTGGGAGTGGAAACATCACTTATCTCTTGTCGTTCCTATTAGCCGGATTCGCCTTGACTGCCTGACTGGATGTAAACTGAATATCGGCGGCTTTTTTAAACCCCGCTTCTTCAAAACCACTTTTGTTTGTTTTGTTTGATTATCACTCTAACTTTCCGTTGCTCTACAGCAGCGTACCTTAAGTTTCACGGCCGGAATTCATTTATTTTCTGCGCTTTCTCGGATTTCACCTTCCATCCTACGCGCGTGATGCCTCACCCCTAAAACCCCCACTACCACTTGTCTTGACACCGCATCTCACATGTGACTAGACTTCTTGGAGCACATGTTGCCTTTGCCAGCTGATGAAGAATGCTTTCAGACTGTTGATGATTACGTCTAACCCCGTAGGACAAGCATGTCTACTTGTTTTATTATTTTCCGTAATGAGTAGACAGGTATTAGTTAAAAGTCCAGACACGCGTGTTTCGTCGATCTTGTGCCGCTGCCTGAACAGGTCTGTTCCAAATGAGTTACTCCAATTTCGCCCATTTAGGTCCTCGGACATTAAGCAAGGCATGTCTCTAGTACGTTTCTGCGCTAACGAGTGACGTCAGTAGGCGAGTACTAAGAGGGCGAGCTCAATTTCGGCCAATTAGCTAACACCAAATTATGTAAGGTGTCAAAACCTGCGCTTTGCCTTGCGTATCTCAGACGCTTGTCACCGTGCAAACTACTGTTTGAAATCTTCAATACGATCTCGCTGATATGCTAACGTTCCCACACTATCAGCGTGTCTATGTAGGTCCACCAGCCAACTTCCAAAGAAACCTCTTTTGTATGGCTAGAGCGCAGGTTACCCCCAGAGTTGTTTTCCTGGTCTCTGACCTAGGAGAGAAAAGTGCAGAAGCGGTCTTAATGATTACGACATACAATCTGCTTATATTTGTCAACCTATTTCCCGAATAGTCCTACTGAACTATACGCAACTGATAGTGCAAATAATCGGAGCCTACTCAATCCTGCCGGCATTATCTCTTCTTTCACCCGTCGTCCTTTCTGGCATAGGGCCTTCGAGATAACTTACTTATCTTCTAACACGAGAGACTATCTCCCCCCGCCTCCTCGTCCCCCCAAACCTGAACATAATTCTGCCACAGTCTTCAGAACGCTCTATGCATGACGTTTTTTCCTATTGTTCACCTAGGGAAACTGGAACGGTCTTTGTTTCGGGACTCGCATGAGCTGTCTGCCCTGAAACTGGGGGACCCTAGTTCGTAATTAGCACTATTTGGTCTGCACTTAAACGCGGCTACGTAGACTTTAACCACTTTTGAGTTTCTCGTCTCCTATGTCTTACTAGCGCACGGTTTCATCGACCTTACCGGACCAAAGCAAAAGTGAGAGGTGGCCAGGCAACAGAGGCGGACCTTTGACCGCACCACACGCGATTGCTCACGGCCATTTGCTTCCGGTCCCACACCGGACTGCGTGCCGATGGAGCAGAATGGGGCGTTTGAGGGTTGTGCGCCACAGCATTACGCCTGTGTGTGGTCTGAGCCTCAAGGCAGACAGGGGCTTCCTTTGCTGCTAGCTCCACCTCTCTGTGCACTTTGCTCGAGTTCGCTCGACTGAGGGCTGTGTGGTACAGTGAATTACCTGTATGGTCTGGACTTTGAGGCAGACACGAAACGTTCTTTGTGAGCGTCCCCCTTTGATCAAGTATGGGTGGCTAGACGCAGGAAGGGAGGGCGCGCATGAGCCGTCTCAACGAAGGCGCAGTTTTGATCTCCCAGATGGGTCCCAGCTATCGACTTCCCCCTGGGCCGTTGGTGCAACCTAACCACCTGCTTTCAGATGAACGCACAGACGCTATGCCCTCTGGTCGGAGTGCTGGTGTCTTTGTGCCGAGTTTAAGAAAATGCCACAGACCGCCGTTAGAGAACTGCCATGGCTTCCATTACCGCTAGCCTCTTCGCCGTCCTCACCGACCGTTTTCTATTATACCGGACGACTTTCGACATGCATGGTTGTTTAGATCGTCAGGGTTCGATTCACTGCTGTCAGTAGTTCAGTACCTCTTGTCTTAACATTGCATTTGCCCCCATCTGTCAGGACTCTCTGATTAGCGTCTTCTGCGTCAGCCCATCAGAACTCTGTCACCTTGCCTGCAATTCTAGTGCGGGGTGCGCTGACAAGCCACCCTGAAGTTAGAGTTTATCACCGTCCGCGCGTTGACGACTTCGACCTCATTGATGGCGTTACGGTCAAATTTATCGTCGTAGCGCAAGGTTTGTCTGGGGCAGGCGAAACAAGCTGGAATAGAGTAGTCCCAGGCGGTAAAGGTTTTCGTTCGGCATGTGGAGTACGGTCAGAGTAGACGGCGAAGTCCCCCTAGCCGTCACCAACTGCAATACATGGCGTCAAAAATTGTCAGACGAGCATTAGATTGTGGGTGAAATGTCCCTTCATCTGTTCTGATTGTCGGATATGATACGGACGATTCGTCCTTGTGTAGGTCAGGATAGAATTGTGAAATAGATGCATGGTAAGCTCGTAACTGACATAGAACCTTCTGCGATCGGCGCAAGATCGACCTGGAGACCAAAATGAGGTAGTTCTCAGTGTGGATCTGAAGGGTATTGTTGTTCTTGAGCAGACAGCGGTCTCTTCCCTCATCGCCATTTGTCCTGGCAAGTTCCAACCAGAGAACGCGAAGCGAAGTCATTCAGTCGTCCAAGCAGCCTGTTACCCAGAGAAGCTGTCCGACAGTGGTTGCGTCTTTGCCTTGCTCTAATCCCTGGAGTAGAGGGCGGACTTCTCTGCTCATCTCACCGGCGGACTAATTCAAAGTGCCATAATTGTGCCAGGCAGCAGCTGGTGCGGACTTAATGGAAGGACCGGCAATATTACCGCCGTCGTACTACCGTTATCCTGTAGCCTGCTTACAGGTATACGAGTTGTCGCGTTGATTTCCAGCCACGAGGTTAGTCCATGATGAGGGGAACGTAATTTATAATGAATAATAAAAAATGAAAATGGTTAAAATTGATGTTTTGGGAGCTCCTATTTACGTTGGGCCTGCCTGATACGACGAAGTCTTGTAATTGCTGAGCACGAGGTTACAGTAGATATGCTATCTCATGAAATGCTGACTGAAATCCGAAAATTTGTTTACAGTTCGAAAAGATTACTTTAATAGGATTGCCACGTTAACTATCTTGTCGCATAATGTCAAGATATTCCAGTCACATAAGGGTGCTGGCTCTCGACCGCTTGTGTAAACTGCATTTTGTAAAAGATGACTACTTGAGCAGCATGATTTTTCACGATAGGATTTCGATGCTTTTACAGAAAAAATGCAAAAAATATTCTTCCGTTTACTTCTTTGGTAGCAAATTACATCTTCAAATTCTTGTACTTGAAGAAAGAGAATCTTCCGGTTTTAAAGAAAGTTTCACATTTCCCGAATAATTTTGAAACCGACGGCTTCGATCACTTACATTTAGGGTTTCCAGACTACAAGCCGCGCAGTTTTTCTGCTGGGGAATTCATACACTTCTACGCACTATTAAAAAGAACATATAAGGCTCACAAAATTTTGCAATGAACGTTGACAACGTTGTCCACTTTATAAGCAGCATTAATAGATGTACTAATGTGATTGGA
Organism: Spirometra erinaceieuropaei; assembly: GCA_902702965.1. Classification (NCBI taxonomy): domain Eukaryota; kingdom Metazoa; phylum Platyhelminthes; class Cestoda; order Diphyllobothriidea; family Diphyllobothriidae; genus Spirometra; species Spirometra erinaceieuropaei. Next base: position 1,768,414 of record CACRXP010000034.1, on the reverse strand, counting down.
CATCTCACGTTAATGAAAAATCTCATATTTAAAGACCCTTTTAATCCGCAAGACACTCTTTCTTCAAGTGTAAAGTTTGAACAAGACGTAATCTCCTGTCAAATGACTAAGGGAAGGAATATTTCCGCGCATATTTTTTTATTAAGTATATTAGAAATGTATAAGGCCATCGAAAATAAATGGAGGAAAGTCAAGCCGCTTACACAACCATTTTTTGACAAAGCGTATTTTAAGCAAGCGGTCGACAAGAAGCTCGGTCGAAAGCCGACATTTTGATGTGCCTGAATTATTTTGTGAAATTGCTGTGCGGAGATTAATATTGCAACCCTACTGGAGTAATCCTGTATAGTCGGGAACGCATTTCGAAATTTCGGTTAACGTTTCCTGCGATGGCATGTCTGCTGTGGGTGTTTTGTATCGAAGAAGTCTTTCTTGCCCTTTCACGGCCCATTTAAATAGGGCGGTTAGGTTTTTCATTGGACTCCGGTCTGAGTAGGATGAGGATTATGCCCTGATCGCAGGTGGGGAGGCTGGCTGCTATTAGAGTCAACCTCTTCCGATCGATGGAATTTTATTGCTCATGTGGCGGCCTTTACTGTGGTTATAACCGAAGCAATCGTTTACGAATGTCAGAGAGAGAGAGGGAGAGAGCGAGAAGAGAGAACCGTGCTGTCCGAGCCACAGTCGACCGAATGGCGGACGGTCGGCCAATTTGGGACCAAATAGTTGAGGGTTGCTGTGCAACAGCGGCTTTTCGGAGAAATTAAGTGACCTTGGGGCATTTCATTCTCGAAGCAAACAAAGCGACGGGCATAATGATGGCGCTTGCACACAACTCCTAGCGAGTAGTTTTGGATGTCTTACAAATTGCACAACTCTGCCATGCGAGCAGGATGACACTTCATTTGGATGTTTCAGTCACAACAAATGCCTCTTCTTTCATAAGGCAGGTCAGTAGCTCATGTAGCCAGCCTGCTTTTTGCTCTCGCCTTTGCATTTGCAATCATAGATAAGTGTTGTCCGACGGTTCTGTTGATGCCCTTCTCATGCCTCATCGTTAATTTGGCATCTCCCCGGACTGATATTTGCGTGCTTGCCACTCATTTTCGCGTCAAAGTATACCGTCCTGTTACTTTCGAGAAAAAGAGTGATTAGAGTGGTTTTAGCTGGCTTATTTGCATAACTAGCGGCAATCGCACATTGGTTTGCTGTATAAAGCTCAAGTGAACATTTTGATTCCAAAATTTGTCACGTCAATAAAGACCAGGGCTTGTGGTTCTTCCTCTTGGCACGCACGGAAGCCTGTTCTAAAAAAACAGTCTCTGGGAGTGGTGCGGCATTGTTTCTTAAAAACTTCGAACGCAATAACACCATTAGGTCATTTTGCAAATACCGGAGTTGATTTTCAGGGTAAATCTCCTTCATTATCACAAAAACCACCTGTGACAACCGAATATCAGATATATGAATGCATGTTTTGCGGTTTATTTATTCATGCTGGTGTGACATTCTCTAATGTTGTTTCATGGCCTTCCTCTTCCAGGGATGCCTCAGCATGGAGCCGGAACCATGGCAATGAGAGGCCAATTATGTTTTTATACTGACAGTCTTGCCATCCTTACCTGCCCACCATTTTTGTGCATTTAACACCTATTTAAAAAACACAAATTTCGGAGATTTCGAGGTTTTTTTGCAGAGAATTCCTGCACCTCCGAAGTGACCTAATTTAATCCACTGGCCTGAAGGGATTGGGTCTGCTAAATTTGATTTGGGGTAAGGATTATGTGACGAGGGACGCACCTCTCTTCCATGCCTGTGTCGTTTTCCTGAATTACACCAAAAAAGAGTGGTTACGGGACGTTTCATTCTGCTTGCGCGCCGTCTTAGTTTTTGCGTGTCGTAGCAATCTTGTTTGCTATTTGGTCTGAGGAAGAAGATGAGCTCGCTGGAACAGATTTATTTGGATGCTTAGGTTTCGAAGAATTTGGTTGGCTCTCCATTGTCAAGGCTTAAAGGACACTTACTCGACCAGGAACTGAAGTGGCATGTCGCGTTGGTCGGCATCAAGCTGATCGAGTCTTTTCTTGTTGCCTCGGCCTCTCAGGGATGGTCGGCTGGCGTTTCAACCGCGTACTTTGTGAGGCACCACTTCGTCGGAGGAGGTAATTGAACCTTTGTTAGGTCTATCCGTTCTTTTTCTTCCTCGCCCAATAAACTCGTCATAGGACTGTCCCTGAATGGCCTACTTAGGTTCTGCGTGGTCGCCTTGTCCTGAGCTTTATGAACGTGGTGACGCAGGACTTTGTAAGATGAAGGAAGTCCAAGGTGCTTATTGGATGGAATTCGCATTAGAATACCATGCCTGGATTGCTAGCCGTCCTGTTTGCGTTTCCCTGCCTAAGATGGTAGCATGGGAATCGAAAGTATGCCCAGATTCTTCAAGGTGCGCTGCTACTTGAGAGTTTTGGGTCAGCCTAGTCGCCGTTCTGTAATTTCCGCCCGGTTTCCCCAACGTAATCGCGGTCCCCTTCATTGCACCTCATTTTGTGGACAACTACCACTTGGTTCGTGGTCGACTAAGTGCATTTTGCGCTCTTACAATGGAGACCCGGCCAGTCTCATCGAAACGTCATGCCCCAGACAAATCCATTCCAGTGAGCTTTTCTTTTTCCTCAAATCATCAACCGCGATCCTTTAAATTTGCTAATTTGAGCTGTGTGTGCTAGTGGACAGCCCTATCACACCAGAGCACGCACACAATTGTCAAAATTATTATTGCGACTTGGTAATGCACCCTGGGATATCATGCGAACCTCCGAGGGCCTTCATGAAACGTTATCACCTGTAGCGGCCGACGACGTAAAGGGTAGCTCAAACCGAGGTAGCGAAGCACTGGTAAGGGACTCTGGCTAAGACTGATATGAACAGATCCGTTAATATGTCGCAATACGCATCCATACGCAGGGGAAGAAGGGCCGTTTGGTAGGTTATAAGATATACTGGGTGGAGACGGGAACTGGGGATACATAGTAGTAAGTTGTCCAAACGGGATGATTTGCAACAAAGTAACCGGTCTACATGGTTGGAGGGGGACACTGACGTGCCAGTTAAACAACCGATGGGAAGCGCAGCCCTGAGAGCAGGGAAGGACCGAGGGAGATGCCAACGTAGAGGTGCGAGCGTTGAGGTAAGTTGCGGGAAGGGAGTCCGCAGTAGTGAAAGGGCGCCGGCCATCTTCACCGACACGCAGTTAGGCCATCACCATCCTAGGTTCGCACGCCAAGAGATTCCCTTCATTCAAAGAGCCTATAAAGATCGTGGGGAGTTAAAACCTGAGTTGAATATTACAGCGGAACGGGTAAAACAGTCAATCATCAGTTGTGAGCAATTCATCGCTGACGCCGAAAGGCGCTGCAATGTGCCTGGTTGCTCACGAAACATCCGCGGATATTTTTCGACACTTCAGTTGGAATAACTTTATACGCTAAGGTCACAGAGGTAACTGACTGGCAGCGTTAGTCCACGCGTGCTGGCGTGCCGACTTTTTACTGAGCATAGTTTTGGCTACCGGCGTGTAGCACCCCCTAGGCAAAATCGCCCTACTAATGTGTAATCTTTAAGTTAGCTTTCGGTGCGCGTGCGAAGTTGATCAATTTTTTGAATGGAATGCACAGGGGCGTAATAAGGTGCTGAAACTGAAGGGCGTCTTTTTTATTTCTAGAGAGTTTAAATCAGGTCAGCGAGTTTGTTATGAGCCAGGTGTACCCCTGCTGCTGCATGGCGCGCGACTTTGTTTACGTCCACTGTAGCACTCGAACACCTGTCGGCTCTCTTATAGGCTAACGAAAGGGTATACAAGCTCGTTATGTAGACAATGCGTGGCAAAAGTATTAGTATCAAGACAAGGCGTGACCTCATGCTTTGTGCTGAGGTGCGCTGAGATTAGACACAAGGAGTGCGCCGACCAGTAAATGTTGCCCTTTAACTCTTCCATCCTGCCTTTGGATTTAAGAACTTTCGAGGTATCGGCCTCCGTATAGTCGATGTGCTTTCTCATGAAATGCTAACTGGAATCCTGAAATGCGTTTTAAATTCGAAAGTTCTACTTAAATGCGGTCGTCATACCACTTATCCTGTCGCATGATGTTAAGATAATCCAGTCACGTCAGGATGTCGACTTTTGACGGAGCTTGTTATCGGCCGTCGGCGAAAAAAGGGTAACTAAAGCAGCACGATTTTCTATGTCCCTATACATTCAAAAATACTGTATGGAAAGACTGCATGAAAATATTCTTTCTTTCACTCATTAGATAGCAAATTTCGTCTTAAAATGTCGTACTTGAACAATGAGCGTCTTTCGCTTTCGAAAAGGTTTCTTATTATGAGATTTCTCACGCCTTTGAAATATCCAATCGTACAACTCCGCATAGTCAGATTTATTAGTGCTGCCTATAAGGTTGGCAATTTAGTCCATACCTATCACAGAATTTTATGATCTTTATACATCGCCTTCATGATAGCACGTGTAAATGTATGATTTTCCTTACACGAAAAATATAAAAGCTTTGTAGTATTTCCGTGCATCTATTCGACAAAACATACTTAAATATATAAGTCAATCAAAAATCAATGGGAAAATTCATATTGTTTAAGTAGTGAATTTTACGGAATATAGTTTATGTCAGCGGTAGGTAAGAAGCTCTTTCGAGAGCTGACATACTCCCGTGAGTAGAATATTTTGATGGTATGCAACACAATAATAAATGTGGCAACCCAACTTAAGTAATCTTGTCAAATCGAAAACACATTTCAGAATTTCAGTCAATATTTCGACAGTGCCCCCTTGGAATCTAGCGAAAGGCCATCTGTGGCATGAGGATCCTTGTTCCCTCATCGAACCCAAGGCTCATTTGCGATGTGGCGGTAGGAGTCAGCTTATCGTTTCTACCCGCTTATATTTAAAGATTGAGCAATGTAGGCCTCACAACCAGTGTCTATTCGAATGTATGTAGTGGTGCGATAATCCTTAGCTGCATACGTCACCATTCTGCGGTTCCCACGAGATGTGTGATTGAGATATTTTTCACCGAGCATTTCATCGGGCGGGAGTGACGATCTCTTTAGGAAATAAGCGGTTTCTGGATTCGGTTATTCCCGTCTCATAGATTTCTGACCAGCATTGTTGGAAACTATTCCAGGCCTCGCAACTGTCACTAAAGCGCATGGAACTTTGAATTCGATCGCCCGGCAAAGTGACCTGCTTGGTATTTCCGTCGCCCCCGCTTCAACGTCCTCCTCGAGCGTATCATTTTTTCGAATAAAGTATACTATCTGTAAAGAGTGACAAACTAACATGGTTGACTGTACTCATGCAATAACTGGTCGTCCGAGAAAGTTGTGCAGTCTCTTATCAATGGGCACAAGCTGTCTGTATGGCATCATACTACCGTGTCTCTTGTCAGCGCATACGGGCATTAGGCATTACAATCACCAACCAGTGTCGGGGTTAGCGGACACCAGAATGGAGGATTTATCCAATAGGGGACCCTGAACTGCGACGGCTGACGGCACTAAGTCATGTCTGATACAGAAAGAGATTGTCTGTTGTACTGGCTGCTTGTGTGTATGCGTTGCAGCTAGGTCGAACTTTCTTATGCTTAAGTAGTATATACTAGTGGCCAAAAAGTGGTATGTTAAAATGGTGGGTGGATGGTAGTGACTGCCCGGAAGCAAGTGCGCCCGAACTTCACACGACGACTTGGGTACAGATTAGGGCATATAGGATAGTGCGAAATGGCTTTACGGAAGGGGTATTTGTGATGGAGGCGAGTAGATTAATATTTCGAGCCGCGCCGTAAAGAAGGTGGCGGTACAATGATGGCAGTATCCTTACAGCCTCTCACTCGACACAGAATACTCAGTATCAATGTATTTCAGGAACTTTCGGTGTGTTCCCTTGAAATGCCTATTGGTTTAATACAGAGGAACTATATGGAGAAAATGGAAAGGAAGTAACATGAAAGAAATACAAGGGAAATAACAAAAACTGTACAGATGGACAGAGAATTTCATGTGTTAACAGCATTTAGAGGCATGTGAACTCGGTTTGTTGATTAAATGCAGCAGACAGTTGAAGCACACCTAAGATACTGGAAAAGGAGTATAATTTTTTAGTCTGCAGGCATCGTGGTGAATGCGAGCAGCGGTGTGCGACGTGTTTCAAAAGTAATAAATTACACACACATATGTTACTTGAATGTTGGCAGTAGCATCTTCGTTACAGTCAGAGCCATAAAAAAACTTTGGAACTTTTTAGGACCGGACGGTGGAGACCAGTAGACTTCAGGAAGATTAAAGTCACTCGCAACCAATTGATACGTTAAACTTAATTCGGTCGCAGCATGAAATGGCTGTGAGCGACAAGGACCAAAATTATCATTACCACTGGGTAGGTGATAGACACAGTCGACACGTAAAGAGAACTTTGTTTTTAAATCAGCTTGGAGTAATCAGCCGCCTCCTGACGCGGAAATGTGTTAGATTTTTCGCGGACAAATGCAAGCGTTCACTTAAAGTTAATGCAACCCCCCCCCCAACCACGACCGTCTTAGTGATCATGGCGAATGCAAGTGTAGACTAAAGAGCGAGTTCGGAGCCAGTTACGGAAGGTGTTGCCCATGTCTTCATTGTTAAAATAATATCTGGGCAATAGACGAACATCAGAATCTGAAGGAGAGCCATCTTATTTAACAAGGATCTGGCATTTAGACCAAAGCTTTAAAAGAAAAGGGCTGCTTATTTCTGAGGGAAGTGAGCTACGTCGTCCATTGTTTCGCATCCTACGCAACATATGGTTCGGATGCACCTGCCCGGTTGTGCAAAACATTTTGTGACATCAGAGACCCTAATATGGATAAAGAGGCGTAGGATTTGGAGGAGGAAATGACGGGCGGGGAAACTGATTACTGTAGTTAACTGGCTGATTATCTACTGGAAATCAACAGGCAGGATATTGCAACGTCTTCCCGTCGAAATTGGACTGTGGATCGAGTGAGTTAACCGACCTCTGATGAACATTTACATGAGAATTCTATTGACTTACGTGAAAGCAGGTGGCCTTGAGTGGTGGGAAGCTTAAACTAGGTTGGGAGATAAATAACTGGGGGCGACTCACGCACAAACTATTTCCAGGATAGATGGAATGGCTTTGGTAAGTAGCCGGTATGCGGGACAGAATTATTTGGGGTTATAATTGGAGCTACGAGATCTAAAGACAAGGTCCGCTGTAAAGACTTAGTAGACCTGAGATGAGGCTGTGTACCACTGAATGGAGTTATGCTACCTCTATTTTGGGAGAGTATCCGGAGGATTAGGGACAACTGGACTGCTGCTAGTTTGGAGGCAGACGAAGGCGTTATGTGGCTTGAGTGTGAGAGAGAAACATGACTAAGGGGAGGGAGCGAATCGGATCTCGCAGAAGCAGGGTTAGCTGACTCCTCACGCGTGTTTGTATTATGACCGAGTTGGTGAGCAGTTGACTGAGGGGATCGGGGTTTACTTGAGAAAAGGAATCGAATTCTAGCTGTATGGTAATAGGGTCGTGAAAAAGAAAACATTTCGCGTTTTCCAGATACGCAGAAACATGATCTCGGTGGGCAAAAATGTACGAGCGAGTCAAGAGGTTTGCATTCTTCAGTTGGTACACCGGACAATCTTCCAAGAATTGAGAAAATAATGCCAAACTGTAGCGAGAAATCGTTGCAGTTGCACAGTGCGTAGAGATTAGACTGCCTATCAGTAATAATGGGTGTCGAATGACTAGTAATGCCTTCTGACTTGTATTTAGTTAAACCGTGCTTATGCACAGAGGTCTGGAGATTTCCCCCGAGATGTGGCTTTGCTCTCATCCTGTCTCAATAGAAGATGCAATTAAGTAAATGTTTGCTTGATCAGGTTGTGCAGTTTCAACAAGAGGTTAGTGGTGTAAAAGGTGTATACAGTTAGACGGAAATCGACTGCACAAAATGCGAATTGTAGATTGCAAGTGTTAGTCAACAGGCACGGACAAGCAAAACTTAAAGGACAATGGTGACCGGGATTTCTAAGAGAATATGCCCGTATTTAATCAAAAAAACAAAGGCTTAAGGCCTTTGTGTCACTTCTAAAACACTTAAAAATAATACCTTTCACTTATCTTCAAATTTGGAACCAGCGGTAGTAAAGGATGCCAAACATTATACGTTGTGGATACCCAGGGCCGCTGAAATTTGAAACAAAAAATGTGTACCCACAGCCGCATCTATTGATAAGAGCGGAAGGTGTTCTAAGTTTGACGTTGCTATCAACCAGAAACTGTTGACGCACAGCGACACGACACTGGGCCAGTTAGGCACACTGGGAGAAAGGATAATTACTTTAAAAGAAAACAGACACAAGTGTGGTTCTCATAATCATTGGTAATCGTCAATGCGCTGTCCAGCTATCGATAAGTGGGCATGTAAGCATTTAATGCAGGGCTCGATTTTTCGAAAACAAACTATGGTTAAAAATAGTTTGGCAAATGTAGTCGCCTATGGTTCTCGCAATGAGTAATTTGCCCGTAAGCCTGTACTGAGGGACTTTACGCTATACTGTGCCAAGGGAACTGATCGGCAGCCGAAATGGAACCAGAATGCCGGAGCTTTGCATTGAGGGGATTGGGACACTCTGGGTGTGCGTGGGGTCTACGACTTTGATTGAAACGAACGTCTCGCTGCGCATGCTTCAAGCTAAGTCCCGGGAATCTGAACGGTCTGAAATCTTATCACGATGCCGGAAAGCCATATTCCAGATCGGAGAGGTAATTTATTCATATTTGAGGAGGTAGAGGTCCAGTGGAAACAGATGGCACGAGCTACTTACGTATACGTGTGGCTGAAAGCCAAATCCAGTTCTTAATCTACGGATTTTGCACGTACATCCTATTTTAGAGTTTACCTATGCCAGACAATGTGGAAAGACAGCCTGAATTATCGCTTGTTGGAAAAAATTTTGAAATGATATCACGAATCTTCTCTCTTGCAAGTTCGCACAAGCGTATGACTCCTGTAATTGGGCACATGGCACTCACAAAGTATTGTAATGGACATGAACTGAGTCACTGAATGCCATAATTAGCTGGAGAACGAAGATCCACACGTTGAAATATGTTTGACTCCAAAATTCAAGATTTTCGAGTTGGATCAGTCGGAATGGGTTAAATTACTTTCTTTTGCAAGTACTGATGAATACATGAATGGGCATGCGGGGATCAAGTTAATTTCGGAAGCAACTCATCTCTGAATGATTGTCAGAAGTCGCGAACAGACAGTCGCTTATAATCATTACAAAGATATTGACAGGAAAACCGTCAGAAAATGACCCCAGTAATGAGCCCTGTCTAAAGACCCGACTAGATATCGGAGCACGTATATTTGTGATTTTGGTCTTACATAAAGCAGGGAATTTTATTACCGGAAGGTCGACTGAACAATCCAAAACCAGAGTAGCGCTTGTTAGTTGTTTTTTCTGTTTGAATATTTTGCACTATGACCTTTTGCCCTTGACGCTACTTCAAACCGGTGTAAAGAGCAGATATTTGTAGTTAATTTTGTTTTAATTACTTTTGTTAATGCTCTCCTGAGCGACAATCCGCTCTCTTTGAAGCGACGGTTACGGATCGCGAAGCGGACGCGCAAGAGGTGAAACCCCGCGTACCGACACCCAGACAGGAAGGAGGGTAAATCGGAGGAAAGCTCGCGCATACCTTCTGGTTCCCTTACTCTACTGTCACCCCCTTTACCCCCTGCCCACGAATTACAATTTCCCTACTTGTTCTCCATTCAATAAACGTTCCTTGTTGGAAGTTCATTTCTGGTATTGACTGTTGCGATTCGCGTGATCATACCCATAAGACCCACACACAAAGGAGAGACGTGATGGATATGTCCGCTATACCTCCTACAGACGAACAGACTCAACTATCTCCCAAAGACCTCAACACAGACGAGACCAAGTCTTCAGGTAACCCGTGTATTACAATGGTGGCAGCGCGCACGACAGAACCGTCTAGCCCTAGAAGAACACCAGCACCCTACTACCACGTCATACCATCCTCATTTCATATTTTTGATGGGGAAGAAGACTTCGGGGATTGGCTAAATCTACTTGATTTCTATTTGGAGGAAGTACCTGACAACGAAAAAAGCCGCGCCTTATTGAAACATTTGGCAAGTAGGCAACTCCGCCAGGTGCTTAATTCTGGAGTATCAGGACGTACTCCATATAAAAACCTTTGTTGCCAACTACGCCGTCTATTCTCTCCAAGACCTTCCGTAGGACAGTCGACTGAAAAGTTCCTCGACCGCCGTCAGCAGCCACACGAGTCTCCGCGCCAGTTCGCGGAGGATATGCTGAGATTATGTAAAGAGGCTTATCGCTCTTTGAACGCTGCGGACGCCGAGGAAGTCACCCTTCACCATTTTATAAAAGGGTTGTCCTCTCGTACTCTAGCCGAGTCACTTCAATTACAACCTCCGGCATTTTTAGAGGATGCTATCGACCGAGCAGACCGTTTCGTCGAAGTTGAAAGATCCAAAGTTTCCCCTGGACAAAATTGGCGGCCGGCACCTCCACGCCCCCAAATGGCAAATGCATCTAATTTTACGCCACAGCGTTTTGGGCACAATTTCAATAACGGTGCTAGATTTCGTCCACCACATCCCAGGTATCAACCACGGAGTAATCAAATAAGGGAATATCAACCACCGCAGTGCCAGTGTGGAGTGCGACAGTGGCTGCCGGAGGACAGACACTCGTACCAACAACCTGGTAGCGTTTCTATCCCAGTTTGTTCTGTGCCGTCTGATGACCCATCATTCTTTATTTCTATTTATGTTGAAAACAAACCCGTTAGAGCCCTTATAGATACTGGCGCTACACTCTCACTTGCTAACCCACTTATCTTTACTCATCCTCTACACGGACGTATACATAAATATGGGCCCCTCCCTACGTTAGTCGCCGCTAATGGATCCCCCTTAGAGTGTTTAGGGATTGTCCACATCAAGTTACAATTCGAACATTCGTGTAAGGACCATGACTTTTGGTTGTCCCCGGATTGACATGGGACTTATTGTTAGGTATGGATTTCCTTAGCAAATATGACTGCTTTATCAATGTCAGAAATCGAGCGGTCAGTTTTGGTGGAGGAATAGATTTGGCAAATACTAACAATTCGTTTGATGAGGCCGTCGTTTGTGCACGAATTTCTGCCGTCGTGAATCTTCCACCTACAAATATCGATGATGTACTGAAAGACCACACAGACATGGACATGGAGCATAAGGAGGGTCTTCGATCACTACTTTTATCTTTTCACGATGTTTTCGCATGGGACGAAAGCCAGATTGGTCGTACGAACTATATGCGACACTCTATTGAGACCGGAAACGCGAAGCCGGTGTGGCAACCCCCGAGACGGATTCCGGCCCATTTACAGGCAGAGCTTAGCGATCTTCTGGATAAGATGTTGAAAGCTGGGATTATTAAACCCTCTCGCTCACCCTGGGCGTCTCCAGTTACCCTAGTACCAAAGAAGGATGGCAAACTACGTTTTTGTGTGGATTACAGACGACTGAATGCCCTTACGGTTAGGGATTCTTTCCCTTTACCTCGGATTGACGTTACTTTGGACGCCTTGGCTGGTGCTAAATGGTTTTCCACCCTGGATCTAAAGTCTGGATACTGGCAAGTTGAAGTTGAACCCAAAGACCAACATAAAACAGCTTTTATACTGCCACAGGGATTGTTCGAATTCGAGACCATGCCTTTCGGCCTTTGCAACGCTGCGGCCACTTTCCAAAGACTGATGCAGGTGGTTCTAGCACATCTTTTCCCAACGCACTGCTTGGTTTATCTGGATGACGTGATTGTGTTCGGTAGGTCTGTAGACGAACATAACCGTAGGCTCATGGCGGTACTGACAGCTTTACGTGACGCTGGGTTACGCCTGAACCCGGCAAAATGTTCTTTTCTTCGGCAGAGGGTCATTTACCTGGAACATGAAGTCAGTGCAGAAGGCATATACGCATCTCCAGAAAAAATCGACGCTATCCGCACATGGCCCCCGCCGAAGTCAGCTACCGAGGTGCGCAGTTTTGTTGGTCTTGCATCATATTACAGACGGTTTATCCCGCATTTCGCAGAGCTTGCACGACCGTTACACAGATTGACTGAGAAAGGTAGACAATTTACTTGGACGGATGATTGCCAGACATCGTTCGAGGAATTAAAAAGTCGGCTGATATCGGCCCCGGTGTTAATGCTACCGAACACAGCTACAGATGCCCCACCCTTTGTCCTCGATACGGACGCTAGCGGATTTGCTATTGGCGGAGTTTTATCACAGTCAGACGATTCAGGAAATGAACGCCCAATTTGTTTTGCGAGCAAGTCTCTAAATAAGGCACAACGAAATTATTGCACCTATCGTAGGGAGTTATTTGCCCTGATGACCTTCGTTAAACAATTTAAACCGTTCTTATTGGGGAGACATTTTATTATCCGTTCGGATCATAAAGCACTACAGTGGCTGCAAAATATGAAAGACGCCGAAGGGCAGTTGGCAAGATGGCAGGAAACTCTGCAACAATTTGATTTTACCTGCCAATACCGGCCAGGAACGAAACATAACAATGCGGACGCATTGTCCAGGAGACCTGCAGCAACAGAGGATCTCTCTAGATACAGGGAGGATGCTACCATAAACGCCATAACGGTTAGTGAACCCACACGTCACCACTGGGCTGTCGCGCAGAGTACAGATCCGGACACAGCTATCGTTTACGACCACCAGCTCCACGGTAGACACCGCCCCACTGATACTGATCTTTGTGGCTCCTCCGACATTGCTCGAATCGTGAGGAACCATTGGCAACACCTGTATCTAGAAAACGACCTGCTTTTCTTCAAAGACGACATGAACAATCAACCACGGCTCGTCGTTCCTGGGAGCTTGGTCATTCCAGTCCTAGAAGACATCCACAGAGAATTAGGCCATGTCGGACACACGAAAACAGAGGCCGCGGTAAGGCAACGTTTTGGTGGCCGCACCTGCGGGAACAGGTGGCTACGTTCTGTAACACTTGTCCGACTTGTGCATCTTTTAAGGGCTCAATACCCAAACGCAGGGCTCCACTCCAACCTATGACCACAGCATTTCCCTTCGAGCGAGTCGGCATTGACGTTATTGGACCACTGCCTTTTACACCTGCAGGTAACCGTTACATTCTGGTGATGGTGGATTATTTTACGAAATCGGCGGAGGCTGTTCCATTACGCCGGCAAGACGCCGCGTCGGTTACTAACGCCCTACTGAGCGAGTGGATCTGCCGGTTTGGAGCCCCGCTTTCCTTACACTCGGATTGTGGAGCTAACTTTGAAAGTAAACTCGTACGCGATGTGTGCGATCTCCTACTCATCCACAAGACACGGACTACCCCGGCCCACCCAGAAGGCAATGGACAAGTAGAACGTACGAACCGCACCATTATCAGTCTCCTGAAGGCATTCGCCGAGGAACACCACCCCCATAACTGGGATACACGGCTGCCTTATGCGATGATGGCTTATAGAGCCACTATTCACTCCTCTACCGGCTACGCACCATATCATATGCTGACAGGACGCCAATTCAGATTACCAGCAGATTCACATTTTCCACTCCACTCACAAGCGTCGGACGTGCCAGACAAGTACGTACTCGATTTACAAGAGACGTTACGAGTCACACACAACTTGGCACGTGAACACCTCAAAGCCGCATACGATAGACAGAAGGAATATTTTGATAGGAGAACAAGCGGGTCAACCTTTAACCACAGTGACCTAGTCCTACGCTTTAGATCTATTCCCCCGGTCGGCACGACGGCAAAATTCTTCTATCCATGGGAAGGCCCTTACGTGATCACAGATGTCCTCTCTCCCACCACGTACATCATACGTGATGCGAAAATGCCGGACGGCCCAACGTTTACGGCACACTATGACAAACTCAAACCTTACAGAGGTCGACTTCCCATTGCGAGAGATGATACCCTTCCTATCATCCCATCCCACCTAGTCCCGGAACCTACAGTTGAGGTCGAGATTGGTGATGGTCATGACCCGCCGGCCAACGGCCCTGAGGACAGGGCCATATCTTGAGGAGGGGGGAGTTGTAAAGAGCAGATATTTGTAGTTAAGTTTGTTTTAATTACTTTTGTTAATGCTCTCCTGAGCGACAATCCGCTCTCTTTGAAGCGACGGTTACGGATCGCGAAGCGGACGCGCAAGAGGTGAAACCCCGCGTACCGACACCCAGACAGGAAGGAGGGTAAATCGGAGGAAAGCTCGCGCATACCTTCTGGTTCCCTTACTCTACTGTCACCCCCTTTACCCCCTGCCCACGAATTACAATTTCTCTACTTGTTCTCCATTCAATAAACGTTCCTTGTTGGAAGTTCATTTCTGGTATTGACTGTTGCGATTCGCGTGATCATACCCATAAGACCCACACACAAAGGAGAGACGTGATGGATATGTCCGCTTTACCTCCTACAGACGAACAGACTCAACTATCTCCCAAAGACCTCAACACAGACGAGACCAAGTCTTCAGGTAACCCGTGTATTACACCGGTTCCCGGGCTATTCCGCATGTTTGCCTAAAGGCTCATTTTCATCGTACTGCTTTTAAGTGGCATCGCTTATGCATGCGTCAGGACGATTGTAGAATTTGCAACGCAGTCCCTTGTGCTGAATTACGTTTACGATGGAAGCGACACGCCTATTGACAATGGGCAATGGACATTTAATTCTAACAGCCTCCCTCGTTTGTAAAAAAGTTCACTTAACTACAATTTCCTCAGTTATCGGCGACGATTTTTTTTCAAACAGCGAGCTTTTAGTACTCGACTTACGTTTCGACGATGCGGGTCTCCATCAATGCTGTTCGCAAAACAGCTTAATTTGTTCCTGTGTAGCAAATGTCACCATCGTAAGTTTGCCCCGAAAGCTCGTACGTGTGTTTAAGATCCCTAAGTTACCGAAACCGGAACTAGTCGCTTGGTTCCTGCCCCGAAATCAGACTATCAGTGAGTTAATACTGCCTTTACGCTTATTATTAGCAGCTTTAGATATCTTGGACACCAGAAACTCCTAGCGATTCAAAGGACTTCTTCAGTGAATGCACATCGTACCTTTATTGCCACTTCGCTGTGTATCTTTGGCCTTTTGACGTCGTTATCAACCGGTATTATTGGGCTCCTATGGCTGCGCAGTCGACCCTTCTGGAAAATAACGACGATGCACGTCCAGTGTTCTATGTGGAACTTAAATTTCTTAAGCAAATTCATTACTATTGTTACCTCCAAGACAATGAATCTCCCTTGTCTGCTTTCTGTGTTTGTGGGCTATTCTTCAGCAGAGAGTTAACATCTTGTTCTTTGACCACGAAAACCAACACGAATTTGGAATCCAGTTCTAGTTCCTTCAAGAGTCATTTGAGAAGTACCGAGTGAACAGAGCGACTAATACATAAGATACATAACGAACATTAAAGTTTTAGAAACTTTCATTGGGCAAAAGCACATTGGACTAGCAGCCATCTACTAGCGTGCCGTGCGGACTCTTTTTATGCAGAAATACTAAAAACACGAGCACAGAGAAATCTGCAGTATTAGTACGCGTACTGGTTCTGACCATGGTCAGAAATCTGAGGACATTAGGCTTGATCGAGTGACACAATTCTGTGAACGTTTTAGAGATTTTAAAGCCTACAAAATATCTAATACATTTATTGCTATCTCAACCAGGGGTTTTCCGAAAACCAGGTAAAGATCGCATTCTGGCAGGTTAAGTAGGAAGAAATGAGTTTTCTGTCCCACACGGTCCGTAATCCGCCTGCTAATTAGCTGGTCAACTGTGGAATCACGGACGTTCCCAAACAGTTTTATTTTCCTGTTTGGCTTTTGGCCATCGTTTATAAGCTCTTGCTGTCTATTGTTCTTTTGGGTTAACGCGAATGTGGTTGGCCAAATGGTGCCTCATGTGGTGTTTTTTAGAAAATAGTAATTAGAAAAAGCGCCAACCTTATAAGGCTGGTTGAGTCTTAGAATCGGTGCTTATGGGCTGGGCTAGGATCTTATGTGTCGTGGTTAGAAGGATTCAATGCAAGACTTACGATAAAACCAACATAAACAGATTATCCGGCACCTCTCTAGAGGCACTGTCCGGGTCAAACCTGCAGTGCAATGTTAATTGTTGCATTCCTATCAGAGGCATGTTACCCTAGAATTTTTGACGCGTAAAGTAGCAACCGGCAAGATTCCATTCCAGATAGAATTACTTTGCCGGCATTTTCATCATATCTTTTTCAAAACACAGCTGTGTTTTTAATACGTGTGGCAATGAATAGACCAACTAGTCTATGGCGTAAACCACAGTCAAGAATCCTGAGTCACTAACTATCCGTCGGAAATTACCATTTATGTTCTATTCTAGGACGGATCGCCAGAATCACATTACCCGAAATATATCCCGTTAGTCAGACGTAAACTAGAAGCTGTCAGCGCCATATCAAAACATGACACAGTGTAGCTTTAAAGACCACATTATATATTGAATGGTCTTGTCCAAAGTGACGACCAACGAGGGAAATGGGTGTTCTGACCTTAAGAAAAGGGTTTCTGCTGCTTACTGGAGATATTTCAAACATTCCCCTTGAGTAATGAAGTCTAGAGATTATGGTTTCCTGTCGCGCAACAGATCGATGACTGGTTTAGGTTAATGTAAAGGACAATCGAAACCAATTCACCGGATCATACGGTAAAAATATTCATATATTCATAAGTTAGGTTGAACAAGTGGAGCTAAGGTAAGAACTAATGTCCGTCCGGCAATTTGCTTGTGTCTCAGTGTCTTTGGTATAGAACGTTTGTCAGTTCAATTTCTAGAATTTGATTCTGCTTCGATGGTTTACACATAAGTAGTCGACGGTGGTTATTGGTGAACGTGAATTAAGATCCGACCGGGGTCAAAATAAGTTTCAAATTTAGATGAGTGGACCTGGTGGCACTCTTATTTGTCTATGGCGTCGACACTACCAAATCCACTGTGCTAGCCTCCGTTAGACAAGCCTTGTAGTCACTTGATTGACGGAGGACTGTCTGATGAGGGCGACGGTATTAAAGTGTGTGTACTACAAGACTGTTTACGGCCACTTTAGCGAGAAAAATATTGACATTTTCCTAGGTGTGGTAGCATGAACTAAGTGGTCAACCGCATGGACGCCATATGCACCGATTCATCCCGATAGAGGACGGAACGTGGTCCATACCATTTTGCCTTGGCGTTAGGGGGGCGGTGTCAATTAAGAATGAGGGAGATTTACTGACAAAGAAAGCGACAGTGGAATGGCTATTTCTAGCTACCTTGCCGTCATCAGTCAGCGACATCCCAGTCCCATCTGGTTGAATACTTCCGATCGCAGCCGACGTTGCTCGGTGACCAGCTGGCTTAGTCGTCAGCTTATGATGCGCTGGTACTTGGACTTGGCGTATCGCTGACTGCTAAAGAAGAAAAGGCCAGTAATAGTGCGAGTCGACTCATTATTCTTTGGTCAATTCTTAATTTTTAAAAGTACGAAATTATTGTCTAGAAGTTTGGCAACTCAGGACTGTTTGGTAGGAATAATATGCTTTTTCGTATAAATTAAATACGTGGTAGATTTGCTTAACGGACCTAGTGTCTGTGGAGCTGCCTAGCTAATAGGCAGTTTAGTTCAGTTGCTCTACGGTCCGTTTACAGTTATTCAGCCACAGAGAGCTCCAGGCAACTAACTCCGAATTTCTAAGGATATCTATTGATAGAAGAAAGAGGGTGAAGGACAAACTATGGGCATACATTTATCAATGAAATGACTCTGAAACTGCGATCTTCAAGGATATGCCCGTAGTTGTGGTTTGGTAGGTTACCAACTGACGGGACAATTAGCTCTTCCTCTCAACTCAGGATTTAACACTTAACGATC
>CACRXP010000034.1:1731908-1749953 GCA_902702965.1 Spirometra erinaceieuropaei | reverse complement strand
GTTTATCTGCGTCAACCACTGCGTCCTACGTTCATATTCTGTCATCTTGATTCTGTCCGGACCATTGGAACGCGATGGGGTATTAGGCCGAGCAACACGAAACAGGAGATTAGATGCCTGAGAGAGTAAACGCCATTTTAAACAAGGCAGTCATCATTTAATAGAGATATGCTCCGTCAATTCGAATAGCTAGTCTGAATGCGACCAGACCATTCGAGTGTGGCACAGCTTGAGAGCTGATACCATAATTGGTGCTTGTCATGTCTTACAAAGCAAATGTGAGCCCTGAATGTGCGTTGACCCGTGAAACGACGTTAGGCGACCTATTTTAATGTGGTTCGCATGTGTGCCTCTCTGGGGTCGCCCTAAGTTCACAGCGTTGATTCCTAAAAATTAACACTGTAATGAATCACCAATCAGGCTTGTGGGGTTGGCCACAGAGACCTTGTGATGAATGTTTTCGGGACAGAGTATATGCAAGCCGAGGCTCTGTCTTCTCCTGAATCTCTATGGTCTCTAATTTAGTTTTCAAAATTAAAATGCAAACTTACCTTGAACGATCACATCGTTTAGAGACTTGCCATAAACTCGAATGCTTGTCCAATGACTTCACTAGCTTTTTCTAGTTCCAAATACCTGATAGAATTTACCAGGTTGGAGCATAGCAATTGCTTCCTCTTTTGAGAACTTAATTGAAATGGAGAAAACCTTTTATTGCCTGCGATTCATCCTGATTATTCCGGTTTCTAGGGTTCCTGTTTACCACGTATATGAGGGAGAAATTGAATTAGCGGGTCTTCCCGAAGACGAGGACTACTTAGAGGTGTCCGAACGTGGATTAATCAACGCTAAAAGTACAGTCTATCAGCCAGAGGCAACAGAGGCGCCTTGGGCGACGTCGGTTGGAGATGGTTATAAGGAGGCGAGCGTGGCCTACGAGGACGTCGTAACTGCTGATGGCTCGGAGGCTCTTGGCATTAAGCCCACTGAAACCTGGGTGGAGGACCCCATAACTTTGTCGACAAACGATTACGGTTAGCTACGTCTGGAACGCTAGTGGGTTTTGTCAAGCAAATATATCCTGCGTGCGTCTACGCTTCTTTGCCCTCCACAAGGCTGACCATATATGCGTTTGACCCACCCTACGACGACATTATTTCAGAGGAAGGTCTTCCTTCGCAAGTAGACCTCTCCAGGCTTCTTCCTGGGCGTTTTTTCCACCTGATTTGCTGCCAAAAGTCGTTAATTATTTTTATGTAAAACGTTCATAATTTTCTCTCGTTTGACTCGAAACCTCTATGATCGCTTGGGAGCAAGAATTATGGGAGTATGCAGATGATTATACCTGTTTTTGCCTCTTTAAACTGTTTACCATGAGTTGGCTGTGGTTTAGGTGCACTACCACACTGTTTTCCTGTACCACCCAGAATGAAAGCATTTAGGAAACCAGTATTTTATCTCTTACAGGTTATTGAATCCGTGAACTCAACTCATGTATCTTCCCTAGAGGCGGTGAAGTTGGACCGCTTGTTATTTTGTGCCTCTGAGTCTGAGGCCATGTACGAGCGTCTCACTGCTGAAGGTTCTGACTACACGTGGATTCGAACGCTTCGTTAGTCAACGACCATGCGCATTGTCATCTGAACGTCCGTTTAAGCGATGCCTCTACCTTCACCCGCATGATTGGTGTGTGTTCGGAGTCGCCTTTTCCCACCTCGTCTCCTTAGCGCAGGATGTCCCTAATTACTCGCACAATCTGACCGCAGCCTTTGCGTTTGCAACGACAGCCATTGTCGCAGTGGAGGATTGGGTCGCCTGCAGGGTTGTACTCTGTCCGGCACAATCGATGCATGGGCCGGGGAGGAGTGTCGGTCCTGGCATGTGCCACCCGGAAGCAAATCCTGGCATGAAATGCGTTTCCGCGCTGGGACACTTCAGAATCTGTCCTTCTCTTAGGGGATTTTGGTGGATTTGAAAGCCAATTTCTCCCCGCGTGTGGTCATCTGCTCAGAAGCCGACAATCTCTACAGCGTCAGTGTTGCCTGTGCACTGTGTTTACTGTTGCTCCGAAAATTCCCCGTTCGCGTTTGTGCGGTGATAAGTATTATATGTTCTCATGGTTTCTACACGTACAACTCAAGGTCTAGGCCGGGTTCAGGCGAGAATTATGCAACCGCACTACAACAGCGCCACTGATTACGCCTCTGCCCGCTAAGTTCCGAAATTCGTAGATGTTTTGGCAGATTTTGAATAATTCATATTGGCAACCGTGAAAAACGCGTCACCTTGGTGGGATTCGAACCCACGCAGTGAAGGGGAAGGCTTTAGTACAACCAACGCTCTAACCACTTGAGCTAGAAATTCCTGCTTGGGCAGTCAACTTACTGTATCAGATTTGTGGATTCCAGACGTTGCAGTAGGTTAGATGGGTAACTTGACCCAAATGTGGGTAAACTGGCGTCGTCCGGCGGGGCCTCGTAGCTGAAGCGGTTAGAGCGTTGGCTTTAATAAAGCCTTCCCCTTACTGCGTGGGTTCGAATCCCACCGAGACGTCGAGATTTTCACAGTTGTGTCAATATGATCTTCCGAAAGGTCAAATCGAATGATGGTAATGTTCACTAGGCTGTTATAATCATAGTACGTGCAGAAACGGAGTTTGCGTTTAGTTCCGATCACCAAGTAGGCAATCTTGCTGCGAAAAGCAGCAGCAGCGTAATCCACCAACCCAAACGTAAAAGTAAAAGCGGGTAAGACGTTTAGTGTGCTGTTTGAGACGCCAGATGTCCAATAGAGATATCACGATGAGTATTTTCAGTACATTTAAGTAATTCAGCGTCGAGATCGGCTGCTTCACGTGTTGGGTGCAGACGTTAATTTGTTTATGATGAAGGTTAGACTGTAGCCGCGACTGCCTCTCTGTCATTTTCACCCCCGCCGAGCTCGATGATAGGACAGATTTAGGAAGGCTGGGGACGGGCGCGACAATGACAGAGTTAACGGCAAGTGTGCGCATGCCACACGGAATCCTGTCCCTTATTGTACCTGTACTAGACATAATTTGGGGGTCTTAGATTCCATTGCAGTTTTCCTCCCACGCCCGAGTGCGACAGAAGTAGCCCTCCGGTAGACAGCCGACTACCCCCGGCTGTAAGTGGGCAGTGGAGCTTTGAAAGTGCCTCTAGTCGCTTATAATAAGAAACTAAAAACTCGAGTCACTTTCCCTCTACCGCTCACATTCCCATACACGCTAGCGACTTGTCTGAGTCAAGTTGACTGGAAATTATATCGGTGTTAAGCGGCTGTTATGGTGCGATGCCGATTATATCGCAACTTCGTCTGCATGTGTATGTGTCCTGGTTATGACCGGCTGAATGTAGACAGAATCATCCCTAGACCGTCCCATGTTAATATGCGCGTATAACTTGAAGCCACTACTTTTTTCGAATAAAAAGTGTGGAGACGATGCGATTTGCTGCCAAATGAGTAAAAGGAAGCATATTTTGTGCAAATTCTCACAAACTACATTTAGACGTGTAAGGACGTAAATATTCTGAGCCTGCATGGGACACACCGCTGGCTGAAAATTGAAACCAGCTGCTAAACAGCTCGTCAGGAGTGCGCTATGTCTGTTTTTAATTTCCACTCAGATAAATTATGCGCTGACTGAGTTTTAACCTGAAGGCGTTGAGCGCCATTGCTCACGTACCTGCGGGAGATGTAACCCAGTGGTTCGTAGCTCGCCCCCACACCTGTTTCCCTTGTTGTAGATGCTACCATCGTTGCACAGCATGACCTCACCTTACACATGCCCGAAGCGTCTTTACGTCTCTACTGTAAAGAGTGCTGGCTGGAGGCTAGTTCTTCAGGTTGACACCGGGCAAAGCGTCGTGGGTTTGAGACGTCCTTTACTGTAGGATACGCTTTTTCTCTGCCATACGATTCCCCTTCTCTTTATCTCTTTGAGGGACCTGACAGTGCTCAGGGTTCATCTCTTTAGTGCGACTCCGTTAGCATAGGGGTTACGCTGGCCTGATCTTTGATGTCGTGTTAGATGCGGCTCCGGACGCGCCAGCCATCCTTTTGTTGGTCAAAAACCTAGTCATTTGATGTGTGGCGCAGGAGGTGTGGAGTGTAACGCCAAGGTACGTGCTCTGCCGTGCCATCAACTGCGTCCTCCCATGTCTCCGGTCTTCTTGACTTTGTGTTATCAACGGGCCAAGGTGGGGAGGAGGGGAGAGTGCGATAGATGCTGTGAAAGTCCACATCCAATATAAACTGCATCAGGCACAAGTCACCGTACTGCTCCCAGCTTTCTGTGGGGCAGACGGGGAACATCGTAGGAAGACGACGGTCGAGCTGTTGTATGACTGAATTTAGCCAGTCACACGGATTTCGCCCGCACTTATGCCAGACCAAAACGAGCGCCCAAGTGACCTGTTTCGGTTTGCTCGGGGCTTTTTGGGTCTTCAAATGTTGCTTTGAATGCGTGTGACACACTTTAGACGCTAATTCGTGACACGTCTATCAATGGACCTGGTCAGACGGATCACTGTTGTATGGAAGAGTGGAGGATGACTAAAATCGTTACCTAGGCAGTTTTCGGCGTGAAAATTGAGCGCAATTTTTGCTAAGAAAAGTCAAACGTGCTTGTAAATATCAGGAGGCGTTGGCACCTATGGCAGGGAAGATTGCCGAGTAACAGAATAACCTGATGGTCCTCCAGTTTGACGGTGAGGCTGGTGTTAATTCCCACCAAATGTAGTCTTTATGACTCATTTATGCGATAGTCGAGATCCCGTCAATGAATCATGGTAGTTCTGGAGTCATGAACCAGGCCATGTGTGACAGGTGTAAATAAGCCTATTTGACTTTATTATCCACTGCGCTCAGACATATGTCCGGTCGTCTTGATTTTGACTTGTTATCGAAACGTGAGCTGCCTCATTAAAAGTAATTTGACATTGTATTTGCGGTTTCTCTCTCCACAGAATGGTGGGTGTCGTGTATTCTCACTCCATATATCGGCCGTAATGTTTATTTTCACGGTACGTATGTGTGCTGGTGCGCTGAACTAAGGCAGCGACTAGACCAGATTCGGAATGCGCACCAGAACAATTGGCAACATTCCGGGTGTAGTGGAAGATCCAGTTCCCGGCTCACTGTGCGTCATTCCCAATTTTTGATAATGGCTAAAATCGTAGTTAAGTGTTTGTAGTGGACCAGGAGTGTGGTGCTACGCCTAGGTGCGAGTCCGGCCCTGCCATCCATCTGCGCCCTCTCCCACCTTCGGTCTTCTTTTCTGTTTTAACATCGAGTCAAGGTGGGGAAGGAGGAGAGTGTGTGTCAGATGCTGTGCAAGTCTGCCACCACTATAAGCTAATTCACGCACAAGTCACCGTGCCTGCATTCTCCCTGCTGTGGAGCACACGGTGGACCGCATTGGCAACGACGGTCAAACTGTATGTGTACCAATGACGTTACACCTAGTGGCCCTGTGTTCGCTCCACTGATTCGCGGTTACCAACGATAGATATCCAGACTGCCATAACTGTCGGGCGACCGTATAGTTGGAATAACGAACAAGAGAAAGATCAGTAGGAATAAGGACCAGAGTACGAGCAGATTGCCGCTTTGGATTTTGCGTTATTCTACCCCTAATATTTCTGTAGAATAGGGCTGGCGTCACAGAGAACACCGACTTTTTCCAGACCACAGAGAAAGAGAGAAAACAGGTGAAAATACAGTCGTTTGTTTTGCCTTCATTTATCAAAATATTTTGTTCACTTTAGGAACCGTGCTACTGTGTCCCCGGTGAGATTTCATTAAGACTAGAAACCGAGTGCGTAATATCTGTTTGGGTCACTTGTGGTAGAAGACCACTGCGTAGATTGTTGCACTCGTAATGTTCTACGCCAGTCTCCCAACGAACAGGCAAGACAACTGGCTCCCAGCGTCCATTAGACATGCCGAAAATTCTGTCTTATCGTGGTAACAGAGGCCGACTGTCTAGGCGGCTTTCAGTTCCCAAATGTTGATAATAAACGCTCGTTGCCTGTTTTATCATTTTTCTTCTATCAGACAATGATCACTGAGATACGCCTACATCCCCTTAATAATCGTGTTTCTTGCAGTGGCAAACTGCTTCCTGCTCGGCGGTGTTCCTTTGGTCCTTGTGACTGTTTTCGCCTTCTTAATTGCCTGCCTTCGGGGTCGCGAGAGACAAGCACCTTCCACGGACACTTTTGTCTACTTTCCCGTCGACCCTAGCATCCCAGATGTCAGGATGTATGAGGAAGCGCTGCAGATGCCAGTGAGTACCCTGAATCATAGTTTTTTGTTATTAAATTTTTCGAATTAACATTCTCTGCCTTCTCGAGGTACTTTTGAGGAGACAGTCTCCTGACTCCAGTCCGTATGAGTACGGTGTGCCATCCTGTAAGCGTTAAGGTGTTTTCCTCACAAAGGAGCAGTACTCATCTCTGTCACGGTTGCAAATGAATGCGGATTCGACGTCAGCAGTGTCTGGCTGCAGACACGAACTATGGGGACTGCATCTGACACGGAGAAGGCTGTTAAGTAAGACTTTCTAGTCAGGCTTTTCCCATATTCTCAAGCCCTTCCACATAGGCCTCTTATTGTTGGAGGTTCTGCTGAAGTCTGCCACAAGGGGTTGAAGACGACGACGATGACGACTCATGTGAAACCCAGTGGTAATTTGCTTGCGTAACATAACTAGGTGAGGAAGTGCAGTAGGGCTGCGCAGCCATTGCCTCAATCACTTGGACACAAGGCTTGTTGACACAATGCTTACAGGCCTCTCAAATAGACACAGCGGAATTTTCTTATGGGAAAAGTTGCGCCGAAATAGGTATCAAGCCTGCTGGTGCTCGCGCAGCAATCTCATCTTCGTCTTAAACGAGGCCACCGGGGACTGTCTGCGGACGCGCTGAACAGGTCTTCCCGTTTGGGCTCCCTTTTACAAGTTTTTAACCACACTTTCTGTGGGACGTTTCTGTCTTTCTGACTTATAACTGGTTGTTCACACACCGAAACACACTCAACGAGGACGGCATTTGGTTGTCGTCGGACTTAAATCTCATTCCCGCCCCAGATAATCGATTAAAAAACCAAAAACGCCTGGATTCAGTGGTCGTGATAAATAAAATTTTTAAGCTAGAAATCATTCAGGTGTCACAAACATGTGCCACTTAATTTGACGCAAACCTCTTTAATCGCGTACCTAAACGAAAATTAATGCGTAGGCCTTCGATAGTAATCCCTTTGTAGCGGATGATTTCTGTGTGCCTACATATATCGTCTCCGTGCTTGAACAAGTCTTTCAAACGTATTCATCTTTATAAGGCATTTCAAAATATCACTGACTGGTCAACTGACAACTTGGCTGTCTTTGGGTATGGGTATGACGAAGATATGAACTACGTTAAAAGGAACGGACAAACACGAGCGGTCACACCATTTCAGACCTCTGCTGTCGATTCACTCCAAAAAAGAAGGCTAAGTGGGTTCTTGGGAAATGGGCAGATGATATAACATACGCAAGTTTTGACGTCTGATTCGGGGACGGAGCAAGTCAATAATATTATAGGTGGACAGGGACACAGAGCAGGAAATAAGTAATTTGGTCACGGACAGCAATTGTGCTCGATAATAGTTCCAAAATGTCTGACAGCAAAGGACTTGTGATTACCGACGGTCACTTTATTGGAAGCATCCTACTTGTTTACCGTTACTTACTTTCACTTGGTTGGGTTGGTGCTCAAGGAACGCCTTTGAGCTACTCATTGTTGCTTATTGGAGCTCAATTCAGGCGGATAAATAGCGACTGTTTGTGATCTGAAATGCCTATAATACCTGCTGCAGCCAGGGTAAGTGACCGAAAACTAGTCTCCGGTAACTTCGAATGAAGTATCTTATTGTAAATCCCTTGTTCAAACTATAGGCGTTTTCTCAATCAACAACACAAGCATGCTTGATCATACGTCTTCCCATCTTAAGTTCCTGGGCGAGCGACGAGAAGTCTAAATTCACGGCCTTCACTCAACATCCCGCGTCCAATTCCGACCCGCCAGCATCGGGGTACGTTACTTGTCTTGTATTTTATCTGCACATTACTTTTAATTGCCTAAAATACCTAAAATGCCTTTTACCCACAGGGCACCTCGACTGATAGATCTGGCGATTCATAGGTATTTTGGCAGATTTTGAATAATTCATATTGACCCAACTGTCCATCTCCTTATACAACCACAGGTTGAAAGTCACTGTGTTCACACATAGGGAAGTCCTGAGAGTTGCTCTAGTGGTTTGTTGCACTGGAAGTGGTTGTATTCAATCCGCGGTCTGTGCGTATTTTTGGCATCTCTTTTCTAGGCCTTGAGTGTTAAAACCAGTCTTTTGCTGCGAACTGGTGGGGGATAAAGCCACGCAGTGGTTCCAGCGCAAACCGACGGCCTGCCACTGCAACGTGACCGTGCTGGCCACCATGGGCGTGCTAATGACGCCCTGGTGACTTTTAGATGCTGGTCCCCGGTGGCTTTATTCCCAACTCAGTAAGAGCTGTATACGTGGCACGTGACAGCCGCCAGTATTCGGACATGCTGTGTTTTCCTCTTTGAAGCCAGCAATCCAGAAATGAGGGAGCGACGCTCTCAGAACCATGATCTCATCAGTTCGGCCCACTTGTAGTTTGTCTGGATCCACCAGTGCACGCTGGCAGGTCCAGACTTCTAAGACATTCCGTCGGGCGTTCCAGTCAATGAACACAACTCATTTAAGCATGCCAGTCGTTCAGAAGCTCCCAAAACGGTCAATAAGGGTTTTTTAATGTGTTACTAGATCTTGCATTATCTCGTCACGATAACGTGGACCGATGGGTGGGATGACTATTCTTGGATTCGCGTCCCCCCCCCCTCCTCCTCCCTCCTCCCTCCTCTTTTACCTTTCTTCCGTAGACGAGTTGTTGACTGGCTTCAAAAACAGCATCCCCATAAATCTTAAGCAGTTGCGCAGAGTCAACCTCTTGGAGAATGTATGCTTTAACTGTTTTATTTCGTCCGATGACTATGGCGAGGACAGGCTCTCTGCGACCGTTCCTAAGACGTAGTGAGGATCAGCCTAGACTAGTTGTACCCGAACTACTCGGATGAGCAGGAGTTCTGTGAAGTCCATTGAATGGAGAGGAAGAACATTTAAGACTATAGCCTCAGCAGCAGTGAAGGCTTCAGTACATAGAACTACCAACGAACAAGGTGACCCTCTAGCCTGAGAAAAAAATACCAGCTGTTAGTAAGAAGCTGATAACTCCCCTATATGACGGTTTCGACTGCACACGTCATTAAATCTTTCAGCCTTTCACGTTTTCACTGGTCCTCAATTGCACATTTGACTACATTACTTTAAGAAGAGTGTAAAATATTTAGATTCACGTAGCTATCCACATTCCGTGAGAGACGTCCCTGACTACAGTGTTTATCGTCCTTCTCAATCTGGCTTGCAAATGCCTGATGTTCGCCGTCACTGGGGAATCGGGTCACCGTTGGCATTGAAGATGGCTTATGGAATAATGCAACCGAAGGCCTCAGCTTTCTGCGGAGCCACCCTCAGGGTTCTAGGGTTCCATGCTTTACCTACAGAATGTCCCGAAATTATCTGACCCCAATCAGTCGAGTACACTTCAAGCCCTGTACTGTGGTCGCCTCCTCAAGTACCCGGCCAGTAGCTCGGCTGTTAACCGCGGACCAACCACCTGGTGGGGCTTGGTAAAGGCTGCTCCCCTCATCGATTGACGTCTCAGCCATGTGGTAGTCCATTTGCTGAGGGGGATGAAACACATGCGTGCAAATGCGGGCGCGCGTGGGCACACCCAAGGGGGGTACGGGCTTGCGCAGATGCGTGCGTCCGTCCGGCCTCGGGTCTGACGGCCTAACTCCACCACCCACAGAAAGTTTGCCGGCTAACGAATCTTTCACATCTGTGTCAACCGAGGCCGCGTTCCTTACCGCGTACACTTGTCGAACGGACGCGGTATGCTAGGGCCTATGTCCGCGCAACCAACTCAACGTCGTCGCGGGTGTGTCTCCACTATTCGATAAGGTTTTGACTCTCGTAGCTCGTCTGCGATGGAATACGGAAGTCTTTCACAGGGCCTTGACCGTGACTTGCTGCGAGGTACCCTCCGAGTGGTACCATTTGTTGGTGGGTCAATCATAATATCGTGCGTATGGCATAGAATTGACGAGTTGGAGTACTTTCTAAAGTCATGGGGAACACCTTGTGTGGAAGTTCAAGCAAACATTTGAAGTTCACGTTGCTCGGTGTATTACCTAAGTTCTGCGCGTCAGGCAGGTCAACCCTCCTCATCAGTTCGGACTTTCACTTAAATGCATAAGCAACAGAGTAAAGTTGGTTAAGAATTATCTTGCAGCGTGTCCTCTTTGTATACGCTTGGTTGTTCACGTTTAGTTGCATAAGTACTCCCACTGCTTCGATCTTAGCATCGCCCTGCCTCTACGAATCTCAGCGATTTTCGGTCATTTAGGGTGCAGCTGACTTCCGAATGAATTAGTACGCCCCCTTTGGCCTGTCTCCGAGGCATGGTAGGTGTCTTTCGACTAAACCTAAAATTATCGGCCTCTTTTGTGTGACGGCGTAAGATCGTGAAAATGTCTGGCCGGCACAGCGACAGTTTTCCTGTAAGAAGCCTGCTGAAATATCTCACTGTAACTGGACCTTGACAAATATCGGCGAAAGAGACTGAGGTGTCTTGCGTGCCAAAGAAATCTGCATTAAAGTTAATAAACGTTCATCGCATCGCCCTCATGAGGTTGTCCGCGCAGCGACTTTAGAACAATGCGTGACGACGCTTAGGTCGTTTTTAATGAATATGCCGAGATGTTTTGCATATCCGCGGTTCAGATTGTTTGATTGTTCAGGAGGTACTGTCATGAGTGTGCATTTGATCTTGGGTTTGCTGATACTATGTGCATTAGTACACATTTTGACGTTGAATTTCATGCACCATTTCTCGTTCCATGTGTGCCAATTCTCTACGTCGTCTTAGAGTATTTTAATGTCTTCATCATTTATCACCCTCCAAAGTTTAAGATCGTCTGCAACGTGCACTTTGTTCGGTTTAATATCTCGAACTAGATCATATACATAGATAATGAGTAGGAGCGGCTCAAGAACTGACCCCTGTGGGACTCCACTTCTAACAGGTGTCCATTTTTTGCAGTATTCACTCGCAACGAATTTTTGTCTACGACCGTTTAAGAAATCTTGAATCCAGTCCAGAAGATTTCCTTTTATCCCAACGCCTGACAACTGCGGACGATCGTGTCATAATGTTTCAGTGCGCTTTGCGTTTTTTTGAAGCCTTGACAGTTAGAATCTGTCCTTTGCCAAGAAGTGCTAGAAGGCGTACAGCAGTTCCGGCAAGGAAACATTCGATTGGCACTCATGAACGTAATATTAAGGCCATAGGTGTCTTGTAGGTGCTGACCTTCGGCGGATTATTCATTTAAAACTTGCCAGAAGTTTGGTACGTGGCACATGACAGCTACCTGCATCCGGCCATGTTATATTTCCCTTTTTGTAGTGATGCATAAAAAATAGACGAACACCGCAACCCCATTGGTCGTTTTTAGCGGTTGCAGCTCTGATAGTGCTTTGGGTTCCTGTCTGACGAGGCCGTTCTCATCCGTCGTGCAACAAACGACGCAACCAATACGGTTTTCGCAGTAAAACCGCGTTGGTCAGTCTGAATATCAGCATGGTCATGAGCGCTTGTTCTAATCTCCGTTGTCAACGAAGTACCCCAGAGAGTTAAGAATGGCGGTTGTAAGCAGGATGTGGATATAAGACACTGTGAATTGCAATACCATTGGGACGAACGGAATCTCATAAGTGACCTAGGAGTGTCAGAAAAAACTTTCTAGGACGACAGAGGCGAAGTGGGTGAGTGTGCACACGTCTCGCAGTCTGGAAGTCTGATTTTTCAAGTCTTAGCCACGCAATATTAACTACAGGGCATTTCTTGTTTGTACTTCATTGTCTCAGCCACTTGTCTCCTTTTCCATCTCTCGGTTGGCCTTTATAAGCAGGAGTCAACGCGCAGAGGCTATTAAGGATGCCTACATCGTGGTCACTTACGCCTCTCAGGTCGTGAAGGCTGTCAGTCGTGTTACTCAATTCCCCAGTAGTCTGTTTTTTTCTTTGTTGACATACAGTCGTGCGAACTTTGTAATGTAAGGCCTTTCGGGCGCCGCCATCTGCGTGCATCTCCCTGGCCGTCGGAAACCAGGTTACCGGTCTTCCTCAAACTGCTGGCAGGACTGGGACTTTGCAATTCCTAACCCTCGAATTCAAGGGGGCGCACTCCGGTCAGACAGCACTGTCTGTGAAACGTTTCCGCACTCAAGCCGTATTCTTCCAGTGTCAGCAATCCCGGAGGGACTTTAGGCGTTGCCTAGGGATATTCTCCCACCAAACCACGGCCTCGGCCTTGGCAATAGGCATTAGTTTTCCTCATATCTGTTGGGGACCTGTTCTTTCTAACGTACGCAATTGCGTGTATTAGTGAGGTCGATTAGGTATAGTTTATTCGACGTTTTCGTCAGATTTGATGAACACGATTCCACCTCGTAGACATGTGGACATGGATTGCTTACCTGTCCCCCACTCACCCCGGCAGGACGTGGAAACAGGAACCGCATGTAATGCTGATGACTGATCCGAATATCCGGGTAAGGGTTAGGTCACGGGCATGTTTACCCCTCCCGGAATTTGGCAGAAGGCCAACTATATTGCGCGATCGAGCCCTCCCTATTTCCTTGTCCTGTTTGGGGGCTATATAAGCAATCCTGACCGAAAGATGTTAGTTCCGCCTCCTCAGGAATGCGGTTTGTTTGGAGGATGGTATTGTCCTAAGCCTTTTAATGATTCGTAAGTATTCTTGTCTGCCAAGCAAGGGATTTTGTTTCAGGTTTGCTGTTTGAATGCGCTTTTGGGTTCTAAACAGGATATTAAGGGAAATTGCTAACATCACCGGTTTCACCGTAACTTCCTTAAGAACGGTTGATGTCAATGGGTTTGTTATTTTTTTGAAGAAATGAAATGACAGAATCCAGCTTAATAACGTCTGAAAGACGACACGCCTAGGAAAAACCATGGTTGGTCCGGTTGAGTTACGCAACAAGCACGTAGCGTTCCTGACCTTGTTGATCTACCTTATCCTGATCTTATTTAGTGTCCTTTTGGGATAGTTTTGAAGACCGTACTCCTGATTACAAAAGCTGACACGGGCTTTTGCAGCCTCGGACCTAATGTTTTTGAAGGCAATCTCTTTGCTAGTCTGATCTAATGGTACCTTCAGTTCCGTTAACTGACTAACCGCACGACCATCTTACCGAAGTCGGATATAGTCAGGACGCAGATCATATCGCTAAGTAGCAGCAGGCTCGTTTTGACCGTCAGTGCATGGGAGATCGGCTATGCTTCGTCACAGCAACTCAGCTCAATCCGGCGCATGACGATGCACCAAATGTCTATTTCTGGAAGGGTGTTATCCGACAGGCCAACTCGGTGTTCCTTGTTGATTTCCATAAAAATTAAGGGTGAGGGGCGAGGTTTGTGCCCCGCGACTGAATAAAACGCGATAACGGCACCACAACGCAGGCGTCTCTGTCACCATTAACGCCACACGTTCAGACCGAAGCAGAAAACTTTATTTCATTGAAGAGATTCAGCACTAGAACACCACTGACAAGTGCATGATTTCCTTAGACGTCGAATCCTTATTTACTGATGTAACAATAGATGAAGCAATAGACGTTATATGCGCTCATGCGTCCGAAACCCGCCTATCCCCCAAAATACTACGCGGCCTGCTGGTACTTGGCACCAAAAATGTTTAACTTCTGTTTAATGGGGGGCTCTACATACAGATTAACGGAGACGGAATGGGTAGTCCACTCGGGCCAAC
This sequence comes from Spirometra erinaceieuropaei, assembly GCA_902702965.1. Taxonomy (NCBI): domain Eukaryota; kingdom Metazoa; phylum Platyhelminthes; class Cestoda; order Diphyllobothriidea; family Diphyllobothriidae; genus Spirometra; species Spirometra erinaceieuropaei. The sequence goes on along the minus strand of CACRXP010000034.1, from coordinate 1,735,951 downwards.
CTTTGCCGGCGTTTTTATGAGTTACCTAGAAGAAAGGGTGTCATAAAAATTAAACATGACAGCATTATACAGTAGATACGTGGATGATATATTCACTATTGTTGATAACAAGGAAGACGCCGCCGGCCCTACTTTGTGTGATGGATAATTTGCATCCGAAAATCAAATGGAGCAATGTAACAAGTTTCCCGTTCTAGACGTCGTCATGTTTAGAGAGTATGATGGTTCAATAAGACGCTCCGTCTTCCGCAAGGTTACGTGGGAAGAGCAATACTTACATTTTAAAAGCTTTGCGCCAATACGATGGGAAAGGGATCTGGTGCGCTCACATCGCGTGGCCCTGTACGGAAACAATGTCCGCGATCGATTTAGTCCCAGTTTAATTCAGTCTGTTGGCTCACTGACGATGATGACGTCGTGGTGTGTGTATGGATATACTATTTGCAGGTTTGGCTGCCAAGAGTAAAGGAGCTAACGGAGCCGGGACCTCCCAAGTTTACGAAACGCAATACGTCTGTCTGTGAAATTTCACATGGAGATCGCGGAATTGGTTGGGGAGGGCGATGAAGTAAGGTGCAGAGACGTTGTGGGAGGTTGTGTTATATAGGAATGCGCATGGGGCAGAAATACACTTGAACGTTTCATCATGTCTACAGTCGCCCCTTTAGGAAACTTTCTCTCCCTAACCCATCGCTGCCGAAGATTCTGAGGGTGAGTTGACGTATTGTAACTTTGTTAAGTAGCAAAAAACAGTCAAGCACTGGAAATTTACATAGTGGAAGCAGCCTCACTTTTACAACTTCATAATGCCTCTGTGATTGGATAGGGACGACGATAAAATGAAAGGTTAGAGTTGTGTGCAGCGATTTGACGATGAACGAGTGAAGAGCGTCACAGATTTACAATGACGACACCGCTGTTGGAGATGGCGGTAATGAGACAAAATCATAATCTGGGGGCACCGCGGCGTCGGCACACCGTCCACCGACCTTGTACTGCCATCTGGTTCTCGATGGAGGTAGTCAGTCTGATAAGCGGCAGGCGTGGAGACCTGAAGCACGCAGTAGGAAGTTAAGAGCAGCGGTCCATATCAAAAGAGGGCTGTAGTGGATCTATGCAGTCTCGTTTACAGTGCTTTTTCGGCTCTAAAAGTGGAATGACAGTATTGTCAGTGTGTGAGACACTGACTTGTGCACTCTTTCCAGTGTGTTGTCGTTAATAAGTCACCAAGTGCAAGCGCCATGCAAAAAGACCAGAACGTTTTGTTCACACTGAATAACAGACAGGAGAAGCCTTACTCACCGCCCACTAAAGAACAACATAAGTAGCTAGCTGGAACTACCGTCCATTCTGTGTCATTAGTGTGAAAAGCACAGCGAAATTGCAAAATGTGCGCTAATGTAAATTTCTGTACTAGGACAACATAATAAATTCTTTCCAACACACTCTTTCTACTCCGGAGTTCGTGGGACGTATGAACGACATTGAGAACACTGGATTCTGTATAAGTCTCCCTCAATATAAACAAATTCCTTCGGAAATCAGTCTTGTACCAGTCACGCCTTATCGTACACGGGTAAAGTCTTCGTTTTAATGGTGGGACTGTCGTACTCGTTTTGTATTAACATACCCAACATCCTCTCCGACGTCCGAAAAGCCCTTTTAGATCACAGGTCGCCCTAAAATTGCTGCCCAGGTACCTAAATAATCTGACCCAGTAAAATCTATAAAATAGTACATTTATTTTTATCGTTTTTCTCGAGGTGTCGTGGGCTAAAGCTGAAGATAAGGGGCTGTATTACGGGCACGATATCCAGATGGCCCGTCAATTGCGTCAGAAATCATGATCTAAATGACTGATGTCCGTGCTCGGCAGATTATTCCTTCACATCTACTGGCCTACTTCATATTGACTGGCCAATCTTGCAGATAGCTCTCGTCCTACATCAGGCTGAGATATGTAGAATCATGAATTGATTCCCCTATGTTTTCCGCCCTGATTTATCGGGTTGCACTACTGGCTTTGAAGCAGGCTGACTGAGACTAAATATACCACCGTATGTTAACTTGTGTCCATAAATCACATTAAACCCGCAGAACCACCTTCCAAATCCTCAAGTACGTTGGAGGTCTCGCCGCAGGTGAGTGGTGCCAAATAATTCAGCCCCCTTTTCGACATAATATGGATTTACCATTGTATATAAGACTACAATTACTGTTTATTCACAAAAGTCCAATGCACTTGATCGGCACGACAATGAGCTTAAGAGTATGGAGTAGGTGGGGGACGAAGAGAGCGCGCATATCTGTCCAGGGAGCAGACCCCACACACCTTGCGTGAATCTGACGACAACCTTTGACACAGTAAATTACGATTGACAACGTAATGTGTCATGGGCTCTCGGTATCCGTAAGTGTGTGAGCAAATAATTTGGTGAAACGCAGAAAGTACCACGTAAGCCTATGCTACCTGATCTTTCGTCCCAAATCGTTATCACTTACGATTATTTGATCTTCATATTTGTGTGAGTGAGTTTCTCTCACCTACCTACTATTCCCAGGCTACTTATTTCCCAGGTGTTTGCTTAATTTCTTTGCTACAATATTCATTTGCGGTTAGAAATCGAAATATATCAAATATTAACATAAGAAGACGTGTTTGCCACAAAGTATCGTTTTATCCGATTGCATATCGTGTCTACGTTAGAAGTAAATTATGTTGCGATCAGCAAGAGACCACTCATCGTCAGTACTGTTACATGCACGAAGTAACAAATCGCAATATAAGGTATACCATTAACAGAAGTACTTACGCTGTGCCGTAGTCTCAGGTTGTCTCGGCTTTGTTGGCTTCTTTGCCCATGACAAGCAAACCTGCAATTAGTACGCTCAAACGCGCACCACGGCGTCATCAGCATCAGCGAAGACGATTAACCTCGTGTCGTCCGGCGGGGCCTCGTAGCTGTCGTTATCGTCAGTCTTTGATCCTGATGATGAGTTAGAATATGGAGCTGAACACCGTCTAGTCATCCCGCTTTACGAGGATGAGATTGAAGGCAGAGATGAGAAGGACACTGAAGGTAAACCTCCATTATTGGTAAAGTTGGACACAAGCCCAACTGACGAGTCCGAAGTAAGTGCATGTACTTTTAACGCCTTATCTCTCTCGATACAGACGTGCCCGATATGCCTCGAAACCTGGACGACTTCAGGGACACATCGCATTTGCTGTCTGCGTTGTGGGCACTTGTTTGGCAAAAGGTAGGGTCTGGGTTCCTCGTACAGCAGCTTTTGTTTCTTTTTCAGTTGTATCTTAAAGTGGCTCGCCACTCAGGGTCGGGTGGGCAAGTGTCCCCAGTGCAACGCAGAGGCGCAGTCCAAGGATATTCGCGTTCTATTCTGCAAAAAAAATCAAAGTAAGTTCTACAAGGAGGCCAGTTACTACTTGCTTCCTTTGACGCAAATCTATCCCCCATGTCCCTGCGCCCATCCTCTTGACCTTCAATCTATTCCCTCTCCTCCTTCCATTCAGGCCGTGGGCACAACAGACCGCGATCAGGTCCTTACTGACTTGGACTTAGAACGCAAACTTCGCCGCAAACTCGAACGCAAACTGTCAGAATATAAGTTTAAATATCAGGTGGCAAGGGATGCTGCAGGTCGACTGCGCGACGAATTGGCCAGTGTGCGGGCCGCGATGTCGGCGCTTAAAACCTCCAGGAACTCCCCGTGTACATTTGATTCTGCCTACACGTCGGATCCCAAAGGACCTCCTGAGTGAGCGTAGTTCCTTTTCTACTTTTGACCTATCCTCTCTTGCTTGAAATAAGCACAACATTTGAGCATCTCCGCTGTCCTCTGCGAGCCAATCTTCAATGCTGTCTTCTGGCAGACCAGTGATTTTAGGCGCGCGCAGTCCTCATTAATAGCCGTGCGGATTGAGAATTAACACCGTTGCAAGGCATTCTCCCGCAAAAAATGCGTGTCTCGACACGTTCGTATGGGTAAAAAAGAAACATCGGAATACTATGCATCATCCATTG
>CACRXP010000034.1:1663597-1681671 GCA_902702965.1 Spirometra erinaceieuropaei | reverse complement strand
AAAGGACAATACGAAGCCAAATATATGGAAAGAGGACTTTCGCCAAGTGAGAGCTGAGGCAACTCCAATAGACTGGGATGTTCTCTTCTCCAGAAACGTTAACGAGGACTGGAATTTATTCAAAGCTCGTTTACTGCATCTATTGTAAAACCAAAGTCCCTTATAAAAGCCTAGGACATCCAACCGCCCTCAGTAGCTAACACGAGAATGCAACAAGTGGATCACCAAAAAGGGAAGGTCATTCAAGAAATTTCGCGAGAACAACAACAATGCAGCGTTGACAGGATACAAAGTTCAAAAGAATAAGGTGAGAAGTCTGATTTTCAGGAGGCAACGGGATAATAAGAGTAATTTGCTTCACCGAGCCATCGGACAGTACAAATAAGGCTGAGCACTTTTCTCAATTTTTCCGATCCGTTTTCACAAGAGAAGCAGACTTTACCTCATCTAATTCTGATAATTTGAGAGATCCCACTATCGAAAATATTGGGTTTTGAGAAATAGCAATTTTGAAAGAGCTGAAAAGCTTGAAAAAATGTAAATCTCTCTGTCCGGACGAGATCCCAGCGAAGCTGCTCTTTGAGCTTGCCCAACAGCTGGCCAAGCCACTATCTTTTTTCTGTCAGAAATCGTTTGTTGCTAGAATTCTTCTCACAGACTGGAAGATGGCCCACATTACACCCCTTTACAAAAACGGTAGTCGTGCTTTGGCGACAAACTACAGACCCGTCAGTCTGACATCAATCTGCTGCGAAGTGATGGAGAAAACCATCAAAAAGGAGTTGATGGCTTACTTGGAAACCCACATCCTCTTGTTCAAAGCACACTATGGTTTCCGTAGGGAAAGCTTATGTGTTACGAATTTACTATACACAATTCAAAGTTGTACACGAGCACTGGACGCAAAACACACCAAGCATGTTGCCTTTATTGATTTCCGGAATGCGTTTGTCAGTGTTCCGCACCAGCGTCTCCTACACAAGTTGAGAATTTAGGGCATCAGTGGCCAACTTTTCAAATGGATCAAACATTTCCTTGTCGGCCGTTCCCTCATTTTCTGCGTAGAACAACAGCAATCAAGGTGCACATTCATAGAGAGTGGGATCCCACAAGGCTCGGTGCTCGGACCAACCCTCTTTCTCTTGTTCATTAATAATTGTGTAGATGGGTTTGACTGCGATTGCGTCATGTTTGCGGATGACATAAAAATCTGGAAAGTCATCCAGAATGCTGCTTCCAAGAAAATATTTGTCGATTGGACGAGTGGTCCCGCAGATGGCTATGGTCCTTCAATTTAAACAAATGCACCATTCTGCGCCTCGTAAATCCGATCCCTATTACGCGACAATACCATCTGAACGGAATGTCACTCCGAGAAGCAGAAAGTCAGAAAGATCTCGAAGTTTGGGTTGCAAACAGCCTAAAGCCTTCTACACAATGCTGGAAGACGGCCAAGGCCGCAACCTCAATGTTATATGTCATGAAGCGTGCATACGTAGTTTTTGATGAAGACTTCTTCACCAAAGTCTTCGGCACGTTTATAAGGCCCCATCTCGAATATGCAATTCAGGCCTGGAGACCGTGGACGCAGCAGGATTACAATCTGCTCGACAGGGTGTATAAACGAGCAATAAAATGAATAAGACTTCAAAGTTCACTGCCATACGAGATCCGCTTAACTAACGTTAACCTCTGAGTTATGGGCAGTTGCGACGACACATGATACAAACTTTACATATCGTGCGCGGCTTGGATTGCGCCCTTCGGCGCGATAACTTTTTTTAACTCGCCACTACAACTTACCTCCGGGGACATCCCTTCATGCTACGTGTGCCACAGAGTAGAATGTATGTGAGAAAATATTTCTTATCCAACCGTGTCGTGAAACCGTGGAATAACCTGCCCGAGACGATTGGTATGTCTCATTCTGTGGAGACATTAAAATGCCATCTTGACAGATCTATGCTGCATCAACAAGCTGACTATGTGACTTTTTAGCCATGTGAATATTGACATATGTGAATCAATGTATGCATTCACCTAATGCTGTAATTTCTTTACACTTTTGCTTGTTTATCGATTTTTTATGTATACATAGGGAGTTCAAGGCGTTGGCCTATTTCCCTCAAATAAACTGACTGACTGAATATCATAGACATATTTTCACTAACTGTACTTCTGAACGTGGGATAAGCATAGCCTTTATTGGGCCGAGTTTCAGTTAAAAGAGCACAAATATGTTATGCGAATCGGTCGGCCATCTAATTTTAGCCCATCCAATAATGCTCAGTATTGGTGGAATTAAGACAAACTTATATAACGAGAACAATGGCTTCTTTTCAATGAACTCTAACCAAGGTTCGAATATGCCGGCCTTGTAAATATATGTCAGTGGAGGTATGCAGTTTGCGACAATATGGTACCCACGCCAGTGTTTATATGAGTGGGCGACAACTATACGCGCCTCACGCAAATTGTAAATTACTTTATAGTTGTAGCTCACATGCACAGCATCTACCACACCATCTCCTCCCCCCCCCGTCTGAGATCTGTGCCACGACCAAAATGAAAAGACCACATGTCAGAAATGGCGCAGGTGGCTGGGACGGCTAACCTCCAAACTGGACATACCAACTACATTTTAAGGCAGGATCACGGTAAAAAAACGCGATGGATCTTTGCAAAAACTGATGCGCGCTAAGTAGACATCCAGGGCATAAATCGGGACGCACACATCTCCACCTAATCTGCAATATCAGCGTTTGCTGAAACAACAGCCGTTAGGAGTATGCAATTGTTACACCAGAATGCTACCCCGCAGCTAGAATATAAAAAGCCCCCTGCAATTTATTGCATTGAATGATTTACTGTGCCAGCTAAGACTAAGCGATTAACTTTATGAGTATTGGCTTGATTTCGAATAGATTAATGAAAGTAGCAGTCCAGTTTTTCCATTCGACCACTACCTATGTCAGATTATGATAGGCTGCCTTTGTAAACTAAACACTTGTCGTGCTTTGTGTCGTGGGGCTCAATCAGGAGTCCTCCCAGAGGTCACACAAAGCCTAGTAGCATGGCCAGAGTAGCGTTGGAGACGGGCTAACATGTTCGTGGCTCGGCGTTTAGGGCTTTGATCTCCTATCTAGCGGGTTGTTGAATCTAGTGCCGGGCGGCTGGCTGGTAACTGCTAATAAACTAGAAGCGATCGTTCCGTTCTCTCTCGTTTATATCGATGATGTTATTCTGCCTTTACGTATGCTTATCAATGTTACCACTTAACCGACATTTGCGAACGTCCAGCCCCCGGAACATGCGCCCCAATACACGCATATCGTGTTATTGTCCGTTCGAGCGATCGTTCAGTCGCACGTCTTCGAAACAGGAATGCAGCGTTTTTCCCATACATTGAGTAGGTCTTCGCTTTTTGTGGCCAGTCTTCGAAGGATACATCAGTTGTTAAAAGTACAAATTCCTGAAAATTATGTACGTTGTGCTCTCAGTTAAATAAATGCAACACCCCAGTGATCTGTACCGGCTTTTTCTATCCGTTTTAACAATCCCCCTGTCGTATTTATAAGTATATATAGAGCAAAATAACATTTTTTGTTTACCATTGCCTATCTGGCCAATACATAACATTACAAGTACGGACAACTGTTGAATAGCGTTTCGTGCCAATTATGTCAACTAAATATTATTGCATTACGTAATGAATAAGAACCGAGAGGGCGGGCTATATCCCTAAACTTTGCATCTCCGCAGGCCATTATTTGCCAAAGTTCGGACAGAATTCACTGAGGTGAAAAATTACTACCGCAACATCTGATCAGAACAGGGATGTGCGTTTAAATGAAGACCCCTCAAATTGTGCAGTTTTGTCGTCGTCGATTCAATGACAGCGAATATGTCGCCAAAGCAAATTGTCCCCGCATGGGTTTATCAACAAGGCTATCACCGTTGATCTTCTGTGACTCGGCGTTACGGTTCGCACTATATATACTTTCTTATTAACCTGGCGTCGCGTCGACTTGGTCAGCCGTCTTGGCCTACGTAGGCACGAAAATAAGTGCTTCCTTACTACAGTTGGTCTTTTTCCGAATTCCAGGAGGTAAGATTTGAGACTAGTGTTATTTTAAGAGTTAGGAGAGTGATGACTGGGGTTGGGGTTCGGGCCACTTTTGGTGTTAGGACTGGGTTTAGGGTAGGGGAATAGATGTTTATAGCAATCGAGTACATGCCAAGCTTCGGAGGACTCATCGACTTGTTTATTGAACACGATGTACAAAAGGGCAGTCCTTCTCAAAATTCTGCCTTTTAGAGGAACTTGATTGACGAATGTGTCTGAACCGGTATGTGTGTCCACCCAATGTGGTCAGTTTTATTAGGTGTCATTCAAAATACATTCGCTTTCAAACGACCTTAAAATCAGGGAGTTTCTTTTATTATTCGCATTCTTGTGCAAGGATGCCTCGAAGAAAACTATCGGTGAAACACGCGTATCTGGATTTTCAGTTAGCACATGAGCTGATAGTAAGTCAAATCGCCCCCTGCGACCTAACATCAACAGCACATGTGTCTGCCTCTTCAACGGCCACCTGCGTCAGGGGTAGTGACGCAGTCTGTTCCAGCACATTGCTGCAGTAATTAAACAATCATATGACAGAAATGTGTTTTTTCAATGGGTTCTGCAGATGCCGTCAATTGTCCGCCTATCTGTCTCACTGAGAAAACTACTATTAATATCGTTCACTTATTGCAGGAGTCCCGCGACCGTAGTCTCTCAGCGGACTGACATATCAAATCCTCGCCCCCGAGTCTCTTTCACAGAACGACACAGTTGCAGGGTGTTTGGATAATCACTACGTCAGTCAACATTCCCCGCGTGCCTTACGTGTTTCCTTGTTCAAGGGGACTCGATCCCAGTTAAGCGCTTTAATTTACAAGGAAATTGAAAATTATATTAAGTCATATCTGAAATAGAGGGGTACCGAGACTGTGCTGTCCACCACCATTTTATCGACATCAAAGATAGGTTCAAACTGCGAGTTTCCAGTTGACCGCCCCACGTCAGCCACCTGTGTGCGGTCTAATCACTGATAGTATGGACTCTGTCATAAAACCGGGTCCAGGGTATTGAGGTGGGAGGAGTGCGGTAAATGCAGCACAGGTCATCGCCCATGCGAACACGTTGCTGTGGATTACACGGTGAACATCGGAATCGACGAACGGACTGTCGTTCAAGTTTCGCAGGAACCACGCATGTCTGGACGCACGCGCCTCCGATTTGAAGTCATTTTAGTAACTGTTGCTCAACGCGTTGGAGAAAAATGGAAGTTGATTTGCGCTTGAACCTTTTTTGATGAAACTGAATGACCATAACAAGTTTGGACTCCGACGAACTTGGGGTAACCTAAGGAATGGTTGCGGTCAACCACAGCTCCCAGAGAGGTAGGCAAGCCCACCAAATGACTTGGAAGCAGAATAGTTCTTTTCAAGTGAGCTTGAGTAAATCAAACATTCGAACGGGAATTAAATATTGTAGATTCAGAGACAAAACTCGAAATCCACTCTTTAAGGTGCTTGAAGAAAGAAGCGCAGTTAAATAGGAGGTTTTATTACTGTTATTTAGAAATAGGTTCAGGAGTAATTTTATAGTAAAATGGGATGAGTAGTTTGTGAAAAATCGCATGCTTGGAGTATTCTTCGGCTAAATATTTGAGGTTTTACTTATATTAATTTCGTAACAGTTTTGACAGCCAGAGGCTTTCGCGGCTCATAACTAATTCGCCAATCTTTTTCTTGTTCCGTCACTACCAGATAATACAAGCTGCGCAAATCGCCGGTGCCTGCTTCTGGCAAATGTACATCGGTTCTTCCGGACTCGCTATCAGTCCAAAGACGGCAAATGTCTCTGACCTGTTGACATTTAACTTCTTCAACGGAACCACGCGAGTTCGAGCTCATGCTGTGCTCAAAGAGGCGGCTATCACCAGGCGACGCCTGTTTTATCTGGCTTTTTGGTTCATATGCCAGTCAATTAAGTCCGGGGACCCTGTCGTCTGCAGAGCACAAAAGAAGCCATTTCCAGCAAAACCTCTTCCGTGCTCTTAACGATGTTGTCAATTCCACCTACAGAATAGTCGTGGCTGAAAAACAGAAAAAGCAGGCAATTAAAATTACATATTTTTATTTATGGTTTCTATAATGTATATTTGAATTCCCAAGAACATCGAAAATCGATGCGAAATATGCATGCTACTTAAGTAGTCATTTTTTACCAAGTACGCATTCTACAGGAGATTCAATAGAAGTGCAGTAAAAAGCCGACATCCTGCCAAGTCTCAAATGTTATAAGAGTATGCCGCAAGATAGTCAGTATTACAATCGCGACCAAGTAATCCTTCCTAATCGAAAACGCATTTCAGAATTTCGGCCAATATTTCATGAGGTAGGTGACTCATTGTAAATCTATCCGTTTGAAACGTTTTCGGTGGGCCTGCTTTTTAGGAATTATCTAAATAGGTTGATTGAATGGCTGCTTACACTAACGGTATCAAAGGTTCATTCATCTTTAGGGAATCGAAATACCAACCTACTAGTGAAAAGGACCTTGCCGATTATTAGAAACCTTTTTGCTACGAACTGGACATTGCGGTTGGCAGTCTGGATGTTTTCTTTAGACAGGGTCGGTTGGAGCATAAGTAGGCCGGGTTAACCCTCCGCACTGGATGTCCAGATCGAGCGACCTAAGTCGAGGATAGGCAATTAGTGTTAGTGTTAGTGTAAGGATAAGGATTGTGGTTATGGTTACGTAGTTTATGCTAGAGTAAGGATTAGTTTTAGGGTAAGGGTTACGTCGTTATGGTTAGGGTTAGGTTTAGGGTTTATGCTTTAGTTACGAGGTTATAGTTAGGGTTAGATTTAGGGTTACGTATTTACGGTTTATAAGTTAGATTTATGGTTAGGTTTACGTGGTTACAGTTTGGATTAGGAATAAGTGGTTAGGCTTAGGGTTTGCAACCTATTGACTGTTAAGTTAACATCCTGGTCAGCGCCAATTGAAAATTATTCTGTTATATTCGACAGCATTCTGTAAAGTCTTCTCATAATGTCTTAATACTTACCCGTTAATCATATTGGGTCGCATGAAATATTCACAAACCATATGGGTGCAGATCCAGGTTAGCGAAAATCGTAGCAGAGAAAGAAGAGAAATAGTAAAGAGCATAGATCACGTTCCACGAATATGGCCAACGGTGGCGAAGTGGCCCATGACAACCCCTCCAAGTGAAGCAGGGCATACATTATTGCTGGATTATGAGAGATGTGCCCAATTGTATGTTTGATTCTTTTGTTAGATTACTAAAATATTGTTCGATACTTTAGCTCGTATGTGTCGTCCAATAAAAGATAAAAAATAGGAGGTAAACATTACTGACGGCCGAGCATTGTCTCAGAAAAACCAAGCGCTTGCTATACCGCGTAATGTCTCCGCAAAACTGGAAACAAAAATTTACCGTGCACGTTCATCCACCCTCGACTGAACACGGTGTCACGACAAAGACATGATGACCAGGGGGGAAGGAGAGGATGTAGATCGCTGTCACGGTCGTAGCCCGCACCTAGGCGTTCCACCACGCGCCCCGATCCGCAAAGGGTACCGAACAGGACCTTATTCCAAAACAATAGATAAGGGGAGAGGCACGGATCCCAATAGGTGCGGCACGAATCTGCACCTCGGCGTGCATTCGCGCCACCTGGTCCATTTTGTAGACTGAACGCATACACATTTACCGTCAGTCAGCAAACGTCCAAAGCACGGCGTTTGGCGTGTCGTGAAAGATTTAAGCACACCTAATTGATAATAGTTATGAATGCGCATCACTGCTGTAAAGCGTCGTCAACACTGTCTCTCTTGTCTTTCCAGACAACCGATGGATTGCCGGGTCGGAGCACCCCCCTGCTACTGGGATTGGGAACAGCGGCCGACAGAGCTGCACGTGTCAGCATAAGTGTCCTAAACAGCAATAGAGTTAAAAATAGTTTGCTAAAAATAACACGCTTCCCGCCTGTATAAGCGGTCCAAATTCGTGTTTGCATTAGATTATGTGGGTCGGAATCTTGAGTATTGTACAGGCTGGTAGGGAGGTATGTCGTAACGGAGTGGAATTTGCGGTATTTTAAAGCAACTATTCATGGAGTGCCAAACGATCATGTGGTGACCGACTGTACGTGATCGTAGCCGTCAGCCAAGGCGAGGACGACGGGCATATGTTCATGTTAGAAGAAGAAAATTGGCTCTCCGGAACAGGTTTATTTAACTGCTGACGTTTCAAAGAGCGGTGTCGGCTCTTCATTGTCAAAGCGTAAACTGCACCTAATCGATCAGAAATTAAATTTAAAGTGGCAAGCTGTGTTGGCTGGCCTCATGTCTCAGTACAGTAGATTTCTAAGTGAATTATCCGATCAATGTGTGATACGCATGTGAAAGGAAATTTCTGGCTTATTAGCCGTCATCAGCCAGCCACAACTAACATCAAGTGTGTGCCACTTGAGATTCGAACCCGGGATCTTTGGTCATGGAGTTAGACGCTCTACCATTAAGCCATGGGCCCGTTGTCCTGTAGGTTGTGATCGGAAATATCAATTATGACACTGGGAGCTCGCCGATCAGGTTGCGCAACATGCTCGTTCCGTTGTGTCTTGGGGCTCATACTAGAACCCTCGCAGGCACTCGCACAGTGATTAGTAGCAGACATAGATGACATGGAGCCGACAAAGACAAGGGAGACCGGAAGGGCCATTTCTGACTTATAAGCCGTCATCAGCCAGACATGCCCATACCCAAGTGTTGACTACTTAGGATTCGAACCCGGGATCTTTTGTCATGGCGTTTGACACTATCATTGAGTCACACACGATCTGACCTTTATTTGATGGAAAAACGATCCAATTTAGCCAGGGTTTATTTTTATGATTTCATGCAGCTCTCTTCGTAAGGCTGTGTATTGCGGTAGTGGGGAGAGAATGGGGAGGGAAGCAGAATTACCGAATATTAGGACGGACAACACCGGGTTCCCTCATCTGATCTAGCCTGCCGGTGGAGGTGGTTTCCGCGATTTGGTTGCTAAGCGACATTCTACTATGGTGAGCCATAGATGACAGTTGAGTGCCAGTCCATGGCCGTGTGAATCGTCCATAGCTTTCATAAGGCATACGGGCAAAGTTTTGTAAACATAAAACCCTCCTTACCTTCAAGTACTTAATCTCATATCCTATCTTGCACAAAAACACGTTGCCAACACCGCGTGTTAGGTGGTCTGTGGTGAGTTGAATAAACAATCAATGAAAACTAGAAAACCAATAGCTGCAGAACTTTTCAGTGTGTCCTTAAGACACAAAACATAAAGGACTTTATAAAATGTGTCGGCTGGTAGCCGGATGACAACCGACGGACAGTTCGACCGTCGTGCTCCACCGAGAGGTTAACAGCAAGGTGAAGCAGGCACAATTACTCGCGCGTTAATTGATTTATAGTGAGAGTAGACTTGCACAGAATTCCCTACCTGGCAAGACGGAATCAAGAAAACCGGAGGGAGGAGAGGGCGCCGGCAGTAGGTACGGTAGAACCCGCACCTAGGCATGCCGCCTCAGCCATTGGTCCTCGACAAACTCCTGACCAGGTTGTTAATCAACAACAGCACGCCCACGTGTACGAAATACGAGAAGGACTGAGCAGCCGGACACACGACCTATACACTCAACGGGAACGCAAGTGCATTTATCGGTAGCGAAGGAGGTGCCCGCGAACTGCTAGCGCACACAAGGCTGCAAGGGCCATGGTTCGCTGATAACTTCAAAGCAGATCCTCGCAACCCTGAAATCTAGAAGGGTGATACGCAGCCCTAAACTTAGCCTGGTCATTACCCTTCATAGGCTGGGTAACCGGTCAGTCGTAAAGTGACAGGCATGACCCGTTAAACACAAACACACTGCCACATGCCTAAAAGTGGCAGATGACACTCTCAGATGGCGCCGTGTCAGCCCGCCTCTCGGACCACCAGTTCACTACTCCACGCAACCACACAAAACTGGGTTGGCTGCGTAGCAAGAGAGTTCTGTTTGGTGTGCCATACGCAGAAGTGTCATACTCTATCGCAAATATGAAGCAAGAGTCGAAGATGACGAGTTACATTATTTTTGGAAGCCGACTGTGACAGCACTGCGGCTATGTGTGCATTCGAGTTGACGGCGCTTGGTTGGAGTACGGGACATCAGCAAACGCTCCAGTGTGTGTTCTTATTTGACCATGTACACTGCTTCAAAGACCCTTGAATTTCCGCGGATTTCCCTGTTAAATGTGTAGGCGTTCAGTCTACAAAATGGATCAGGTAGCAGACACAGTGGAACAACACATGCGCTAGGCATTAGGCTGCAATCCCTAAGCCTAACCACGTAACCCTAATCATAAATATAACTAATAAACCGGAAACAATTAACCGTAAATCTTGCCCTATTTTTAACAGCCTTATAAATCCGAATTCATTTCGACCAGTACTAACACCTGTTCGTGTTGCACGATTCCGTCAATAAAATCACCTTGCTCTTTGAATTGTAAAAGGAGTCTTATCGCCGCTTCCTTTTGGCAGTGCACCAAGCCAAATTGATTGACGGCTTATACAGTTTTATAAGTTATTCTAGTTGTCCACGGCCGTAACTTTTGTGAGGGATGACAATCGTGTCAGCCATGAACTAAGTTTATCCTGATTCATCTGTCCGAAGTCAACTAATAGGCTGAATGAGCCGTCCACATATAAATTATTGATTGGAGTTCGCCTCGGAAAAGTCAAGGCTCACGCGGATTGCAAGAGCAAACATCAGGTTGAGTAACAGCATCGGTGAGCCATATTGTAGTTGAACTATCACACTAGTAACGGACATTGGCGATAATGCTGCTGTACTCAACGACTCATGTGTGTGTGTGTGTGTCTGCGCGGTCGGGTCATCATTCCACCTGATATGATCATCCGTGATGCATGTGCGGTGTATTTGTTTTAATTGTTGTGTGATAGCATGGAAACAACAACTTAAAAATACTTTTATTCAAATGTGATCAAAACTTACACCTGAGTTCCGAAGTAGATGTTGAAAGTTAAACCAGCTAATGTCCCATTTCTGAGTGCGCGTTTAATATATTAGATTATTGAGCCAGCAGTTGCTTCGTTTTTGAACCTCGCAACAACTATGCGAGGTAAGCTTATGACAGGGTAGCCTCTGTAGAAGGGCCACATTGCTAGGGCTTGCATTCAACATAGCAGTCAAATTTCCCGGGACCTCTGGAATATTCAGCATTAAAAATTTCCATCCGACTCCGGGCCTATTTGTTCTTTCAATTCCCGTAGTCTGTCAACTCGCACTTGAGTTTATCCGATTTGCTGTCCTGTGCAGAAGACGCGTCCTCATATAGGGTCGTGATGGTGCGATTGACGAGGACTTCATAGGCTTCCCTGGATGGCAGTATCTTTCTGTCTGCGGTTAACCGAAAAATAGTTTGCAAAAAGTGCTGGGCGGAGTAGAGATGTTCGTCCGCAAAATCCCTGCCTCGAAATTCGATGGAATGCAGTTCATCGATCAGGGCAGGAAAAGTGCCGTTTACGAGCCAGGCCGTTTGTCTGGCTTTCGACCACGTCAAGCGACTTTGTACAGTTCGGTAAAATGTAAGAACTCTCTCTCGCCGGTTCCTTCTCTGTTCATGTAACCTGCCGGACAATTCGGTCACGTTGTGTATGTGCAAATCAAACGGCGCCGCAAGGCGGTGCGTCCTCCAAGTTGGTCACATCGGACTGGAAAATCTGCGCTTCAGACCTTGTCCTCTCCAAAAGTCTGGCCAGAGCATCGCCTTGGACATTTTAATTGCCTGATTTTTCTGTTTTTCAGCTACGACTAATCTGTAGGTGGAATTGACAACATCGTTAAGAGCACGGAAGAGGTTTTGCTGGAAATGGCTTCTTTTGTGCTCTGCAGACGACAGGGTCCCCGGACTTAATTGACTGGCGCAAGAACCAACAAGCCAGAGAAAACAGGCGTCGCCTGGTGATAGCCGCCTCTTTGAGCACAGCATGAGCTCGAACTCGCGTGGTTCCGTTGAAGAAGTTAAATGTCAACAGGTCAGAGACATTTGCCGTCTTTGGACTGATAGCGAGTCCGGAAGAACGGATGTGCATTTGCCAGAAGCATGCACCGGCGATTTGCGCAGCTTGTATTATCTGGTAGTGACGGAACAAGAAAAAGATTGGCGAATTAGTTATGAGCCGCAAAAGCCTCTGGCTATCAAAACTGTTACGAAATTAATATAAGTAAAACCTCAAATATTTAGCCGAAAAATACTCCAAGCATGCGATTTTTCACGAACTACTCACCCCATTTTACTAAAAAACTACTCCTGAACCTATTTCTGTATAACAGTAATAAAACCTCCTATTTAACTGCGCTTTTTTCTTCCAGCACCTTAAAGAGTGGATTTCGAGTTTTGTCTCTGAATCTACAATATTTAATTCCCGTTGAATTGTTTGATTTACTCCAGCTCACTTGAAAAGAACTATTCTGCTCCCAAGTCATTCAGTGAGCTTGCCTACCCCTCTAGGAGCTCTGGTTGACCGCAAACATTCCTTAGGTTACCCCACGTTCGTCGGAGTCCAAACTTGATATGGTCATTCAGTTTCATCAAAAAAGGTTCAAGCGAAAAACAACTTCCATTTTTCTGCAACGCGTTGAGCAACAGTTACTAAAATGACTTCAAATCGGAGGCGCGTGCGTCCAGACATGCGTGGTTCCTGCGAAACTTGAACGACAGTCCGTTCGTCGATTCCGATGTTCACCGTGTAATCCACAGCAACGTGTTCGCATGGGCGATGACCTGTGCTGCATTTACCGCACTCCTCCCACCTCAATACCCTGGACCCGGTTTTATGACAGAGTCCATACTATCAGTGATTAGACCGCACACAGGTGGCTGACGTGGGGCGGTCAACTGGAAACTCGCAGTTTGAACCTATCTTTGATGTCGATAAAATGGTGGTGGACAGCACAGTCTCGGTACCCCTCTATTTCAGATATGACTTAATATAATTTTCAATTTCCTTGTAAATTAAAGCGCTTAACTGGGATCGAGTCCCCTTGAACAAGGAAACACGTAAGGCACGCGTGAAATGTTGACGGACGCAGTGATTATCCAAACACCCTGCAACTGTGTCGTTCGGTGAAAGAGACTCGGGGGCGAGGATTTGATATGTCAGTCCGCTGAGAGACTACGGTCGCGGGACTCCTGCAATAAGTGAACGATATTAATAGTAGTTTTCTCAGTGAGACAGATAGGCGGACAATTGACGGAATCTGCATAATCCATTGAAAAAAACACATTTCTGTCATGTGATTGTTTAATAACTGCAGCAATGTGCTGGAGCAGATTGCGTCACTACCCCTGACGCAGGTGGCCGCTGAAGAGGCACACACATGTGCTGTTGATGTAAGGTCACAGGGGGGCGATTTGACTTACTGTCAGCTCATGTGCTAACTGAAAATCCAGATTCGCGTGCTTCGCCGATAGTTTTCTTCGAGGCATCCTTGCACAAGTATGCCTAAATAAAAGAATCTCCCTGATTTTAAGGTCGTTTGAAAGCGAATGTATTTTGAATGACACCTAAAAAACTGACCACAGTGGGAGGACACACATACCGGTTCAGACACATTCGTCAATCAAGTTCCTCTAAAAGGCAGAATTTTGAGAAGGACTGCCTTTTTGTACATCGTGTTCAATAAACAAGTCGATGAGTCCTCCGAAGTTGGGCATGTACTTGATTGCTATAAACATCTATTCCCCTATCCTAAACCCAGTCCTAACACCAAAAGTGGCCCGAACCCCAACCCCAGTCATCACTCTCCTAACTCTTAAAATAACACTTGTCTCAAATCTTACCTCCTGGAATTCGGAATAAGACCAACTGTAGTAAGGAAGCACTTATTTTCGTGCCTATGGAGGCCAAGACGGCTGACCAAGTCGACGCGACGCCAGGTTAATAAGAAAGTATATATAGTGCGAACCGTAACGCCGAGTCACAGAAGATCAACGGTGATAGCCTTGTCGATAAACCCATGCGGGGACAATTTGCTTTGGCGACATATTCGCTGTCATTGAATCGACGACGACAAAACTGCACAATTTGAGGGGCCTTCATTTAAACTCACATCTCTGTTCTGATCAGATGTTGCGGTAGTAATTTTTCACCTCAGTGAATTCTGTCCGAACTTTGGCAAATAATGGCCTGCGGAGATGCAATGTTTAGGGATATAGCTCGTCCTCTCGGTTTTAATTCATGACGTAATGCAATAATATTCAGTTGACTTAATTGGCACGAAACGCTATTCAACAGTTGTCCGTACTTGTAATGTTATGTATTGGCCAGATAGGCAATGGTAAACAAAAAATGTTATTTTGCTCTATATATACTTATAAATACGACAGGGGGATTGTTAAAACGGATAGAAAAAGCCGGTACAGATCACTGGGGTGTTGCATTTATTTAACTGAGAGCACAACGTACATAATTTTCAGGAATTTGTACTTCTAACAACTGATGTATCCTTTGAAGACTGGCCACAAAAAGCGAAGACCTACTCAATTTATGGGAAAAACGCTGCATTCCTGTTTTGAAGACGTGCGACTGAACGATCGCTCGAACGGACAATAACACGATATGCATGTATTGGGGCGCAAGTTTCGGGGGCTGGACGTTCGCAAATGTCGGTTAAGTGGTTACATTGATACGCATACGTAAAGGCAGAATAACATCATCGATATAAACGAGAGAGAACGGAACGATCGCTTCTAGCTTATTAGCCGTTACCAGCCAGCCACCCGGCGCTAGATTCAACAACCCGCTAGATAGGAGATCAAAGCCCTAAACGCCGAGCCAAGAGCATGTTAGACCGTCAACAACGCTACTCTGGCCATGCTACTAGGCTTTGTGTGACCTCTGGGAGGACTCCTGATTGAGCCCCACGACACAAAGCACGACAAGTGTTTAGTTTACAAAGGCAGCCTATCATAATCTGACACAGGTAGTGGTCGAATGGAAAAACTGGACTGCTACTTTCATTAATCTATTCGAAATCAAGCCAATACTCATAAAGTTAATCGCTTAGTCTTAGCTGGCACAGTAAATCATTCAATGCAATAAATTGCAGGGGGCTTTTTATATTCTAGCTGCGGGGTAGCATTCTGGTGTAACAATTGCATACTCCTAACGGCTGTTGTTTCAGCAAACGCTGATATTGCAGATTAGGTGGAGATGTGTGCGTCCCGATTTATGCCCTGGATGTCTACTTAGCGCGCATCAGTTTTTGCAAAGATCCATCGCGTTTTTTTACCGTGATCCTGCCTTAAAATGTAGTTGGTATGTCCAGTTTGGAGGTTAGCCGTCCCAGCCACCTGCGCCATTTCTCACATGTGGTCTTTTCATTTTGGTCGTGGCACAGATCTCAGACGGGGGGGGGAGGAGATGGTGTGGTAGATGCTGTGCATGTGAGCTACAACTATAAAGTAATTTACAATTTGCGTGAGGCGCGTATAGTTGTCGCCCACTCATATAAACACTGGCGTGGGTACCATATTGTCGCAAACTGCATACCTCCACTGACATATATTTACAAGGCCGGCATATTCGAACCTTGGTTAGAGTTCATTGAAAAGAAGCCACTGTTCTCGTTATATAAGTTTGTCTTAATTCCACCAATACTGAGCATTATTGGATGGGCTAAAATTAGATGGCCGACCGATTCACATAAATTATTCGGGCTGTTTTAACTGAAACTCGGCCCAATAAAGGCTATGCTTATCCCACGTTCAGAAGTACAGTTAGTGAAAAAATGTCTATGATATTCAGTCAGTCAGTCAGTTTATTTGAGGGAAATAGGCCAACGCCTTGAACTCCCTATGTATACATAAAAAATCGATAAACAAGCAAAAGTGTAAAGAAATTACAGCATTAGGTGAATGCATACATTGATTCACATGTGTCAATATTCACATGGCTAAAAAGTCACATAGTCCGCTTGTTGATGCAGCATATATCTGTCAAGATGGCATTTTAATGTCTCCACAGAATGAGACATACCAATCGTCTCGGGCAGGTTATTCCACGGTTCCACGACACGGTTGGATAAGAAATATTTTCTCACATACATTCTACCCTGTGGCACACGTAGCATGAAGGGATGTCCCCGGAGGTAAGTTGTAGTGGCGAGTTAAAAAAGTTATCGCGCCGAAGGGCGCAATCCAAGCCGCGCACGATATGTAAAGTTTGTATCATGTGTCGTCGCAACTGCCCATAACTCAGAGGTTAACGTTAGTTAAGCGGATCTCGTATGGCAGTGCACTTTGGCGTCTTATTCATTTTATTGCTCGTCTATACACCCTGTCGAGCAGATTGTAATCCTGCTGCGTCCACGGTCTCCAGGCCTGAATTGCATATTCGAGATGGGGCCTTATAAACGTGCCGAAGACTTTGGTGAAGCAGTCTTCATCGAAAACTACGTATGCACGCTTCATGACATATAACATGGAGGTTGCGGCCTTGGCCGTCTTACAGCATTGTGTAGAAGGCTTTAGGCTGTTTGCAACCCAAACTCCGTAATCTTTCTGACTTTCTGCTTCTCGGAGTGACATTCCGTTCAGGTGGTATTGTCGCGTACTAGGGATCTGATTTACGAGGCGCAGAATGGTGCATTTGTTTAAATTGAAGGACCATAGCCATCTGCGGGACCACTCGTCCAATCGACAAATATTTTCTTGGAAGCAGCATTCTGGATGACTTTCCAGATTTTTATGTCATCCGCAAACATGACGCAATCACAGTCAAACCCATCTACAAAATCATTAATAACAAGAGAAAGAGGGTTGGTCCGAGCACCGAGCCTTGTTGGATCCCACTCTCTATGAATGTGCACCTTGATTGTTGTTGTTCTACGCAGAAAATGAGGGAACGGCCGACAAGGAAATGTTTGATCCATTTGAAAAGTTGGCCACTGATGCCCTAAATTCTCAACTTGTGTAGGAGACGCTGGTGCGGAACACTGACAAACGCATTCCGGAAATCAATAAAGGCAACATGCTTGGTGTGTTTTGCGTCCAGTGCTCGTGCCCAACTGTGCATTGTGTATAGTAAGTTCGTAACACATGATCTTTCCCTACGGAAACCATAGTGTGCATTCAACAAGAGGTTGTGGGTTTCCAAGTAGGCCATTAACTTCTTTTTGATGGTTTTCTCCATCACTTCGCAGCAGATTGATGTCAGACTGACGGGTCTGTAGTTTGTCGCCAAAGCACGACTACCGTTTTTGTAAAGGGGTGTAATGTGGGCCATCTTCCAGTCTGTGAGAAGAATTCTAGCAACAAACGATTTCTGACAGAAAAAAAGATAGTGGCTTGGCCAGCTGTTGGGCAAGCTCAAAGAGCAGCTTTGCTGTGATCTCGTCCGCACCGAGAGATTTACATTTTTTGAAGATTTTCAGATCTTTCAAAATTGCTTCTTCTCAAACCCAATATTTTCGATAGTGGGATCTCTCATGTTATCAGAATTAGATGAGGTAAAGTCTGCTTCTCTTGTGAAAGCGTATCGGAAAAATTTAGAAAAGTGCTCAGCCTTATTTGTGCTGTCCGATGGCTCGGTGAAGCAAATTACTCTTATAATCCCGTTGCCTCCTGAAAATCAGAATTTTCACCTTATTCTTTTGAACTTTCTATCCTGTTAACGCTGCATTGTCGTTGTTCTCGCGAAATTTCTTAAATGACCTTCCCTTTTTGGTGATCCACTTTTTGCATTCTCGTGTTAGCCACTGAGGGCGGTTTGATGTCCTAGGGACATTGGTTTTTCATTAGATGCAGTAAACGAGCTTTGAATAAATTCCAGTCCTCGTTAACGTTTCTGGAGAAGAGAACATCCCAGTCTATTGGAGTTGCCTCAGCTCTCACTTGGCGAAAGTCCTCTTTCCATATATTTGGCTTCGTATTGTCCTTT
>CACRXP010000034.1:1581465-1596737 GCA_902702965.1 Spirometra erinaceieuropaei | reverse complement strand
CACTCGCTTTTACTGCCCACACTGCCCTCGCACCTTCAGGCACCGCATGGGCCTATTTGGCCATATGCGCATCCACGAGAGCGGAATTGACCGCAACTCCGAAAAACCCACGACACCCAGCGTGCACACCCCCGCCCTCGCTCCATCGCCCTGCGCGCCCATCACCACCACCACCTCTGTAGCTGACACTGACACCGCCAACTACTCATGCCCACACTGTCCACGCACATTCACCTCACGCATCGGCCTGGTCGGTCACTTGCGAATGCATCGCAAAGAGACTGGCGAACCAGTGCCTGGAGCATCAACCTATGCGCACCAAGCTCGTCTCAACTGCCCACACTGCCCTTGCACTTTCAGGCATCGCATGGGCCTATTCGGCCACATGCGCATCCACGACGACCAGCGGTAGACAACCGCCGGTCACACCACACATTCACTCACACCCTACCTCCTCCACCACCACCATTAGCCCACCAGAAATCAACATTCACACACCTCATGCACCCAACAGCCACCTCCCACTCAAGTGGGAAGTGTGCATCTCTAATTGGTCCTCATGTGGCTTCGGCTGCACGGGTGACTTGAGTCCGAGACTATCCCGACACGTCAAGCGTCGTGAATAGGAAGGTTGCTGATTGACGCCCGCTCTTGGTTCACGCAGTTCGTCGCGCTGTGTGTGTGTGTTGTGAGTGCCCTCAAAACGGGCCACGTGTTAGATGCGCTGGACCAACACGGGTGCCACATCGGACTTTGGCAGGCGTTATTTGTGCGCAATAACAAGTGCCAACATTTGCGGGGTGCGCGGGCGGACCCTGTTGTCGGCATTCGTCGCACAACTGGACCACTGCCTCCACCCCATTGTTTTGTGGTCAAAATCCTGGTCTTGGTGTGTGGACCAGGGGTGCGGAGTGGAGCGCCAAGGCGAAGACCCGTCCGAGCCATCCACCTGCGGCCTCCCCCGTCTCCGGGCTTCTTGACTCTGTCTTGACACCGGGCTCAGGCGGGGGAGGAGGAGAGAGTGTAGGTAGATGCTACGCATGTCTACTGGCACTATAAACCCCTGCGTAAGTTACCGTCCATGCTCCCACAATGCAGTCTGTGGGGCACACGGTGGTCATCGTCGAAATCGACGGACGAACTGTCGTGTGTGTTGTGTGGAATGGCGGACTGGTGGGCTGGGGACGGGCTGAAACAGCACCTTCCACGGCACTCTCACGCAAGTGAGAGACACGCCGTTCAACCCCATTGGGTGAAATCCTGGTGTTTGTGTGCATGGGGGGCGAAGTCGTGGCGTTGCGCGCGCAGTCATGGTCAGTCGATCATGACAGCCACCGCGCCCATTCCCCACTCCAGTCTGCTGACCGGCTCGGACAGCGGCTGAGGTTTGGGAGTGGGAAGGGAGAGTGATGTCGACGACTCAGTGCACTTTCCTCACTATAAACAATCTGATGCGCTTGACGCTATCACGGTGCGCTAAAAGCCGTGGCTTGGAATGTTGCCAACTGACGGGGTAACTTGGACCTCCTCCTTGACTGGTGGTGGTCTGAGAGTCAGGCTGCAATGGCTCCTATTTAATGTGGCCTTTATGGCAGTCCCATCAGAGTGTGGGATCAGAGCCAGGCGTTGGCGGCACGCCCAGGTGCGACTTCGGCCGTGCCAGCCTCCAGATCTCTGTTGTTGGTTGAAATCCTGGTTATTGGTTGTGTGGACCAGGGGTGCGGAGTGGAGCGCCAAGGCGAAGACCCGTCCGAGCCATCCACCTGCGGCCTCCCCCGTCTCCGGTCTTCTTGACTCTGTCTTGACACCGGGCCCAGACGGGGGAGGAGGAGAGAGTGTAGGTAGATGCTACGCAAGTCTACCGGCACTATAAACCCCTGTGTAAGTCGCCGTCCCTGCTCCCATTGCTGCTGCAACTGTGGGGCACACGGTGGACATCATGGAAACCGATGGTCGAACTGTCATCATGTGAAGTCGTCATCTTCCTCTATTTTAGTGGTTGCATGACGTGCGTTGCTACCAAACGACTAACTTTCAAATGTAGCACTCTCGTTATGGATAGCCAAACCTTGGCCGAACTACTGTAGCCCAAGGAGATGAAAATAGTGAATATAGCGGCGAAAGTCAATAACATAATGCAGACGTTTACCCAACGAAAGCGAAAAGAAACAACCTTGGAAGCATACATCTCAGGGGGGAGTTGGCTGTATTTCAGTCTCGTCCGCTCTCTCTTAAGAGCTGAAGAGTCAACCAGCGAAAGCCCAAACCGGGGGCAATTAATGCCATGACGCCCGTTTGTTAAATAGCGAATAACGCACCCATCATCGGCAAACTGTGTTCGTAGACTGAACTTAAAATGAACCGTGACGTTACTGAAAGTCCATCATAGTTGTGGAGAACCTCGAACCGTAGGTCCGCATCGGGCGTAACCACCGAGGAAGAGCGTCCGTTCTCGCCCCACTCCCAAATTGTAGATCAAATCGTATAGCTTGGCAGCATAAACGCCGGTTTCAGGATATGAGTACTGCTGAAACTCCCGTATTTCAAGACATGTTTTAATGTCTATTTGACAGGAAGGAAATAAGCACAAATCCCATCAGAAAGTTGGAAACCGGAGGGAGCTAGCGCCAGACCTTATCACCTACCATAAAAATGTCTTAAGACTTAGTTAAATCTCGGTTAATCACACGTGAGGGCTCCAGATGAGATGCTACCCCATCCACTCACTGTATGCTCAGCCGGGGAACTGCGAGGTGCCCAGACCGCGATCAAAAACATCAGTCCCAAGGTAAACCGATGTGAATAGTTGAACCGTGTTCATGACAGTTCGACCATCGGTTTCGATGATGTCCACCGTGTGCCCCACAGTTGCAGCAGCAGTGGGAGCAGGTTCGGTGACTTACACAGGGGTTTATAGTGCGGGTAGACATGCGCTGCATCTACATACCTACACACTCTTCACCTCCCCCGCTTAAACCCGGTGCCAAGACAGAGTCAAGAAGACCGGAGACGGGGGAGGCCGCATGTGGATGGCTCGGACGGATCCTCACCTTGGCGTTCCACCACATCCCCCGGTTCACACAACAAATAACCAGGATTTCAACCAACAACAGAGATCTGGAGTCTGGCACGGCCGAAGTCGCACCTGGGCGTGCCGCCAACGCCTGGCTCTGATCCCACAATCTGATGGGACTGCCATAAAGGCCACATTAAATATGAGCCATTGCAGCCTGACTCTCAGACCACCACCAGTCAAGGAGGAGGTCCAATTTACCCCGTCAGTTGGCAACATTCCAAGCCACGGCTTTTAGCGCACCGTGATAGCGTCAAGCGCATCAGATTGTTTATAGTGAGGAAAGTGCGCTGAGTCGTCGACCTCACTCTCCCTTCTCATCCCCACACCCCAGCCGCTGTCTGAGCCGGTCAGCAGACTGGAGTGGGGAATGGGCGCGGTGGCTGTCATGATCGACTGACCATGACTGCGCGCGCCACGGCACGACCTGGCCCCCATACACACAAGACCAGAATTTCACACAACGGAGGTTGAACGGCGTGCCTCTCACTTGCGTGAGAGTGCCGTGGAAGGTGCTGTTTCACCCGTCCCGGCGTGGCCGGGCGGCCAAGGGCGTCAGTCCTTGCACGAGCACCTCGTGTTCATACAATGTCAAGGGCAGCCATGTTGCCATATGGACAGCACAGGTACTAGTCAAAAGCTCCTACACGCGTTTCGCTCACGTTCTGTCGCTGTATGCCGCGGCGGAGACATTCGGCTCATCAGTGGATCCCCCACCAAGTGCCTTCATCGACCGAATTACAAGACATGCTCTTTCCGCTGAGCCTTGGGCTCAATGCAGAGATCTTATAGACACTCACATAACGACTAGGAATATATACTGATAGGAGACTACCGATAACGACGAGAGAGACTGGGATGGCCATTTCTGGCTTATAAGCCGTCGTCCGTCAGCCTTACCCAAGCCCGGAGTTCGCATCACTTGAGTTCGAACCCGCGTTTCTTAATCAATCGAGCGTTATGAAGTCCAACGCCCTACCAATTAAGCCACGGGCCCGTTGTCCTGTCGCTTTGGATGGCTAATAGTAACGTATGGTGGAAGTGCGGTCAGGTACAGTCCCGTTGTACCTTGCTATAACACTGACCAAAGCAGGCAAAAGCAGGAGCAAGCCCCAACCCCAATGGTAAACCTCGGTCTCGTGGCAAGAATCAGTTTATCGCATCTGGAAATCGGTAGGGCTCTACCCACTATCTCCAGCCTCATAGCTTCGGAATACGTAACCATGGCCTTGACAACAACCACAAAACCTACTTGATAGTTGAAGAACAACTAACCGTAACTAAAACCTTAAATGTGATCGTTGCCTTACTGTTAGAGCGAAGACATGACCATAATGTCAAAGCTGCCTCCCGTAAGATGCTCAATTGCTGTCTTAAATCTACCAACAAGCATCTAACCCTCAGCTCTCAGAGGGTGCCCATTTCAAGGTTCAGATCTCGTTTAGGCATGTTTCCCGCATAAGGAGGAACCGTAGTCGTCAGTAGGGTTTTCATAATGTAGTTGAAGGTGGCGCTATGAGTCGAATGAACTTCTCTCTTCTCGCTAACTAGCAAAATATCCCTTTTCAGGCCAGACCGTCGAACTACAGATTCCCTTCCGTCGCAGAATGCGTCAGCTTCAACTACCAGAGCATTAGACAACAGCGCATGGCGTCAGTGCACCAAGAGGTAGTCAAATCTTCGGGTGTGGCTAGGCACTGAGTTCGTAAAAAGAGCCCAAATCTAATCTCGACCCTAACTTTACGCCACCCCACAGTCTCTGACCTAGAATTCATCCCAACCGTAAATTCTATGGTAACCGTAACCAGTTTAAACCAAGTCGAAGCATGCTTTAGACGGGTGCGTGATACAAAACCAGACGTATGTAATTATCTATGAGCAGATTATAGGTAATAGCACCATTACACGACGAACGTTCCTCGCTACAAGTAAAACATGCAGCCCCAAGTTAATGTGCCAGGAGAATGCACCGAGAGGTACACCATGAATCTAGTAACTACAAGATAATTCATCCGCCAAGATGATTCCGGTGCAAACAGTGCACATTAAACCGCGATTTAATCGGGTTTTTGAATGACCGGAGTGCCATGGTATACTTGTTCTGGTCGGATATGCTGTGAGTCGGTGAGGCCTAGAGGAGCAACTGTCAGCTGAATGATAAGATCTTATCATTCAGGCGCAACACCTTTGCACGGAGGGAAAAAACCCGAAGTCGGTAGATAAACAGCTGGAAAGGACTCACGGAAAGCGAACTTCAGATGACAAATTGCCGACGGAATCCTGGTCAGATATATTCCTCACCCAATCCATAAACGGGGCATCGGTCTGGATGTCAGGCAGAGGATACATGCCCAGGTAGTTGGTGCTTATCTCCTGCCAAGCTGGGGATGAGCAATTCAAGTCCACTGACTGGCCTGTGCAGATAGTGTTACTTGAGAGCCAGGAGAGAAGGAGGGCGTGTTTCGGACAGGCTACCACACTCACATGTCCCAGAACAAAACATGGTTTTGGTGCGGACGTTGTGACCGATGAATCTTCTCACGCGCCGACATTTTGCATCACGTGAGCTAATTTTCTACATAGAGACTCAACTTCTTACTACCTAAACATGCTATAAAGATCACATTGTGAAGGAACCATTGCCCTCTGACGCTCACTTCTGATTTGGGCGGGGTTATCTCATCATTTGGCAACCTCCTAAAAAGCAACTGGCGGTGCGCCGCAACCGTTTTAAGCGCATTTTGCCGTTTGTGAGGAGGCTCCGATTTGAACAAACCCTCCTCTCTTTCCTCGACATTAACAGGTTCGGGCCAAGCCGACTGGGGATGACGTTCGAAGGGGCGGCTGGCACGGCGCGAAGTCTCATCTTAAAATGCGCCGCATAGCACCAACAGCAATATCACAAATCAGCCCTAGAATTTAAACTGGGACAACTAAGATGTAAGTGACTATTTCTTCGTCAGTGAATAAGTTAGTCTGTCCGCGAGATCCCTGTGCGAGAGGTTGTGCGCAGCGTTTAGGGTGCCATGAATGCAAGCAGCAGCCGCACAGCGCTGTGTAACATAGTCAGAATATCATTACATAAAAGGACAAGAATGATGGCTAATAACGCAGAAGCGTCAACTTCAGTCTTTATTGTACCATTACACGACGAACGTTCCTCGCTACAAGTAAAACATGCAGCCCCAAGTTAATGTGCCAGGAGAGTGCACCGAGAGGTACACCTTGAATCTAGTAACTACAAGATAATCCATCCGTCAAGATGATTCTGGCGCAAATAGTGCACAGTAAACCGCGATTTAATCGGGTTTTTGAATGACCGGAATGCCATGATACACTTGTTCTGGTCGGATATGCTGTGAGTCGGTGAGGCCTAGAGGAGGAACTGTCAGCTGAATGAGAGATCTAAATCTATCTTCCCACTCAGTTGGATAGCACCGCGCGGACGGATGGCATTATGTTTAAAGGATTACTGTGTCATCAAATGTACTCCAGTTCGCAAGACTATTTCGAATTAACAGCTGAAAGTCGCTCTCTTCTTGGCGGACGAGTGCACCAATTAGTTTTTCTCACAATATCGAGAAGTGTGTCCAACTGACAGGTTTATGAAGTCATGTAAAAAGTAAATGATAGGCCGTTGGTAGACGACTTTGGCTGCCTCGTGTTGAACTGCCTAGGAATATCCAAGATAAGGCTGAAAGCGAGGACTGACTCATCCAGAGTGTACAGGCAGCATTGCAGGTAGTTACAACTAGTACTATCGGCGCGCAATCATCGATCGAATCTCATTTGCTTCAAATTCGTCCATCTGCGGCTAATCGGTGAACAGAAAACATCGATGGACATCACGGTTTCGTAAGCCGAAGGCAGTCACTCGTGACATGCGCACCGAAAACGATGGGGGCAAACGGTTTTGTTGACGATCGTAGAAGTGGGAAGCTTTAAGTCTTCCCTTGTCCAGTCACACTTGCGGGGGACATTTTCTAGTGTAATGCCAAATATGTAACAACTATGACGAGTTCATTGAAAAGTGCCAGTCACCGGCAACTCACTCGCTTGCGCCCCTTTTTCCGTAGATCTGAGCTTTGTTTACTTTCGGGCTTTGCAAGGCAATTGCGGCTGAGTTCGAACATGATTAGGAATTCACGACGCTTTTACGACCAATGCGGTCACTTAGTAAATACAACCTACGCACTCATCTATAACCGTAGTCTTAATCTGCTGTTGTCTGCGTTTTCGGATGCTGCATATAACCGACACCTTTGACGTACATCGTTCTCGTACTGGCAATCCAATTTTCATACTTGAAACCACTTGGTGGGTGTCACTGTGTCCAACACGTTTCTAATTCTGGACGGACGAGAATTTCCTACAAATAGATGTTCCCAATCCGTAGCCTACTTGGCGTTCGTACCAAAGCCCACACCGTTCGATTTGTGACTTCACCAAAGCCGCGCATTACATTGACGGATGAATACCTGCGCCTGTCAAATAGCAACTACCCCACGCAGTGTCGTAAGAAGTCATTTCATTCACCCGGAAAACAAATCTCGTACTAAAGTGGCCGACCCCGTGTGAGCACCGCACATCTTTTAAAGTAAGAACTGCAACACAGATTTACTTGCAAATCGTTGATTTCTTTTAAAAATTCAGGAAGATGGCTGACGTTTACAAGCGAATGCTTGCTGCTCCGTGAATCCTGTTGAGCATTTCCCCTGGGCGCTGGGACGACCAGACCCAAGCAGTCAAGTTATTGTCGGGGTTGGCTGAACCATCCGGTGCTGCGAAGGCCTCTACCGTGTTGCCTGGCTCGCCGGATGTGCCTACAAATTCAAAAATATTTTAATGAAGGTCGGTTACGAAAAAGAAGATTCCACAAAAGAGAAAGAAGGAAACAAAGAGGCATAGGCAGTATTCACATAAGTGCTGCAGAGTGGCCATTTAGGGAAAAAAACATGTCAAGTTAACGTCTTTCCCAGTCTTCAGTCCTCTACCTAAGGAAGGTGAATAAGTCAAATGGAATATTGTACATAGAGTTTTTGTCAGCACTGCATAAGTTGTTTGATATTCTACGGATTATTCCTTAAAATTCCTGCAAAGGCAACGTCTTTCACCGGCTTACGGTGGAGTCACTTTATAGCTGAGGCCAAGATTTAAAAACATACTGTGGTGGGATATGATGAATTTCATGCATTCAAAACTGTTTACTAGAGACAAAAATTCCATATAAAGGTAAATTATCCTGACACCACAATAATACAACCGTCAGTGAGGTCGCTCCATTCAGTCTCAAAGCAAAACTCGGTGGACATATCACACACACAATGCTGGTGCATAGTGCGCATTTAGAAGAAAAAAGGGAAGAAAAACAAAAAGGAGGAAGAGAAGGAATGCATTTAATGGTGTGTTGTATTACCGTTGCCAAGAGCAAAGACGGCGTTGGCGGAGGTGAGAAGAGTGAACCGGCAGCGAGGCTCCTGCATGTGGGCCAGTTCTGTCCACTGGCCGAGGGGGCTGCGGGCGTCTGGCGGCGTAAACATCTCCACAGTGTTGAGATCTCGGCCATCCGCTCCACCGGCGACCAGAATTGTTCCCCGAAAGGCTGTCGCTGCGAGCCCCCATCGCGCAGTTCTCATGGGTGCAGCCGACTCCCAAAAGTCCGCTGAAGTCGTCTCCCGCCGCCGATGCCAGTCTGCTCGCAGATGGCAGAAGACCACGGAGGCAGGCCGGGTGCCGCGTGCGTGCCGACCGCCAAAAACGAAATCCCGACTGTCGCCGGGCAGACAGGCAGCAGCTGGGCGGGCCCTCGCCTTCGGCAGATCGGGCAGTTCGTGCCATCTGTTCGGGCAAACAGGCGAGTGAGGAGATATGGAGAGAAATATTTTTTGGCGAAAAAAAATTAATAAATGGGCGTCAGGACGGGGAGTCTGCACTCACCTGTCCTGCCTGACGTCATAGACCTTACATGAGGACATTGGTTTCACAATTGGGTTCACGAGAATCCCACCCTTTGATCCACCGAAAACGCCAATCAGCGTCTCCTCTCCTTCGGCGGCAGCGGTGGGAACTTTCACGACGGCGGCTGCGTGCCCCCAGCGTCCAACGGCGAGGGACGCTCGCTCGCGCCAGCGCCCTTCTCTCACCAGAAACTCGCCAACACGCCGCTCTCCCCATTCTCCTCCGACAACGAAAATGTTCTCTTCCGTTTGGTGGTGCGAAAAAAAGGAATGCATAAAGTAGCCAGCTGAAAAGGGGTTAAGAGATGTGCGTTCTTTAAAAAGCAAAAAGACACCTTAACGAGCGCTAAATCCACCCCGTGGCGACAAAAAATGCTGACAGGTAGGACGCCTGCACCCAGAGGCAGTAGACTTCAGTCAAACAACTGTCCGGCAACTCACCACTCACCACACTGTAGAAGGCGCCCGTCCGGCCTGCTTCCATGTCAGCAACGCGTTCTGCCTGCTGCAGACGCGGATTCCAACGCAGGACAGACCACCTGTTCGGCCTGTCCTTCCCAAAGAGGAAGATCGTCGGATCTCTGTGTGCTCCAGAGAATGTCTGGCGAACACGAGGCCTAATGTTGAAGGGACAGGGCCACTTCTCCTTGTCTGCGGCGCCAATCCAATTCGAGATCTGAAACATTAGACAACTTTTAGAGAAAGAAATAACAGGGCTGCAATGTCGTGTACTTACATTAATTACTCCTTCTGAATGCCGGATAATTCTGCACCAGACGATCGCGACATTCCCCGGTCGTCTGGTGCCACTGCACTGCCCGCTGAGGTCGCCTCCTGCCGCCGCCGACGCCAGTCTGCTCGCAGATGGCAGAAGACCACAGAGGCAAGCGCGGTGCGACGTTTGTCCAAACCGCAGAAGACCACGGAGAAGTTATTCCAAGCCCGACTGTCTCCCGACTGCAGACCGGCGGCAAGCCGGGTGTCGCGTGGATTCCAAACGCCAAATACGAAAACCTGACTGTCCCCGGGCAGACAGGCAGCAGCTGGGCGGACCCTCGCCTCCGGCAGATCGGGCAGTTTGTGCCATCTGTTCGGGCAAACAGGCGGGTGAGGAGATGAGGGGATAAACATTTTTTGGCGAAAAAAAATTACTAAAAGTGCGTCAAGACGGGGCGTCTGCACTCACCTGTCCTGCCTCACGTCATAGACCTCACAGGAGGATATCGGTTTCACGATAATCCCACTCACCGATCCACCGAAAACGCCAATCAGCGTCTCCTCTACGTCGGCAGCAGCGGTGGAAACCGTTTGCTCCACGCTAATCGCATCATATTGGCGGCTCGCATTCCTTCTTTGCGAGCCACTGTCAGTGGCCCCCTCGGGGAGACGAATTGCGTTCTACGATGGCCGAGAATGCCACTGAGGTAAAATTATCGTCTATTCGGTGATTTTGTTTACGGCTTCTGCACTTTCTAGTCCCGCAACTACGCTCTTGCAGTATGTCTACGCGGGCCGAGTGGAGATCAGAGAAGACAATGCGAAAGGCCTGGTGACGCTTGCAAGAGTGCTGGAGTCGCCTCACCTGGTGGACTGGGGAGTGGCATTCATGGCCAGGCGGTACGCGCATTTCCTGTCTAACTGTCTGTTCTGAAGCCTCACTTTAGAAAATCTGTCCGATATCTTGGACTTTGCGAGGTCGTTGAATGTTAAAGCACTTACGGAGAAGTGCCTCGGACTGATGAAGGCGCACTTTGAAGACTTTGTGCCAAGCGACCTCTTTGTCCGCCTACCTGCTCAAACTCCACTCACTGTGCTTCAAAGTGAAGATTTGTCTGTGTCGTCTGAAGAGCAGATTATTGCCTGGCGGATGATGACGAGAGGCTACAATTGCATGCCCCAGCAATGCTAAAGGAGGTGCAGTGGCACCAGACGACCGTGGAATATCGCAATCGTCTGCTGCAGAATTATCCGACATTTGAGAAAAGTCTCGTGTGTCTGTACGTACACGGCATTGCAGCCCTGTTATTTTTTTCTCTAAAACTCGGCTTCTGTTTCAGATCTTAAATTGGATTGCCGCCTCAGGCACGGAGAAGCGGTCCTGTCCTTTCAACATCAGGCCTCGTGTTCGCCAAGCATTCTTTGGAGCAGACGAAGATCAGGCAATGTTCCTCTTTGGAAAGGACAGGCAGAACAGGTGGTCTGTCCTGCGTTGGAATCCGCATCTGCATCAGGCAGAACGTGTTGCTGACATGGAAGCTGGCCAGGGAGCCTCCTACAGTGCGGTTGATGGTGAGTTGCCGGACAGTTGTTTGACTGAAGTCTAATGCCTCCGGGTGCAGGCCTCCTACCTGTCAGCATTTTCTGTCGCCACGGGGTGGATTTAGCGCTCGTTAAGGTGTCTTTTCTTGCTTTTTAAAGAATGCACATCTCTCAACCCCTTTCAGCTGGCTACTTTATGCATTCCTTTTTTTTCCACCACCAAACGGAAGAGAGCATTTTCGTTGTTGGAGGAGGATTGGGTGAGCGGCGTGTTGGCGAGTTTCTGGTGAGAGAAGGGCGCTGGCGCGAGCGGGCGTCCCTCGCCGTTGGGCGCTGGGGGCACGCAGCCACCGTCGTGAAGGTTTCCACGCGATTGGCTACATAAACAACATGCGGATGGTTCCTAGGATGGCGTGACCTTCAAGTAACCCGCAAAGACGAAAATGCAAGCAAACAAAAATACTAAAGGCCACGAATAGGCGATTCAAACAAAAGCAAACAAAATAGAAAAGAAATTTGAAAATGAAAACAGAGCGACATTGCAGGACAAATAACAATAGTCAAAGCAGAAATTACAATAAAAGTTCGTCAGCAGACTTAAGAAGAATAATAACAGAAAACCATCAATATCAATACTGACACAAGAAGCAAATATTAGGAATTCTGTATGTGCTAGGGAGCTTTGAGTGCTCAATACCCATAAATGATGCTACCGGCTTCTTTTGATCTGTAATCAGCACAGCAGGACTTATGTGTGTGTTCGTGAGACAGTGGCTCAATCCGCGAAATGTGGCACCACTGGCATCTGTGATACAGCTACAAGAAAAGTAGGCATTCCGGGTGTTTTCGCAAGCAGAACGAGTTTAACATCGCGATCAATCTCAATAACGGCTGCTGTAACATAGTAGTCCTCACAGCAGGCATTCTCGGAGTGTTCTGGCATTCTAAATGTGATTGAGAGTCCAACAGGCTAAACCACAAGACAAATGGCACGACTGGCATCTGTGACACGGAAAAGAGCCAAGCGGGCGTTCTACGTGTGTAAGTGAGGTGAGTTTGATTAAACAACCGAGCACAGGTACCATTGTTCTCCGTGACACCACACACAACCCAGCATGCATTCTGCCCGAGTTGGTGGACTGGGCGCGCTCATCCATCAGACAAATGGTACCACAGCCAGCAGTGACCCAACAGACAGTCTAGCAAGCTTTCAGAGCGAGTTGGTGAGATGAGCGTTTTCAACTACCCGCCAGTGTTACCACAGCCATCGGTGACCCAACAGTCAGTCTATCAAGCATTCAATGCGGGTTGGTCAGATGAACGTGTTCAACCATCACCAGTGGTACCACAGCCAGCAGTGACTCAAAAGACAGTCTAGCAGGCATTCAGAGCGAGTTGGTGATCTAAGCGTGCTCAACCACCAGAGAAGTGGTACCACAGCCAGCAGTGACCCAGCAGACAGTCTACCGAGCATTCAGTGCGAGTTCAGTATCAGTATCAGTATATTTCAGGGAAAGTAGGTGTGTACCTTTGAAGTCCCTATTGGTTACATGCAGAGGATATATATGGAGGAAATGGAATGTCATGCGTTAACAGAATTTAGAGGCACATTAACTTGCTTTGTTGATCATGTACAGCGGACAGTTGAAGCACACTTAAGATACGGGAAAATAAGTAAAATTGTTTAGTCTACAGGCATCGTGGTGAATGCGAGCAGCGGTGAGCGACGTGGTCCAAGTTACTAAATTACATAAACACATGTTACTTAAATGTTGCTAGTAGCATCGCCATAACACTAAATTGACAATGTTGACTATCAAGGTGGCGGTAGACCGGCGTTATTGTGGTGCGCGCTCCAATGTTGATCTAGCCTCCGTTTAAAAGTATCTACGGATCCCGACATAACAACATCCCCAGGCAAGACATTCCAAGCTGCAACCACTCTGTTGGAGAAGAAGAACTTTCGTGTGTCTAGCCGGGAAACCAGTCACACGCAGTTTGAGTGGATGGCCTCTCAGGTTAGTGGTAGTCGCCAACTCGAAAAAGTCTCCTGATGCGAGGCAGCAGCTCTGATTGCGCACGATGCGGGAAGCTTGTATCAGGTCCCCACGTAGCTGTCTGTAACCCAAAGGAAAGAGGTCAAGATTAGCTAGTCGTGTTTCGTAGGGTAGTGACCACTGCCCAGATACAAGTTTCGTTGCTCGCCGTTGAACTTTTTCAAGTATGCCAAAGTCTTTTGCGGTCCAGGGTCGCCATGCTTGGATAGCAAACTCCAGATGCGGTCACACGAAGGTTTGAAAGACCTTGGCGAAACAGTCTTCATCAAAGGAGGAGAACGCCCGTTTGACGAGGTTTAGAATGGACATCGCCGACTTGGCCATCTTTGAACATTGCAGCGAAGGCTTAAGCGAGGTTGTGATCCATACACCAAGGTCCTTCTGAGCGCCGACTTCTTGCAGTGGTTTGCCAGTCAGACGGTAGACCGTGCGGTTAGGAGAACTGGTTCTGCCGACGCGTAGGAATTTACACTTGTTTACGTTGAACGGTAGAAGCCAGTCTTTCGACCATTGCTCGAGGAGGTCCAGACTTGTCTGCAATCGCGCCTCGTCAACTTCGCTTCGTATGCACTCCAGATCGTTATGTCATCGGCAAACATTGCGACATCGCAATTCAGTTCGTTTGCGCAGTCATTGACGTATACGAGGAACAGTGTAGGACCAAGAACAGAGCCTTGGGGAACACCACTCCTAACGGCAACCTCGGCAGATTGCTGGTCACTGACGTGGACGGCTTGAGAGCGGCAGAGTATAAAGCTCCGAATCCACATCAGAAGCTTACCTCGCACTCCTGCACGGCTAAGTTTATATAGAAGGCGGTGGTGAGGCACACTATCGAAGGCCTTTTTAAAGTCGATATTGATGACATGCACCATATCTCCTCTATCAACAGCCCTAGTCCAGTGCTCAAGACAGTAGAGCAGGTTTGTCACACAGGAACTGCTTTCGCGGAATCCATGCTGGGAATCGGAAAGCAGATGGTTTTGTTCAAGGAATTGCATTAATTGTTGCTTTATTATCTTCTACATAATCTTACAGCAAGTGGAGGTGAGGCTGACAGGTCTGTAATTGTTCGCAGAGACCCGACTTCCGCCCTTGTACAGCGGCGTAATCCACGCCGACTTCCAGTCGGGTGGCAGATATCCGGTCTCGAAGGATGTATGGAAAAGCATGGAGAGTGGCTTAGACAACTCACCGGCGAGTTCCTTCAAAATCGTCGCCGAAATCTCATCGGGACCTGGTGATTTGGATTTCTTTAGCCTCAGCAACTCCGTCAGAACCATACCCTCAGTGAACTGAACGGTCTATATAATTGGGATGTCTTCGAAGGACTGAGGGGCCGAAGGGTTGAATCCTGTTTCGCTACTAAAAACAGACCGAGAAAATTCTCAAAGGTGATCAGCTTTCGCCCTCTCGTCAGTGAGATGTTCGCCTTCAGCAGTCCTTAGCAGGGGTATTGGGTCCTTGTTTCGCGTGCACTGCCTTATGTAACCGTAGAATAATTTAGGGTTCTCCGCGGCACGGTTAAGCAGATCCCGTTCGAATTCCCTTCTAGTTTTGAGGATAAGGCCCTTGACTCGATTTCTTTGAATTTGGTACGCGCATATAGATGTGGGGCTCCTGTCAGAAAGCGATTTTTTCCACAGCCTTCGGTTTTTTATTCACTTCATTCTTCAAGTCTTGCGTAAGCCATCGAGGTCTGTTAGTTAACCTCTTCCGTGAAAGCGGACAGTGGTTTACGATCAGCTCGTGCAGAATTTCTCGGAACCGTTGCCAGTCTTCGAGTATGCTCCCAACAAATATGGACTTCCACTCAATGCGTGAAATTTCAGCTCTCATTTGGTCGAAATCCCCGCGCCAAAGGTTTCTTCTAACTTTCACGGGTTTCTTGGGCATGGAAAAAAGCGAGTAATCCCAGAGAAGAAC
>CACRXP010000034.1:1564030-1579172 GCA_902702965.1 Spirometra erinaceieuropaei | reverse complement strand
CAATGCTGTCCTGTGACTTCGTAAGGACAAGATCAAGGCAGTTGGCTTGTTGGCCTTCGCGTACTCTTATTGGTAACATGACGTGTTGAGTGAGAAATAACTTCAGTGCCGTGTTCAGAAAACTCCTATCGAAAGTCTGTCCTGAGCTATTTGCATGGGTCGAGCTCCAGTCAATATGGGGCGCGTTAAAGTCGTCCATGATCAGGATATCCGGCCGCGTAGCGAACTTTTCGAGCACCTCCAGCAGGCGAGCGTCGGTCATGTTGTCCCGTCTCGGCGGTCGATAAACTGTCAGAACATCGAGGCTAGGCGAGCTCGGCACATTAATAGACAGCCAGATTGCATAGGAACTGCACGAAAAGTTATCGGTCTTGTCTGATACATTTAGCCCATTTTTACATACGTGAGTACGCCTCCTCCCTGACGCCCATCCCTATCCCTTCTAAACATCTGGTAGCCAGACAAGGCCAGCTCACGGGTGGTGAGCTGAATATGCTCAATAACCAGGCCAGTGGTATTAAAGCCAGCAGTGACCCAAAACGCAGTCTAGCAAGCATTCAATACTGGTTGGTGTGCTGAAAGTGTTCAACCACCCACCTGTGGTACCACAGCCAGCAGTGCCCCAGCAGGCAGTCTAGCAGGCACTCAGTGCGCCTTGGTGAGAGGAGCGTGTTCAAACACCCGACCAGTTATATTGCAGTCAGCGGTGACACAACAGATAGTCTAGTAGGCATTCAGTACGACTTCGTGTGCTGAGCGTGATCAAACACCCACCAGAGGTACCACGGCCAGCAGTGACCCATCAGACAGTCTAGCGAGCATTCAGGGCGACTTGGTATGCTGAACATACCCAAACACCCGACCAGTGGTACCACAGACAGCAGAGACACAACAGACAGTCTAGCAGACACTCAGTGCGGCTTGGTGTGCTAAACGTGTTCAACCACCCACCAGTGGTACCACAGCCATCAGTGACACAACAGTCAGTCCAGCAGGCATTAAGTGCGACTTGGTATCATGAAAATGCTCAACCACCCACCAGTTTAACCACAGCAGCCGTGAACCAACAGACAGTCTATCAAGCATTCAGTGGGATTTGGTGTGCTGAACGTGTTCAACCAACCATCAGTGGTACCACAGACAGCAGTGACCCAGCAGACAGTCTAGCAAGCATTTTGACCTAGATGGTGAGGTGAGCGTTTTCAACCACCCACCAGTGTTACCACAGCCATCAGTGACACAACAGTCAGTCCAGCAGGCATTAAATGCGACTTGGTATGCTGAAAATGCTCAACCACCCACCAGTTTAAACACAGCAGCCGTGAACCAACAGACAGTCTATCAAGCATTCAGTGGGATTTGGTGTGCTGAACGTGTTCAACCAACCATCAGTGGTACCACAGACAGCAGCGACCCATCAGACAGTCTAGCAGGCATTCAGTGCGACTTGGTGTACTGAACGTGTTCAACCACCCACCAGTGTTACCACAGCCTGCGGTGACCAAACAGACAGTATAGCAGGCATTCAGTGCGACTTGGTGTACTGAACGTGTTCAACCACCCACCAGTGTTACCACAGCCTGCGGTGACCAATCAGACAGTCTAGCAGGCATTCAGTGCAACCCTGTATGCTGAACAGACTCAAACACCCGAACAGTGGTACCACAGCCAGCAGTGAGCCTGCAGACAGTCTAGAAGGCATTCAGTGCGACTCGGTGTGCTGAACGTGTTCAAACAACCATCAGTGACACCACAGCCAGCAGTGACCTAACAGACATTCTAGCGAGTACTCAGTAGCAGTTGGTGAGCTGAACATGCTCAATAACCCGACCAGTGCTACCACAGCCATCAGTGACCCAACAGATAGTCTAGCAGGCATTCAGTGCGACTTGGTGTGCTGAACGTGTTCAACCACCCACCAGTGGTACCATAGCCAGCAGTGACCCAACAGACAGTCAGGCATGCATTCAGTGCGACTTCGTGTGCTGATCGTTTTCAATCACCCACCAGTGGTACCACAGCCAGCAGTGACCCAGCAGAAAGTGTAGCATGCACTCAGTGCGATTTGGCGAGATGAGCGTGTTCAAACACCCGACCAGATTTACTACAGCCATGAGTGACGTAACAGACAGTGTCTCAGGCATTCAGAGGGACTTGGTGTGCTGAACGTGGTCAACCACCCACCAGTGGTACCACAGCCAGCAGTGACACAACAGTCAGTCTCGCAGGCATTCAGCGCGATTTGGTATGCTGAACGTGTTTAACCACCCACCAGTGGTACCACAGCCAGCAGTGGCCCAACACACAGCCTACCAAGCATTCAGGGCGATTTGGTGAGATGAACATCCTCAATCAACCGACCATTGGTACGACACCCAGCAGTGATCCAACAGACAGTCTAGCAGGCATTCAGTGCGGGTATGTGAGCTGAACGTGTTCAACCACCCACCAGTGTTACCACAGCCAGCAGAGACCCAACAGATAGTCTAGCAGGCATTCAGTGCGACTTGGTGTGCTAAACGTGTTCAACCACCCACCAGTGGTACCATAGCCAGCACTGACACAACGGATAGTCTAGCAGGCATTCAGTGCGATTTGGTGTGCCTGTAGTGACATTTAAGTCCGTTTTGTTTTAATCAGTTACAATACGCTTTGACACAACTTTGAATAAGATAAAGAACACGCACGTGCACTTTTACCTGCTGGCGACTTTGTTCTTATTTACTAGTTTGTAACTGTTGGGATACTGCTATTTTCGTTTCCTGGATAGCCTACTCACTGTGCCCAACTAGTGGGTTTGTCTCTTACACTGGAGACCCTGTATCGTTCATAGCTCCTTCTGTTTAATTTCTGTGCATAACTATTTCCATTCGGATTAATCCTCACTCTACTTTTTATCGATCAGATTA
Source organism: Spirometra erinaceieuropaei (assembly GCA_902702965.1). Lineage (NCBI taxonomy): Eukaryota > Metazoa > Platyhelminthes > Cestoda > Diphyllobothriidea > Diphyllobothriidae > Spirometra > Spirometra erinaceieuropaei. The sequence goes on along the minus strand of CACRXP010000034.1, from coordinate 1,576,263 downwards.
TTAATCTGGCCCTTATTTGCTATTCACACTGTCTCACCCTTTCATCCAATACGAGCGCTACCCTTCAATCTCACTGTCAACGCGCCAGTCATCTACCCCGTTTATCTGACCCCTGACCGACCTCGGCTAACTATGTCCAACGATTCTACCAGCCAGCCGATAGCCGGCATTCACACCTTTGACCTGTCATCCGTGTGGCTCGGTGACATCGCGTTGTGGCTGCGCACTGTAGAGTCACGATTCGCCCTCCATCAGATCACACGAGAGAATACGAAATTTCACTATGTTGTGGCAGCACTCCCAATGGACATCGCCACCGACCTCCGCGACATCATAGATTGCCCGCCCACAGAAGCCCCTTATACTGCCCTAAAGGAGGCTCTCATTTCCCGCATTTCCCTCTCAACGCAAAAACGTCTCCAACGTTTAATTTCTGAGGAGGACCTCGGTGACAGGAAGCCTACGCAGCTTCTTAGGCGTTTGGAGCAGTTGGCAGACGGACAAAAGCTGGATGCCACCATGTTCAAGCAACTTTTCCTCCAACGGTTGCCTCCCTCTGTGCAAGCCATCCTTGCGCCTAACATTCCTTCATCGACTGTTCAGATGCTCGCGGAGACTGCTGACCGTATACTCGAGTACTACCAGCCTCCTGTTACGGTTAACGTCGCTAGTCGAAGCACAACTGCCCCCACAATCGAGGATGTCGTCAAACGCCTGGATGCCCTCACTCTCGAAGTTTCCTAGCTCCGGGCCACTCGTGTCTATAACCCTCGTAGTCCTGCAATTTCTCGCCGCCCGAGATCTCCCACTCCAAACAAACCTACAGTTGATGGTTTCTGTTGGTATCATCACAATTATGGTTCTAACGGCCATCGCTGCCACTCTCCTTGCAAGTATAAAACACCCGCGTCGGAAAACTTTCCTGCCGACCAGTAAGGACGACGAACGTGGTCGGCACATCCTCTCCCAGTCGCTTACTCCACATCTATGACAGGACTTCCTGTCGTAATTTTCTCGTGGATACTGGTGCGGAGATCAGTCTAATCCTACCCACCTTGACTGACCGTAAGTCACCAAATTCTTCATTTTTCCTCCAAGCAGCTAACAATACTTCTATTAAAACTTTTGGTCAACGATCCCAAACACTAGATTTGGGTCTAAGACGTTCATTTCGTTGGCTATTTACTATCGCTGATGTCCATACTGCCATTCTCGGCGCTGATTTTATGTCCTTTTTCGGTCTCCTCGTTGACATTAAGTCCCATAAATTATTTGATCCTAAGACTTCTTTACATTGTAATTGTTCCACTCGTACCCTTTCATCACCTAATCCACGCATTTCAACAATCCCTTCGTCTTCTCCCTATCATCGTTTACTTTCGGAATTTCCATCTATCACACGACCTTCACAATTCAACCAAACTATCAAGCATTCTGTTGTACATTATATTTCAACTACTGGACCACCCGTGTTTAGCCGTTTCCGTCGTTTAGCCGCCGATAAGTTAGCCATAGCCAAGGCTGAATTCAGCCACACGATGGAGCTAGGCATAGTTAGGCCTTCCACTAGTCCATGGGCTGCACCTCTACATATGGTGTGCAAAAAGTCTCTCGTTGACTGGCGCCCATGCGGGGATTACCGACGGTTAAACACCTCCACTTTTCATCTAGCCTAGCTGGAGCAGCCATATTTTCCAACATTGACTTAGTCAAAGCTTTCCATCAGATACCCGTTGCTCCAGAAGACATTCCCAAAACGGCGATTACAACACCGTTCGGTCTGTTCGAGTTTGTCAGGATGCCTTTGGGTTACGCAACTCCGCCCAAACTTTTCAACGTTTCATCAACGAAACCCTCCGCGATCTACCTTTCGTTTTTGTCTACGTCGACGATGTTCTGGTAGCAAGTTCCAGTGAACACGAGCACCTACAACATTTGCGTCTCATTTTTGAACGATTGAGCCAATTTGGCGTTTTCATTAATGTTTCTAAATGCGTTTTTGGTGCACAGTCGCTGTTTTTCCTAGGACATCGCGTAGATCCTTCTGGTTGTCATCCCATAGATGCCAAAGTTTCAGGTATTTGCGATTTCCCTACTCCCACTTCTTTTCAACAACTGCGCCGTTTTATAGGCCTTGTCAATTTCTATCGACGTTTCATCCCTCATTGTGCTCAATTAATGCCACCACTTACTAACCTTTTACGCGGGAACAACCGTGAGTTTTCTTTTCCTGACACAGCTGTAGAGGCTTTCAATCGTGCGAGGAAGGCTCTTGCGGATACAACTGTCCTTGTTCACCCTATACCTAATGCCCAACTTTCCATTATGGCCGACGCCTCTAATTTTGCTATAGGTGCTGCCCTTCAGCAACAGACGCCCACTGGCACCCAGCCCTTGGCTTTCTACTCTGCCAAATTGACACCCCCACAAACTCGCTATAGCACTTTTGGTAGAGAACTTCTTGCAATTTATTTAGCCATTAAGCATTTTCATAATTATATTGAGGGCCGATATTTTTGTATTTATACTGACCACAAGCCTCTTACTTATGCCCTCTCTACTTCTTCTGACAAGTATTTACCCCGCGAGCCCCGCCAACTCGATTTTATTTCTCAGTATACCACCGACATTCGATTTCTTAAAGGCATTCTAATCAAGTTGCTGACTGTCTTTCTCGGCCTGGCATTAATGCCATCACCCGCCCTTCCATCGATTTGGAGCGCATGGCAGAACTGCAAAATCAGCCGACTTTCACTGAGAGCCTTCAACACACTAGTCTTCAACTCGAAGCCATTCCTCTTTCCACCACCCCCGGTACAATCTTCTGTGACGTATCGCGCTGTGCCTCCCGACCCGTAGTGCCAAGCGAGATGAGACGAGATGTTTTTGCCGCGTTGCACAATCTAGCTCACCCTGGCATCCGCACTACCCAGCGCCTCGTCAGCAAGCGGTTTGTTTGGCCAAGCATGAACACTGACATCCGCCAGTGGGCCCGCTCATGTTTGGCCTGTCAGAAGACCAAAGTCGGACGGCACAACAAAGCCCAAATTGGCACTTTTCTCGCACCCGACGCACGTTTTTCACATGTCAATATCGATCTGGTAGGTCCCATTCCAACATCTTGTGGTGGCAACTACTTACTTACTGCGATTGACCAATTTACTCGTTGGCCCATTGCAACTCTCATACCTAACATAACGGCAGATTCCGTTGCTCATGCTTTTTTGGAACACTGGATTTCTCATTATGGCGTCCCCTCAACTATTACCACCGATCGAGGTCAACAATTCGAGTCTAGACTTTTTAACAGCTTTACCAACCTCCTCGTATGTTCTCGCATACGCACGACAGCATACCACCCCTCATCCAACGGCTTAGTCAAGCGTTTCCACCGGCAACTCAAAGTCTCGCTCCGAGCTCATGACAACCCTTCCCATTGGAGCGAGCACCTGCCTTTGGTCATGCTCGGTATCCGTACCGCACTCAAGCCTGACTTGGAGTGTTCCGCTGCCGAACTTGTCTACGGTACCACCCTACGGATTCCCGGGGATTTTTTCCGGGTACTCTCAAAGCTCAGGCGACTTGGATCCCAGCGATTATGTGCAAAGATTGCGCCAAGCCATGACTCATCTTCGAGCCACTCCTCCACGTCCTTCAACAAGTAAGTCGTACGTCGACCCGAACTTACTAACATGTTCTTTTGTATTTGTCCGCATAGATAGCGTTCGCCGGCCACTACAACAGCCCTATGACGGCCCATTCCGAGTACTATCGCGCAAGGACAAGCATTTTACAATTGACTGTGGAGGCCGCACCGACGTGGTCTCGATCGATCGCTTGAAGGCGGCTTATACCGAGCCTCTTCCAACTTCTCCAACCGAACAACCTCAACTTGGCACATTGCCACTTGCTATTTCCCAGACTCCATTTACGCCCAATAACCCCGCGTCTTCCCTTATCCCACAGACTCCTCCCCTTACGCGCAGCGGTCGTCATGTCCGTTTTCCCGACCGTTACCAACTTGTACAATATGCATAACACTCCCACATTTTCCTTCTATTAACAACCGACCAGTGGTAAGACACCCAGCAGTGATCCAACAGACAGTCTAGCAGGCATTCAGTGCGGGTATGTGAGCCGAACCTGTTCAACCACCCACCAGTGGCACCACAGCCAGCAGTGACCCAACAGATAGTCTAGCAGGCATTCAGTGCGGGTATGTGAGCTGAACGTGTTCAACCACCCACCAGTGGCACCACAGCCAGCAGTGACCCAACAGATAGTCTAGCAGGCATTCAGTGCGACTTGGTGTGCTGAACGTGTTCAACCACCCACCAGTGGTACCATAGCCAGCAGTGACCCAACAGACAGTTGAGTTGAGTTGGTGAGCTGAGCGTACACAAGTCCTCCATCATGGGCACTGCTGGCTTCTGTGACCTAGCAGTCCGCGTAGAATTCCCTGCCTTTTCTTAATTTCAGTGCGTTTTTTTCCTTGCTGGAGTCTGTAGGCAGCCGCTCTTATTTCTCGCATATGATCGCGGCAAACGGTCTAGATACTACGTGCGTGCAGTGTGTGAGGGGCCTACTTTCGCCCTTTCCTGTATTTGTGTTTTGATCTGGACAGCTGCAGTTCGCGCACAGGATTCTCCGTCAAACTCTCTGACCACGACGCGCGTGCGTGGGTGTGTGCAGTGTGTGAGGCGCTACCGGACGTGCAACGCTGCATTTTTGTCCCCATCTGTGCAGCTGCGGTTCGCGCACATGAAAAAGCATCAAGGCGTCTGGCCGCGACGCGCCCGCGTCGGTGCACGCATTCTTGGACGCACAAACGGACGCGCGCAGGAGATCGTGAGTCACCCATACGACTCAGTCTGGCCGAATGCGACAGCGCAACCGCTCGCCTCCTGGTGCCTAGGCCACGGAACGCACTCACGCCTGTCACGATCAGACCGCCTTACGCATGATCATATGCAAGATCTGCAGCTGTCAAGGTCGAAGCAAAAGTACTGGGATGCGCGTCCGTTAGTGCCTCACAATGTGCACACCCACGCACGCGCGTTGTGACCAGACTGCTTGAAGTGCGTAGGGATGACTCACGCACATATGCCCGAACTGCAGTGCACGACCGATCTCATGAAGCGTTGGTCGAAATTCTGAAATGAATATTTGATTAGGAAAGATTACTTAGCTGGGGTTGTAGTACGGATTATCCTGCGGGATAATCCTATAGCATTTCGGACTGGCCAGGATATGGGACTAATTGATTTTCTAAGGGAGGAGTAAAAGAAATCACTTTTTTTGTGCATGCTTTCTATAAAATGTATTTGAACTTATAAGATAATCGAAAATGAATGTAAAAATGCATGCAAATAAAGTAGTCATGTTCTACCGAGTGTGGTTTCTACAGAGGGTCCAAAAGAAAGGCATTCAGAAGCCCACATCCGCACAACGTAGGCTTTCCTAACCGAATACGCATTTCGGAATTTCGGCCAACACTTCTTTAGATCGGTCAGGCACTGCAGTTCGGGCATATGTTCGTGCATCATTCCTGTGTCACAAAAGCCAGTATTGCCATTAGTCGCGGGGTTAAGCACGTTCAAGTCACTAACACATCCAGAATGCCTTCTAGACTGGGTAATTAGTCAATAGAAGCGAAGAGACGAGCCGCAGAAAGCAGTTGTGAAAAAGGAGACACGATCGTTGGGACAAGAACTTTATTCGTCTGACGTTTCGGATTTCTGTTCGAACCCATCGTCAGAGACAACAGCAGATACGGGGGGTTCATGCACAGCGGCTGCAGTATTTATGAGCTGTAGTCGCCATGCTACCGCATACCTATTAATATTCACGCCCCCCCTTCATCCGGGTTCGTCGCTCTTGGCAGATGACTGACTGATGACTGACACTTGTTATGGACTAGGAACTAGTGCACCATGACTCAGTCAGCTCGCGGATCACGCGGTTGTCACCTCTAGTCAGAATTTCCGTCCCAGTGAATTTGAATGTGTGGTCGGATCTCTCCGAATGAGTCGCACCTTGATTGCCGGCGTCATTTCTCCGTACCGCTGCAGCGTGCTCGGTCATTCGCGTTCAGAGCTGCCATCCGGTTGCTCCGACGTAATTACTTTGTCCATAACTGCACCAGATTAGTTAAACGACTCCAGACGTTTCTAGCCGTGGCAGTGGGTCTTTCGGTTACATTACCTGACGCCTGACGGTAAAAAGGGACGTAACATCAAAAGATTCCATGACCTCATTAGGATGGAGGCTTACCCCTATGAGATTTTTCAATAATTGTGCTGACGAAGAGATTGTGGTGCCTGGCTCAGCGGTATGCAACAAAGATTGTGGTGTACTAAAGACCGAATTGTTCAGGAGAGCCACAAATACGGTGCAAGTACTGAATTTAAACAGCAACATCTAAAACACCCACAAACGCAGTTGTGTAACGACGCTTTAGCGGAGTGTCGAAACGCACTGCAGTGAGACGGAAAACAAGATTGCCGAACTACAATACCTCCGACGGGTATTCAAAGCCAATGGCTACCCGCGCAACTTCGTCAGACAGTGCATACGCAAAAGGGACGAAAGGCCTAACCGCACGGACACCAAATCGTGGCGAGCGCTTCCATATGTCAATAACGTTTTAGAAGTTGTCGGCCGCCTTCTCGCGCCACTTGGGGTTGGAGTTGCACACAGACCGGAGGCAACCATCAGGCGTGAGGTTATGAAGCCACAAGACCCACTGACACGGCAAGAAACGTCTGGGGTCATTTATCGGATCTGGTGCAGTTGCAGACAAAACAACTACGTCGGAGAAACCGGAAGACAACTCCGAGCGCGAATGGCCGAACACGCTGCAGCAGTGCGGAGAAATGACGCTAACTCGCAAGTTGCGGCTCATGCGACGAGATCCGGCCACACATTCAAATTTGACGAGGCCGAAATTCTCGCAATAGGTGACAATCGCGTGAGCCGGGAGCAGCTTGAGTCACGGTTTACTGGCCCCCAGTCAATTAAGAAGTGCAATGATCTTCACATTCCATACTCCGGTGTTGAGAATTGGCCTAGGCGGAGTAATTGGCCACGCGGGGAGCGCACAGGTGAACACTCTTCCCAACACCAGGGTCAGCGCGTCAGATGGTCGAGCAATCATCACACCGACATCCAACGCGCGTGATGAAATTGCAGCAATTAACGACGCAAACGGTCAACACACAAAATGCAACGATCTCTGATGAAGGGAGAGAGCCGTGAATACTCATAGGTATGCGGTAGCATGGCGAATGGCTAAAAGTACTGCAGCTCCTGTACATGAACCACGCCTATGTGCTTTTGTCTATGTTCAAGCAGCAATCAGAAAAGTCAGACAATAGGTTTATTCGAATAAAGCTCTTGTATCAGCGATGGTGTATACTTTTTCATGATTACTGAGACGCAGAAGCCAGTAATGCAATTAGACGTGGGGTTGAGCACGTTCAGATCAAAAATAAACCATGAGGACCTGCTATTTTGACAACATCGGCACAGAACGGAATGCAGTTAGTCGTCGGTCGAGCATGTTCAGGTCACGAAAACACACAGAATGCCCGATATACTGACTACTGTTACACAGATGCCAGTATAATCTTTGGTGGCAGGAATCAGCAATCACAATTGCTGGGAAAATATGTCTCCAGGCTCGTGTTTGGCAGACATCCTTGTCAATAAAAACCGTCCGTATTTCCTTGGTAGCAGGGTCCATTTATTCCTTAAATTTCTGAACCACCTATTGAATTTATTCTGATGCTGTCTTTGCTGATGGGTCCAAGTGATATTCCGAAATGTCATGCGAACAATGCCCTTGTTCCAGCGACCGCCTCTTTTTTTTCTTATCATAAGAGTGATTGATAGTCAAAAGACGCTTTCTTTTAAGGACTATAAATCAGCATTCATATGCGCCGGTGTGCTACGATAGCCGGTGAGACATTTGAGTTCCCTTCAAATTTTAGTATGAGAAGGAGAATAAAGAGAAGGGTGATGAGGCAAAAAATTTGAACGACAAACAGGTCACTCGGTACGCAATCTCACTTTTATTATGAAGAAAACGTTTATACTGTCACGAAAGCCTAGTGCGTAAAGTTATTTTACATCTTAAGCATTTTTGTCGGGACTTAAAATGCCGGTATTAAAATGGCGGCAAATATTTAAAAAGTCATTTAAAAACCTCGTGAGGTAACTAGAACACGATCCGACATTCGATGGTTCGAGGAAAGCGGAGATGTTTTTAGGTATAAAAGTTTGATTTAGACAAAAGCTTTTTGACGGCCTATTGCGAAACTTAATTTTTCTTCCAAGTTTGGCTATCACATTTATCCGTGGAGGTTTCTGAATAACCCTGATATGCCAAGTGGGCCGGACCCAACAACAGAGTTCTGTTTTTGTGCAGAAAGCTTGAGGCGGTTAGTAAAATGTGGTCAGGAGTAGCGTAAGCGATAGCATGGAAGGAAATAAGATCACCATGGTTAAAAAGTTTACAAGGGCGCAGGTAGATACGGTTTAAATTAACACATAAGAAAAAAATATGGTCTCAAAAAAGTATAGCAAGCTTTTTTGAACGAAAGTCGGAAAACCAAACTAGGGCGCCTTCAGGTGTAGGGAGGGAGTATTAATACTAACAAATATAGTACTCTTATAAGTAATTAACAAGCCGAGTTTGCATACAGCAGCGATTAATTCTATCAACTCTTCAGACGAAGAAAATACGTATTATAGCTTACCCAAAAAATCTGGTTAACAACAATTGTACAGCTCTAACTCTGCATCACGATGAAGATCATCTGTCAGGTCGAATGCAGCAGAAGGACTGAGGAGTAATGCCTTGCGAGTCAAATCAGCCTTTAACCAGGTCTCTTAAAAACAAATCATTTCGATCTTACCGCGTTCATTTTTCAACAGAAGTAGGTCCAGACCGTCAGTGTGGTTGAAGATCGAACGACTATTTGTCGATGGGAAGCCTAGGCATGACAGGTTATTCCTTGGCTAGCGCTTGAATGCGAGTTGACAACTGCACCGGTTTTTTCGGCTGCACAGGCTTTTGTTGATGAAAGCGGGATAAAGATAGCACGGAAGTACCTCAGATACGTCATATTGGACGTAACGGGCAACAGCTGGCATTGTGGCCGGTCGTCAGTGAACTTGGCAATTTAAGTTCCTTCAAAAGGTCGTACCTTACTGTAATATGCACTACTTTACTGTACCTCATAATCTTATTCCGGACAAACAAGGGATAGAAAAGAAATGAATACGTCAACGGAAAATAGGCAGAGTAGTATACAGTTGCGAAATTCCCACGTGAATGGAGGGCAAAAAAATGTCGACTTAACTTCAAAAGACCGCTCTGTGTATGCGCCTGAGTATTAACTGAGTTAGCTTATGCTATTGTTGGATTTGTGAAGCCTGGTTGCTATTGCTTTTCTGAACAAAGTCAATGAAATAATTTGCAAACGTGTACCTGAAGCATGCTTTGAGTCAGGAAAACTGCAGTAGCTACTGCAGTTACACACGAAGACCGCCTTGTTACTTTCAAGGGACAATTACAATGCTGTGAACGCAGCGTCGCTATGGGCAGTTGGTGGTCAATTTTTCTACGCCCTTGAAAGGGTGGCCAACAGTCGTCGCTGCCGCAGCCACAAACATTACTCTAACAGCTGAGGGCCATTTAATTCCTTTACAAAGGCTGCTCTTAGAAACTTCTTTTATGTACTTTACAACCTCTGAATTCTAGCCACGCAACCGAATTCAGTCAATACACGCCGGCTTACGAACAGTCACGGTCGTTCACCACAGATGATCTCTCCTCACCTAGTCAAATACAATGTGCACGACTTCGCCGTAATAACTCTCGATATAATGCCCACTACCATTACCAACTTTGCGTCTACGCGGATTCATGCGAGGAGCCTCCAATAAAACACCCCACCAATGATAGCGACGATTGGTCATTATCACGTCAGCGCCCAAAATCGATGGTGAGATTGTGATCATGAATAAATAGAATGCTGCCGATCACGTAATCATCGAACAAGTTCACCGGTAAAGAAGAAACTTAGAACTGCTAATTTTGATATGTGTGCGGTCACATGGCAATTACATCCTTAGACACCGCAATTCTGTCGGACACCTTATTCCCAGGACTTCGTAACTGGCAGCGAACATGTAAATTCCTTGAAGTCAGAAGTAATTGCAAATTATTCGCGATAGAATGACCGCTCAGAAGCCATGCGTGTGGTCCTCCCACAAGTAACACAGCCGGGCGTGCATCTGGGGATATGATTGGACGAATACTGCGGGAAACCTGTCGGCGTTAGGCAAGAGTTCCCATTAACTATCTAAAAGTTAGCGTCACTTAATTTTGGCTTTGGAGCAAGCGGACTCTTTTAATTAGGGAAAATACACCAAGTAATTGTTGAACATGTCACGTTCCCTACGGCCGACACGAAATTCGATCAACAGTAAACCTGGAGAAGATGTGTGAATAGTCAAAAGACATAGCATGACATTACTGGAAGTGTGTTTTTGCATCCGGCTGCAACAGTATCAATAAAGAAGCAATGAGGGGGCCAAAATGGTGGATTCACTCGCCATTCGTTTCATAAAGGACGTAATTTTAGTGAGGACAGTCCCTGACCTGACTAATGTCACATAGGCTACTTATAAGTGAGTGAATCTGTGAGTTTAGCGACCTTGAAGTAAGCCTGTACACTTCAACCGACGGAACGACGGTGGGCTACAAATTCACCTCCCGGAGTACTTGTAATAGAGGAAAGATTATAGTAAGGATTCTTTGCATGGGTGGATCGGAGTTAACAATTCTGGACATTGTCGACTTTCTTCACTTCAACGGTCGAGCAAAAGGGACATCCCAGATTTCTTTCTGTCGCTTAACTTGCGTGACGACCACCCATCGAGCAGCCAGTCTATGTGCTTGATACCCAAATGGAAAGTATAACCTGAGTGTTTCAAGTGAGCCCTCCTCGATTCGCTACTTTGAGTGCCTGGTTATAGTGAGGAAGCTACAAGCGCAATTACCCTGAAGTAGGTTTTATACAATAAGACGTGGGTGTGAATGTAGGCGAAGTTAAGGCAAGCCTCGAACGAGTTTTTACATCGTGTATAAGCTAAGCTGTTGAATACCTCACCAGATGTCAAACGACCTGGATGATGCCTCAAGCTGCACAGGTTGAATGCAATTAAACTGAAAACTGAGCACACCCACTAGTTGTACAGTATCCATTATGCTGGACAACATAAATATTATTGTCTGTTCTTCATTGACGTTCCCACACAAGGACCCAGTGAGCGAAGTCCACAACTGATGTCCATAGGATAGAGACTAATGCAAAAATCCTGCTATAGCATCCAGCTTGCTACGAAAACAGTTGTGAGGCCATGCACTATCACTGCGCAAGCGAGTAATGTAATCACAATTTTTTGCTTAAAACGCATGTTAGGCTTCATCAATCGATTATTTTACTATGCTAAATAGTTAAAATTCACTTTGGCCCGTGCGTAAAAACTGGGCACCTCGGTAAGATTCGAACCCAGGACAGCAAAAGGGACTTTGAAAAATCGAAAAAGTTAGCATTTCTGAGGAGGGATCCCAGAAAGTGATACTATACGCAAAAGAAGGAAATGTGAGCGGAGACAGTCATTTAATGGCAGTGGCCCTTTTTCAGTGCCATTGAGAAAGTTGTCCGGAAAGGTTGAGGAAAATAAAAGTTTAATCGAGTCATTATCCACATAAAAGCGGAGCCTTTTCTTAAAAGTGTGTAGAATATCTGAAGATCTTATATTTATTGAAGGTTATTCCAGAGGAAAGTTTACCCGAAAGCAAAAAGGACAGCGATTAGAGGTGGAGGAAGCGGGAGGAGGTAAAATTAAGGAAGAATTGCAAAGATTGTTTAGGCAACTACTAAGGATAAAGGCTGAAATTCGAATCAAACTTAAACAATTATTAATGCAAAAGAGGAGATAGATGACTGGGTTTTTGCCTTGGAACCCATGACAAATTTGAGTTAGTTATCTAGCATCAATCTGGGTAGGAGATATTTAGATGCTCCGTGTCGAATGGTCGTCTAGCAAGCTGTCATTGAGCATTTTATATTTTTTAACGACTAACCTCGTCCAACAAACCCAGGAATTGGCAGCAACACTCGAGAATGGGAAGTATAACCACATAATAATGCAGATGA
>CACRXP010000034.1:1489108-1517631 GCA_902702965.1 Spirometra erinaceieuropaei | reverse complement strand
CAAGGCACGACGGAACGAGCATGTTCCGTAACCTGATCGGTGAGCGCCCACTATCATAATATATATAAATACAAAGATTAAAAAATAGAAGCGGTTCTTCGGAAAAGTCGAGTTGAACTCCTGAATTTTCGAGCTGGTGACTCCAACCCGTCGTCAGACGAAATGAAAGCAAGGGAGAAAGTCGGGTTGTCACAGTAGTCCAGTTGGTGTGATAAGACGGACGTGCGAGGGGGGGCTCCCGGGTCATGGTAGGTGCCTGAGTGAGGGAGGGAAAGGAGAGGAGGCGGAACAACTACGGCACACTGTGCTGGAGGGAGAGGGGGTGGTGAATCAGTTTGACTACGGGCGGCTGTATTCGCTGTCGTTGTTGCGTGATTAGGGCTAGGGGCAGTCAGTCGTGGATGTCGACCCTCGTAATGGGCATCTAAGTCAACGTGGCGGCTGATACTACCCGCATTGGCGTAGCAAGACTCTAGAAATTCCCTCGATCATGGCGACGACCTCAGTTCCATCCCAATTGAATCGGTAACATTATTTCATGCATTTCTCTACGGTGTTAAGATGAGACCATACGAGGTTCATAAAATTAAGCAGTGGATTTGGCCAATATTGTTAACTTTACAAGCCACATTCGGTAATGCAGATACATGACGTTTCATCAACGGCCATTTAACGGTATTACCAAATCTCACAATTAGAAACTTTTTAAAACCGAATTATACTCTTCTTTTGAGTATGAAATTGAAAGAAGGCGTGATTTTCTACCGAATAAGTAAAAGAATGAATATTTTTATGCATGTTTTCCATGAAATATAATTGAATATTCAAGGGCATCGAAAATCAATGAAAAAGCTGCATGCTACATAAGAAGTCATTTTTTGCAGAGTATAGGTCTTGCATGCAGCCGAAAAAAATTTCTTTAGCAAGCCGACACCCTGAGGGAACTAGATCATTATAGATTCATGCAGCATCATGATTAGTTTTACAACACTACTTAATTTATCTTTTCGAAACGAGAACGCATTTGGAAATTTCGGTTGACATTTCATGAGTTAGCACATCTACTGTATATTGACCTGTAAACAAAGATTACTAAAAACGGAAAACGTTCCAGATCGATCCTGTCTGAACACGGGAAATTTGATTTTGCTTCGAAGACAATCGAGTGAGGGCGAGCTTGAGAACTTTCATTGCTTAAGAAAACGGGCCAAAATCAGCTTATAAAATTCTTTTTTTGTGAACCGATGGCGTTTCGTGCCATAAAATTTTGCAATAATTTTGCTCGACGGTAGTTTGCTTTACCACCTTGAGAACTAATAGGCATAACCAGATATGTTTGAGTACGCGAGACAGGCTGCCACGTTTCTGTGTCACGCCGAGTGATAAAGATGTCTTACAATGTCCTGCAGCAGTCGACTATGACGGGATATGGAAATTAGCAGCGGAAGGTTTACCGCATAAGTCATAAGCAGGTGTGATTAATATTATTAAGTTTATTCTGTGGCGAATACTCAGTAACAGAATTGTACCCCGAAATAAGCAGAATAGACTAAAACGGCCGACAAGCAAGCTAAACGATGATTTTATTCGTCATTCACCAAAACCATTTAAAGGAAACATCTGCCGATGTCCTCTCAAGATATAATTAGAAAAAGTATATGGTAATTTGATCTTCATCAACAACAAGCCATGATCAAGCCGTGTGCAAGTAGAAAACAATATGTTCGTTAACATTGTGAAGGATGTTTCAAGTACAATCATATTCACCGAAGCAGACTGGATGCCATAATTTCCCACGACAATGCACCTGTCCAGAGTTCTTAATAAGTACGAATCTAATAACGAATTTAACCGTAATCTGACTTTTCAAACAACAACCAGCCTTTCCGCATGTGGATCCCAGTCGTATATCATCCCACAGAGAATCCTTTCGCATATCCGCATTAAGTAGAATAGGAAAATGCCCATTTAGAAAAACGTGGTTTTATTCTGGACAATCACACTGGCTAATCTATATCCACGTCTAATGGACTAACAGCCGTCATCAATGCAAAAGAGCAATCACCAATCACAATGACCCGTAGCTGCTGTCGTCTCCGATGATGGGTTCAAACAGGAATCCGAAATGTCAGGTTAATAAAGCTCTTGTCCCAGCGATCGTGTCTCCTACAAGACTACTTCCTGGGACTCTTCTCTTTGTTTCTATTGGCAAAGAACTAATTGTTTGCATTTGTTACTTTTTTCATTATTTTCACCGTTTCATGCATCCCACTTCATTTAGCACTCCTAAAAACAGTCCCATTTAAGCGACTTTTAATATATCCATTTTTTTAATTTCTAGTTTTTTAGTGAATATTAATCATTTTTACGTTTGTTAATATTAATTTACAATCCCAGCTATGCCTTTTCTTCTAGAACAGTTGTTTTTTACTGTCGTAAGATTTTTGGGAATGCAGGTCGGGCAGATTTTGTGTTATGGGGTTTTCTTTTGCTAACTCATGTCATTTCGTGAGTTAGCCCACTTACTGTACGTATTGCATGTATCCTGGTAGCCGAGTCGGTGAGTTAATGTACCACACCGGTAACGTGACTTTCTGTCGGCCCCCCTCATCTATTCCATGAGGATCGCCCGCCAGCTCTGCGTGACTATGCTCTACTGTCCTATCAACCTTGTCCGGAGTAAATCGAGCTATGCGCGTAGCGCTCGTACATAGTTCGTTTGAATGTGTCAGTCGAGAATTAACTATTCGAAGCTATTCTAAACACATTTTACCCTTACTTTTTCAAGGGGTAGACATTGATCCTGCTGGTATTCATGATGCCGGACTTAAAATGATTTATCCTGGCGCTTGATTGCAAGTCAGTGTTCGTGCAATCTTGTGCCGAGGACTTTGTTTGACTTACCAACATGCCCTTCAGCACGATTTTGGTGGAGCATTTGTGAACAGTCGTTGATCAGTCTAACGGCAGCGAGTATGCAAACCTCAGGATTCGCTATCGGGTTGTGCATTCATGTTAAGGAGCAACGAAAATTACGAAGAGTTTCATGATTTTCGCTGTCACCCACGAAATTCTCGCGAAACGTCTATTTCCCATTGTTCGACCTCCCGGAGTAGGGGTTTTGGGACGCTTGCGCTTGAAACAATTTAGATAGTTGCTGGCTGTCCATTTGATTACAATGGGTAAATTCTGACCTCGCAGTCGCACCTGATTAAGATTTTACTGACTATCAACCGATTTTGTTAAGTATGCAAAATTATACTGAAATGGTTTACTCGCACCCTGCTGAAACGTAAAAAGGCAACGTTGTGTTCGAGTATAGAGGTAGGATAAGTCTAAGGCTCATGTTAGTGTAAGTCTAAGAATTGGGTTTATTGTCAGGGTTAGGTGTTATGTGCCGGTTAAATTCAGGGTTTGGATTGGGACTTGGGTTTTGTTTTAGAGTTGGGGTTAGAACTAGGGTAAGGGCTACGGTTACGGTTTGGGTTAGAGGGAGAGCAACGATTAGGGTTAGGCTGAGGGTTAGGATTAGGGCTGTGTTTAGCGTTAGGGTTAAGTTTATGGCTAGGTTTAGGGTTTGGGATTAGGGTTAGGGTTTGAGATAAGGTTGAGAGGTTATTGTTAGTGCAAGGGTTTGCGTTAGAGTTTGGTTTTGGTTAAGAGTCTGATGTAAGGGTTTGATTTAGGGTTCTGGGTTAGGTTTCTTTCACTCTAACGTGCCATCCAGTTCTCTGATGTGCTCTGTTGGGTTGGGGCTTAAACGATGACCCATTGCCACAGTCCTCCTTCCTTATGCTGGCATTGGTCGTAGTCTATATTAAATTTGTATCTTTCACTTTCCTTTTCGTAAGCTACCTAACCCTTGTTATTATGCACTTGCCTTCTTTGCTTCGTTTCGTCGTCAGCGTCGTGTGTATCCTGAAATGGCCTCGGAGCCATTGCCTTCATGAACACCATGCAGAGTGAGCTTGATCATACGTAGTCGCATACGATTAGCTGGTGGCATCCCTACCGTCTTTTCATAATTTGCACCCTAGTTTCACCTCATTAATATTTTTTTGCACACCTCATTAGCCCATTGTGTTCACTGCAAGAGCACACGCCATCTTACTGACGCATCCGTTTGCAACCATTCCCATATAACAGGAAGTAGAAGTTTAGCCATTTCGGGTGCGGCAGCAAGACCATATCTAAACGATCAGTGATCTTACGAAGTCGCGTCCACAACACGAAAGTTGCTTAGAACTCCTTGAAGGAGGATTATTTTCTGTCCTCATATCATTGCAGGGCCCTGTGATTGCATCGGATGGCGGTAGTTGGTCTTTATTTTGGCGGTTAAGGTTTACCATTACGTAAAAAATATCAACGGGCTTCCAATTTTTCATGTTTGTGTCCGAAAATGTGTAATAGTACTTGAACCGCGTGGCGCACAATTTCTTATTCACCAAGCCCGGGAGTTGCTTAATTTTCAGCCGAGTTCCGCCGAATGTCATTCCAATATATGTCACTCGTGGATGTGTCAGGTAACTCGCAGTCTACCTACCACAAAATCCTCATTACCTGATCGTTGCCTAATTGAGCCCCATTTGCAAGGCAAGCAGTGCCACTGCAGCCTCGTGTCCGTGGCCACTCCTTACCCCTCCCCCATTGGTCCATTTAAGGAGGTACTCTGCTATATCTCGGTCTGCCCATTCCCTCGTCCCACCCCTACCCAACCCACAACAGCGCATCTTATAAATTTTCTTCTCTTGGGTCAAGCGTTAGACCATCCCCTACTCTGTCGCAAAATGTGCTCCAGTAAGTTCTCTAGTAAAGTCTAGCGTCAAGCCCATACAGGTCAAGTAGGTCGCGTGCACACAGTTGAGTAAACGCATGCTTCACTTCAGACAGAATGAATGCCGCTACTACCACGCACGCCAAACCGTTGGAGTCGAGCGATCAGCACACGTTTAAAGATAATTTTGTAGCTATTGCAAAGACCCACAAGCGTTAGATAGTCACTTTCCGAAAGCATAGAAGGCTACATGTGAATTTATCTAAATGGCACGTGCATAGAGTGTAATCCAAAAACCCTAGATGCGAATGCCTCCGCTGATGGGGTTCAAAATAAAATAAGGTTTTACAAAGTTTGTTTTCAACATAGGAACGCCTTTCTAACTGACGCAATCTCTGAGACAAATGTTAGTTTCTTAAATTAGTGCAAAACCACACTTACTGTGCTTTTACCTATGAAATGCTTCTGCACCCATGCAGGGATTCGCGGGTAGATACAATAATTCGTTTTTGGAGCAGTCTTAAAAATAGCAGGTACATATTTTGTTTGTTTTGTATGCTAATGAGTAGTTAAACTCCACCCAAATAACCCTCATTAGCTACAAACACACAGTCACTTCGTTTTTTGCGTTAAGCCATATGATGCGAAATAGAACGTCGTCATCGTCGTATGTTCGATCAATTTATGAAGGCACGCGCTGGATGATACTCCATTCATCAACCAAAACAACCATTTTCTTTTAGTTTACGCATAAAATAGATTCCAGTCACCAAATTCCAGTCATTGGTTTAGAAAGATATTCTAGTATTCACAAATTAATATATCCTTTTCAGCAAAGGCCTTGCTTGTAAAGCCGACGCTCTCACTTATTGCCCATGTTGTCCAGGCAGGCATCGATAAGTATTCTTGCATTCGTAAACTCCGGAAAATAATTATACCCAAGTTCGGAAAAATCAGATTCTTCACCTGAACACTTGTAGTATCACGGATCGTACGCTCAGATCTAACAATGACTTCAGCATAAACGTCAGACATGTTGTACAGGTAATCCTTTTTAAGGAGGCGCAGAACATTGGGGTTGGGTTCTGAGCCTGTTTTCTGAAATAAAGCAGGACTTTTAACAAGTTCTTCTCGTGGAATGAATACAATGCAACACTTGATCGCACTCACTTTTAAGGAAACCTTGATAGATGCCGACGTTAATGTTAGAAAACACTTATGTGTTTTATAGACATTTATATAGAGGATAGAACAGCGTCGAACAGTTATCGGACCCTTAACTGTCAGCGTAAAGGACGTAGGAATCACCCCTCTGTATAAAGCTTCATATTGCAGTAAGCGCACGGACTCCAGCAGATGTTCGACCATTTTTGTAAGGCCCTTATTTGCGTCTGCGCAGCGTGTGCTCACCTTGGCTACGTAATCAAAACACTTAGTTTGTAAAATGTTAAAGGGTTAAATAATGTATGAGGAAGATATAACAAAAACGTGAATACGTTTAATCCCGTAGGTTATCCCGAACCTGCAGAATTCTTTTAAATATAATACAATATAACTTAGTTCTTTTTAATCAAGCCAGCAACTTACGGGATTTCATCAAACCATTGATGTTGCACGCATGACTTAAAACCGTAAAGAACGCCACAACCATTTGTATCAACCTAAAAATGTAAATAATGCCCATTTTACGGCACTGCCCACTCATGGTCATTTATAATTCTGGCGAGCGTTTAGAGTTAGTAGTGCAATCTGCCTGTGATAAGCACGAACTAGCCTTGGAAAAGTAGACAGCATTATAAAATACTGGTCAAAACAGTTGCCCCATATACCTGTTTACCACGTACTGTTTATGTCGTGCACAAAATAGCATATTCCAATAGAGATAAAAGCCCCTGAAGGGGTCTGAAATCGATTCATTTTGTGGGGGTCATGCCGACGGTTCATAAGGTTACCCACACCATTGGAGGCCGACAGACATGCGCGGAAAAAAGAAGGGTTTTGCGGAAATTTCCTGAGCTTTTTCAAGAGTATGAGTGCCGATTGACATCTGATTGACCTACTTATTTTTATGAAATACTCTCAGAAACTTCAATTGCAGGTCTAAGTGGAATAGAATAGGTTTATAAAAGCGCCACTTCGGCACTGTCAGTCTCCTTTGAACACAGGGAAAAACCTTAGCCAAACTCCATCATTTCGGCTGTACTTTGCCTTCATTGCCTTTGGGTGTCTGCTTAGTAAATATTGCGCGAATTTATTTTGTTTTAAGTTAAAACATCCTGAGTTCTAAGGTAGAATAATAGCAAAGTTTGAAAAGTACAGTATGTCACGAATGGAAGAGAATATGCGCATCCCAGGTTCTTGTTTAAAAGAAGACGAAGGCACGATCACTGGGACGGTAGATTGATTGGCCTTAGCTTTCGAGCTCGAAGTGGGGTTCATCATCAGAGACTGCTAGAGTATAGCAACGTGTGAACATTTACATATATCGCTGTCCCGTGTGGGGGAGGGACTACGGAATAACGATATAAATGTTCACACGTTACTGCACTCTAGCAGTCTCTGATGATGAACCCCACTTCGAGCTCGAAAGCTAAGGCCAATCAATCTACTGTCCCAGTGATCGTGCCTTCGTCTTCTTTTAGAGTACAATATGTGCAATGTATAGATTGCATTTTGGAGCTTTGTATTTTCTCGATTCAGTGCTGGTTTATTCACCGGAATAAATTCAACCGAGGTCAAAGCTAAGTCAGAGTGCAGTCGGAATAACTCGGTTATTCTTTGCGGTTCTATAGCAATAAGCATTAAGATTAGTGGAGCACGATAGAGTTGGTAAGGCGGGGAATAAATTGAAAAGTGGGTGTACATTTGAGGTGATTAGACGAGTAGTCAGCGTATGACGCCAACGTGTGGTGATTGGTTTAAAAGCGAGCGGAGACAAAGGGCAATAGACAATGGACAAAGAACAATGAACAAAGAAAGACCAGAACCGACGAAGAGGGGTACAGACACTAAGGCAGGGTAGTATGAGTAAAGTCTGGTTACTACCAAACGGTTAGCAGCAAAACAAAAGACAATAATGGAAATTGCCATCAGGAATGTCACAGGTTTTCTCTACCTAAATCCACGGAAGACATTTAAATCGAGTGCCACTTCCACCGCTGTCCCACACTTTCTAAAACCCAGACGTAAGAAGCCACGAATCGTTGTAATATATAAATTAGCGTCGAAGATGAGGCTCGCGTGAATTAGGCATAGAGAGTCTCTTATGTATGCAAAACAGAAGGCTAACTGGAAATAGGACGTGTACTGAGTACGATAGACAGCACAAGTGAGGAGGCTTGTGGAAACGGCCGGGTATATGGCAAGGGGGACTGTCATAGCCTGATGGGTGGCCAATCAGCACAAAGCCGGTGTGAACAGGGGGCCATGACCTTGATCGTTCGTTTGTCACGCGTTTGTGGCATGATGTCCTGACGGCCCGGGCAGGATACGCTGCATCCCTCCACCCTAAAGTGGAGAGCATGCGGGGGAGGGGAGGGGAACGGTATAGGTAATAGTGGATTGTCAGACAATGTTCTAATAAGATTCATCCTGAAAGCGTTGGACAGGTTTGCGGTTTCGGGTCGATCTTCTCAGGGCGGTATTTTCTACCTCTGCGCCGCTTTGTGCAGTCACTGGCTCCTCTGCCCCTAAGTTAGTGCTGGCCGGGGTAGAAGGAGGTGGAACATAAGCCTCGGTGGATGGCGTAGTGCCCTGTGCGGGAAGTAGGGGCTCAGTCCTCGGGATGTCAGGATCCCTATCAAGGGTTGATGGCAGTTCTAACTCTCCGAATTCTCCACTTACTGTGTCCGTTCGGCTGCGAACTTGGTCTAGATGTCGACGCACAATTCTCCCACCTTCTAACTCTAATTCCACTATTTTACCCTCGCTTTTTCGAACTACCGCTGGACACCAGTTCGTTTCGTGTTCCAGTCGCGTGTAGACACTCTCTTTGGGCGCGAAGACTCGTGGTCAGGTGCTCACATCACATCGTTCTTTCATCTTCGTCTGTTTTGCAATGACCCTATCCTGCGTTGATGGATTAAGCAGGTCGAGTCGTGTGCGCAACTGCCGCTTGAACATCAATTCTGCAGGCGAAGCACCAGTTGAGTCGTTTGGTGTTATGCAATAGCTGAACAGAAAGCGTGACAACTTGGTGGCCAAGTCGGCTTCTGTCTGTCTGGCTAGTGCGTGCTTTATTGTCTGGACTGCACGCTCTGCGAGGCCATTTGAAGCAGCGTGGTACGGGGCAGTAGTTAAATGTCTAATTCCATTTTTCTCCATGAAATCTTTAAATTCTGCACTAGTAAAGGCCGGGCCATTGTCTGAAACGACCATTTCAGGTATCCCAAAAGTAAAAAAGACGGTTCGCAACTTGCTGATTGTAGTCAATGAGGAACAAGAATTTCCTGTCGGAATCGCATCA
This sequence comes from Spirometra erinaceieuropaei, assembly GCA_902702965.1. Lineage (NCBI taxonomy): Eukaryota > Metazoa > Platyhelminthes > Cestoda > Diphyllobothriidea > Diphyllobothriidae > Spirometra > Spirometra erinaceieuropaei. The sequence continues at coordinate 1,508,392 of CACRXP010000034.1, read as the reverse complement.
ATCCATTTAGTGTGGGCGTCAACTACCACCAAAACCATATGGCCTTGGAATGGCCCAAAATAATCGACGTGAACCCTCTTCCACGGCGAGTCGGGCCAGGCCCAAGGCTTCAGAGGAACCTTAGGTAAGGTCTTCTGTGTTATTTGGCACACTTGACATGCTTTCACCACGTTTTCTATATCTGCGTCAATTTTGGGCCACCAAACATAGCTGCGGGCAAGAGCTTTCATTCTAACTGTACCAGGATGAGCATTATGCAGGTCTCTGAGGATGGCCCGTCGGCCTTGTGGTGGCACAACTACACGAATTCCCCACAGTATGCATCCGTCTTGTAGACTTAACTCGTTCTGACGGCTGAAGAATGGTTGAAAATCAGAGGAGGTAGAGGACGGCCAGCAGGATTGTAAGGCTCTTTTTACCCGACTTAGGAGAGCGTCTCTCGATGTCCACTGTCGAATTTGTTGACAGGTTACAGGCGCGTTGACTAGATTCTGCAAAAGATTCACGGTCTCAAAAACAGGTGCCCCGTTAATGCCATCGTCCACGATAGGAAGCCTACTCAAGGCGTCAGCCACTACGTTTGCACAACCTGTAACGTATTTCATTGCATACGTGTAAGCAGATAAAGTGAGTGCCCATCGTTGCATTCTTGGCGAGGACATCTGTTGTATCCCTCGTTTTTCTCCCAGCAAACCTAAGAGGGGTTTGTGATCAGTGTGAATTTCAAAGTGTCGGCCAAAAAGATACAGGTGGAACCGATGTAGGCCAAACATTATTGCTAAGTCCTCTTTGTCTAGTTGCGAATAGTTGGTTTCCGCCTGTGACATGGTTCTTGATGCAAAAGCAATCGGCATCTCCGAACCCGAAGGCATTCGATGCATGAGAACCGCACCTACGCCGTACGGAGACGCATCACATTTCAGTATGATAGGCTTTTCGGGGTCATAGTGAACTAGGACAGATGAGGAGGTAAGAGCCGCCTTTGCCTGTTCGAAAGCACTTTGTTCGACCTCCGACCAGTGCCAGCCACAATTCTTTTCAAGTAGTCGATAAAGAGGCTTGAGAATTGTAGCCGATTGATTCATAAAGCGACTATAGTGGGTGACCAACCCCAGGAATGAACGCAATTGACTGGTATTGTTGGGACGCGGCGCCGTCTTCAAAGCTTTGAGCTTATGTTCGAGTGGATGGAGGCCAGTTTTATCCACCCTGAAGCCCAGGTATTCTACCGAGTCGGCAAGGAAAGTGCACTTATCTTTCCTGAGTTTAAAACCGGCGTCCTCTAAACGTCCTAACACGATGTTTAGAGTTTCTAGATGACTATGTTCAGATGGGCCGGTAATTAATATATCGTCAAGATATGCGCAAACGTGAGGTATATCCTTCACGAGATTATCGATCAAGCATTGAAATAAACCGGGAGCCGAACTTACTCCAAATGGTAGTCTTTTATATCGAAATAAACCCCGATGCGTATTGATGGTGGTGGCGTCTCTGGATTCAGTCTCTAGGACGACTTGGTTGAAGGCATGCTTTAGGTCCAAAGTTGTAAATTGATGACCACCCGAGAGAGATGCGTACAGATCCTCGATGCGCGGGAGAGGATAAGGGTTCAGTTTAGTTGCTGAGTTGATTGTCAGCTTGTAGTCGCCACAGATACGCACAGAACCATCGGTTTTAAGAACAGGAACTATTGGGGCTGCCCATTCCGAATATTGCATGGGCTCTATAATATCCGCTTTCTGTAGGCGATCCAGTTCTTCTTCGACCATCGGTGCGAGTGCATAGGGGACTGTACGAGCTTTGAAGAACAGGGGCCGGAAATCTGACTAAAACTGAAACTTAACAGGTGGACCGCGGTAGTGGGTAGCTGAATCGTCACGAAATGGATCCTTATGATTTACCAAAATTGAATCTAAAGCCGGATTTACACCAATCCGATGCACATAGGATAGCACAGAAGGCACACATTTAATCCAAATTCGTCCAAGGAGATTCGGTAGCTGGCTTCCTCTCACCACATGAACCGGCAAGTAATGAAGTTCTCCATCATGTTCGACCTCGGCTGTAAAGACCCCTCGAACGTCTACGTTCTGTCCAGTGTAACTACGGAATGGTGAGCTAGCCGGTAGGAGGGAGGGTACTTTCTGAAGAGAGGCCACATTGATGAGAGTAACAGCTGAGCCAGTGTCGATTTCAAACTTCACGGGATGGTGATCAACCGGAAGCGTGATGGTGTAGGGGGATTGGAGAGTAGCGTTGGCCGGAAACATTCGGAGTATCGCCTAACCATCCCCAGCTGGACTAGGGTAGGTCGCATGCGTGTTACTATTCGCTCGTCTTTTGGAGAAACACGCTCGTTCGATGTAGCCGACTTTCTTGCAAAACTGGCATACCGTCTTCTGGTGTCTATAGTCTGACCACCGGATATGATGCTGGTCACAACGGTAGCATGATGGTAGTTGTTTTGAGGGAGCTGAGGGTGGTTGTCTAGGTGAAGACACAGCAGTGTTGACCAGGGAGACAGCCATTTCCGATTCCAAGGATGCTATCACTCCATCGTTTGACTGATTCAGCTGCTGAAGGTTTTGCCGCACGCGCTCCTGATGACTGGCAATATCACAGGCTTTCTCCCATGACAAATCCTTCTTCTCTGATAAGAGATTTTCCCGAGCTTTTTCATCGCGTAGACCGACGATCAACTGCTGAACGAGCATTGCGTGCTCGAAGTTGTCTGCCTTGATCTCTTTATACCCACAGTCCTGAATGGCCAGAGTCAGATTAGTAATAAAATCACTGACACTTTGATTGGATTCTTGACGCATTTGACAAAACCGATAGCGACTGAGAAAGACGTTGTCCTTTCCTCCCCACGCTGACTCGAGTTTTGAGAAGGCTGTTTGGAGATTTATAGCCTTTTGTAGAGTGAGGGCATCGAAATATTGTTGTCTCAATTCTCCGAGATTCGTCCGGATGAGTTTCAACTTAGATGGGACGTCTAGTACAATCGTGGGTGACAAAATCGGGAGTAGTTCAATATAATCCTCAAATGTCTTCCTCCATAGCAACCACGAGTCATTTGAGGGCTTCGGGGTGCACATGTTTCTAAACCAGTCGCTCAGATCTTCCGTCAAAGATCATCTGCTAAGTCCTACCAGGTAATTCCGCCTTTGCTTATTTCCAACGATACTTTCATTACGGAGGAGTCAAGCGAAACAGAACTGTTAAATTCATTCTTTTTCAAACATTTCACCATTGAAACTGAGGCAATCCTTTCATTTCCTCCGTTTTCTGATGAGTCCTTTAGCATCATTAATTTTGCTCCTTAGACACTTCAAAAGCTGATAAACCATCTTACTAACTCTCACTCAGTAGGTACGGACGGTATTCCGAACGCCCTCATAAAACAGCAAAGAGATTTTCCTCCTCTGGTTTACAAACTCTTTTCAGTCTTTCTCGTAAGTGGTTTCTTTCCTAACTATTGGAAAACTTCCATTATTATTCCAGTATTTAAGTTTGGCTGTCGTTCTGGTTTTCAGAACTATCGAGTTGTCCATAAAACAACTTCTCTCGCCAAAATCTTTGAAAAAAATATTGCTATGAAAATTACCGACTTTTGCATAGCCAATCAATTTATTAACCCTTCCCAGCCTGGTTTTTTACCGGATTGCTCTTGTGAAACATATCTGTCGTTTCTCAATCTACTTTCTTATGTTCATAATGAGAATTTATCTGTAGTCATCATTTATTTTGATCTTAGTAAAGCCTTTGATAATGTGCCACATAAAAGACTCTTGGTTAATTTGAAGCTCTGAGACTTCACAGTCCTCTTATAGATTTTATCAAGTCATACTTGTCTATTCGTAAACAAAATGTCTTAGTGGGATCTTTATCTTCCAATAAGAGCCCTATTGTAAGTGGTGTCCTACACTGTACCGTTTTAGGTCTCTTTTGTTCCTAGTTTACATAAAAGATATCTCGTTGGCAGCTAAACGTTCTTAATCATTTATGCCGATGATTTCTAATGCGAATATTCATTCAATAAATCTACGATTTTTCGTTGTCTGGAACAAATCCACGCTGACTTGCTTGCTCTTCCAGTATGTGGGTTAAAATGGCTAATTGATCTCTCTCCGTCTAAATATCGCGAAATGTGCTTTGGACCTAGAAGTCTACCCCAACGTGTGATCTTCCATAGCACACCTACGACTGAATGTATTATCATCAAGGATTTAGCTTTAAGCCACACAAATAATCTTGATCTCTCGCCACGCGACGACAGAATCACGGTCAAACCTTTCCAGATATGTGGCTTTATTTCTTACAACTTATATTTTCTATAAATATAGTTAAGACATTATTATGTCTACTACTAGTCGCTGTGCGACTGCCTGCGAGGTTCTAGTATGAGCCCCAAAGACACAACGGAACGAGCATGTTCCGTAACCTGATCGGTGAGCGCCCACTGTCATAGTTGATATTCCTGATCACAACCGACAGGACAACGGGCCCGTGGCTCAATGATAGAGTGTCAAACTCCATGACCAAAGATCCCGGGTTCGAATCTCAAGTGATCCGATCTTGCGGTTGGGTATGACTGGCTGATGACGGCTAATAAGCCAGAAATGGCCATTCCGGTCTCCCTTGTCTTTGTTGGCCCCAACTCATCTGCATTATTATGTGGTTATACTTCCCATTCTCGAGTGTTGCTGCCAATTCCTGGGTATTTTGGACGAGGTTATTCGTTAAAAAATAGAAAATGCTCAATGACAGCTTGCTAGACGACCATTCGACACGGAGCATCTAGATATCTCCTACCCAGATTGATGCTAGATAACTAACTCAAATTTGTTATGGGTTCCAAGGCAAAAAACCAGTCATCTATCTCCCCTTTATCCTTAGTAGTTGACTAAACAATCTTTGCAATTCTTCCTTAATTATACCTCCTCCCGCTTCCTCCACCTCTAATCGCTGACCTTTTTGCTTTCGGGTAAACTTTCCTCTGGAATAACCTTCAATAAATATAAGATCTTCAGATATTCTACACACTTTTAAGAAAAGGCTCCGCTTTTATCTGGATAATGACTCGATTAAACTTTTATTTTCCTCAACCTTTCCGGACAACTTTCTCAATGGCACTGAAAAAGGGCCACTGCCATTAAATGACCGTCTCCGCTCACATTTCCTTCTTTTGCGTATAGTATCGCTTTCTGGGATCCCTCCTCAGAAATGCTAACTTTTTCGATTTTTCAAAGTCCCCCTTGCTGTCCTGGGTTCGAATCTTACCGAGGTGCCCAGTTTTTACGCACGGGCCAAAGTGAATTTTAACTATTTACCATAGTAAAATAATCGACTGATGAAGCCTAACATGCGTTTTAAGCAAAAAATTGTGATTACATTACTCGCTTGCGCAGTGATAGTGCATGGCCTCACAACTGTTTTTGTAGCAAGCTGGATGCTATAGCAGGATTTTTGCATTCGTTTCTATCCTATGGACAAATAGTCGTTCGATCTTCAACCACACTGACGGTCTGGACCTACTTCTGTTGAAAAATGAACGCGGTAAGATCGAAATGATTTGTTTTTAAGAGACGTGGTTAAAGGGTGATTTGACTCGCAACGCATTACTCCTCAGTCCTTCTGCTGCATTCGACCTGACAGATGATTTTTATCGTGATGCAGAGTTAGAGCTGTACAATTGTTGTTAACCAGATTTTTTGGGTAGGCTATAATACGTATTTTCTTCGTCTGAAGAGTTGATAGAATTAATCGCTGCTGTATGCAAACTCGGCTTGTTAATTACTTATAAGAGTACTATATTTGTTAGTATTAATACTCCCTCCCTACACCTGAAGGCGCCCTAGTTTGGTTTTCCGACTTTCGTTCAAAAAAGCTTGCTATACTTTTTTGAGACCATATTTTTTTCTTATGTGTTAATTTAAACCGTATCTACCTGCGCCCTTGTAAACTTTTTAACCTTGATGATCTTGTTTCCTTCCATGCTATCGCTCACGCTACTCTTGACCACATTTTACTAACCGCCTCAAGCTTTCTGCACAAAAACAGAACTCTGTTGTTGGGTCCGGCCCACTTGGCATATCAGGGTTATTCAAAAACCTCCACGGATAAATGTGTTAGCCAAACTTGGAAGAAATATTAAGTTTCGCAACAGGCCGTCATAAAGCTTTTGTCTAATTCAAACTTTTATATCTAACAACATCTCCGCTTTCCTCGAACCATCGAATGTCGGATCGTGTTCTAGTAACCTCACGAGGTTTTTAAATGACTTTTTAAATATTTGCCGCCCTTTTAATACCGGCATTTTAAGTCCCGACAAAAATTCTTAAGACGTAAAATAACTTTACGCACTAGGCTTTCGTGACAGTATAAACGTTTCCTTCATAATAAAAGTGAGATTGCGTACCGAGTGACCTGTTTGTCGTTCAATTTTTTTGCCTCATCACCCTTCTCTTTATTCTCCTTCGCATACTAAAATTTGAAGGGAACTCAAATTTCTCACCGGCTATCCTAGCACACCGTCGCATATGAATGTTGATTTATAGTCCTTAAAAGAAAGTGTCTTCTGACTATCAATCACTCTTATGATAAGAAGAAAAAGAGGCGATTGCTGGAGCAAGGGCATTGTTCGCATGACATTTCGGAATATCACTTGAACACATCAGCAAAGACAGTAGCAGAAAAAATTCAATGGGTGGTCCAGAAATTTAAGGAACTAATGGACCCTGCTACCAAGGAAATACGGACGTTTTTTATTGACAAGGATGTCTGCCAAACACGAGCCTGGTGACATATTTTTCCAGAAATTGTGATTGCTGATTCCTGCCACCAAAGGTTCTACTGGCATCTGTGTAACAGTAGTCAGTATATCGGGAAATCTGTGTGTTTTCGTGACCTGAACATGCTCGACCGACGACTAACTGCATTCCGTTCTGTGCCGATGTCGTCAAAATAGCAGGTCCTCATGGTTTATTTTTGATCTGAACGTGCTCAACCCCACGTCTAATTGCATTACTGGCTTCCGCGTCTCAGTAATCATGAAAAGTATACACCATCGCTGATACAAGAGTTTTATTCGAATAAAGCTATTGTCTGACTTTTCTGATTGCTGCTTGAACATAGACAAAAGCACATAGGCGTGGCTCACACACAGGCGTTGAAGTACTTTTAGCCATTCGCCATGCTACCGCATATCTATGAGTATTCACGACTCTCCCTCTTCATCAGAGATCGTTGCATTTTGTGTGTTGACCGTTTGCGTCGTTAATTGCTGCAATTTCATCACGCGCGTTGAATGTTGGTGTGATGATTGCTCGACCATCTGACGCGCTGACCCTGGTGTTGGGAAGAGTGTTCACCTGTGCGCTCCCCGCGTGGCCAATTACTCCGCCTAGGCCAAGTCTCAACACCGAGTATGGAATGTGAAGATCATTGCACTTCTTAATTGACTGGGGGCCAGTGAACCATGACTCAAGCTGCTCCCTGCTCACGCGATTGTCACCTCATGCGTGAATGTCGGCCTCGTCAAATTTGAATGTGTGGCCGGATCTCGTCGCATGAGCCGCAATTTGAGAGTTAGCGTCATTTCTCCGCACCGCTGCAGCGTGTTCAGTCATTCTCGTTCGGAGCTGTATTTCGGTTTCTAGGAAGTAGTTGTTTTGTCTGCAACTGCACCAGATCCGATAAACGACTCCAGACGTTTCTTGCCGTGGAAGTGGGCCTTGTGGCTTCATAACCTCACGCCTGATGGTTGCCTCCGGTCTGTGTGCAACTCCAACCCCAAGTGGCGCGAGAAGGCGGCCGACAGCTTCTAAAACGTTCTTGACATATGGAAGCGCTCGCCACGATTTGGTGTCCGTGCGGTTAGGCCGTTCGGTACTTGCACCGTAGTTGTGGCTCTCCTGAACAATTTGGTCTTTAGTACACCACAATCTTTGTTGCATATCGCTGAGCCAGGCACCACAATCTCTTCGTCAGCAATTATTGAAAAATCTCATAGGGGTAAGCCTTTATCCAAATGAGGTCATGGGATCTTTTGATGTTACGTCTCTTTTTACCGTCAGGCGTCAGGTAATGGAACCGAAAGACCCACTGCCACGGCTAGGAACGTCTGGAGTCGTTTAGCGAATCTGGTGCAGTTATGGACAAAGTAATTACGTCGGAGCAACCGGATGGCAGCTCTGAACGCGAATGACCGAGCACGCTGCAGCGGTACGGAGAAATGACGCCGGCAATCAAGGTGCAACTCATTCGGAGAGATCCGACCACACATTCAAATTCGCCGGGACCGAAATTCTCACTAGAGGTGGCAACCGCGTGATCCGCTAGCTGACTGAGTCATGGTGCACTAGTTCCTAGTCCATAACAAGTGCCCGTCATCAGTCAGTCACCTGCCAAGTGCAACGATCCCTGATGAAGGGGGAGGGTCGTGAATATTAATAGGTATGCGGTAGCATGGCGAGTACAGTCCCTGTGCATGAACCACCCGTATCTGCTTTTGTCTCTGATGATGGGTTCGAACAGAAATCCGAAACGTCAGACGAATAAAGCTCTTGTCCCAACAATCCTGTCTCCTTTTTCACAACTGCTTTCTGCGGCTCGTCTCTTCGCTTCTATTGACTAATTACTCAGTCTAGAAGGCATTCTGGATGTGTTAGTGACTTGAACGTGCTTAACCCCGCGACTAATAGCAATACTGGCTTTTGTGACACAGGAATGATGCACGAACATATGCCCGAACTGTAGTGCCTGACCGATCTAAAGAAGTGTTGGCCGAAATTCCGAAATGCATATTCGGTTAGGAAAGCCTACGTAGTGCGGATGTGGGCTTCAGAATGCACTTCTTTTCGACCCTCTGTAGAAACCACACTCGGTAGAACATGACTACTTTATTTGCATGCATTTTTACATTCATTTTCGATGATCTTATATGTTCAAATACATTTTATAGAAAGCATGCACAAAAAAGTGATTTCTTTTACTCCTTCCTTAGAAAATTAATTAGTACCACATCCTGGCAAGTCCGAAATGCCGCAGAATAATTCGTACTACAACCCCAGCTAAGTAATCTTTCCTAATCGAATATGCATTTTAGAATTTCGACCAACACTTCATGAGATCGGTCGCGCACTGCGGTTCGGGCATATGTTCGTAAGTCATCCCTGCGCACTTCAAGCAGTCTGGTCACAACGCGCGTGCGTGGGTGTGCACATTGTGAGGCACTAACGGACGCGCATCCCAGTACTTTTGCTTCGACCTTGACAGCTGCAGATCTTGCATATGATCATGCCTAAGGCGGTCTGCTCGTGACAGGTGTGAGTGCGTTCCGTGGCCCAGGCACCAGGAGGCGAGCGGTTGCGCTGTCGCATTCGGCCAGACTGAGTTGCATGGGTGACGCACGATCTCCTGCGCGCGTCCGTTTGTGCGTCTAACAATGCGTGCACCGACGCAGGCGCGTCGTGGTCAGACCCCTTGATGCTTTGTCATGTGCGCGAACCGCAGCTGCACAGATGGGGGCAAAAATGCAGCGTTGCACGTCCTGTAGCGCCTCAAACACTGCACACACCCACGCACGCGCGTCGTGGCCAGACAGTTTGACGAAAAATCCTGTGCGCGAACTGCAGCTGTCCAGATCAAAACAGAATGACGGGAAAGGGCGAAAGTAGGCCCCTCGAACACTGCACGAACGTAGTATCTAGACCGTTTGCCGCGATCATATGCGAGAAATAAGAGCGGCTGCCCTACAGACTCCAGCAAGGATAAAACGCGTACTGAAATTAATAAAAATGCAGGGACGTCTACGCGGACTACTGGGTCACAGAAGCCAGCAGTGCCCATTGTAGGGGACTTGTGTACGCCAGCTCACCAACTCAGCTAAAATGTCCTGTTGTCTCACTGCTGGCTGTGGTAGCACTGGTGGGTGGTAGAACACGCTCATCTCACCAAGTCGCACTGAATACCCGCTAGAATGTCTATTAGGTCACTGCTGGCTGTAATAAAACTGGTCGGGTGGTTGAGCATGTTCAGCATACCAAGTCGCACTGAATGCCTGCTAAACTGTCTGTTGTGTCACTGCAGCCATTGACCGGGGCAGTTCTAGAAACTATAACTTTCACTCTGTGGGATGTGACTGTTTCGATTCGGCGTTTTCGTCAGTCTCATAGCCCAGGACTTTATGGTGTTCCAGTATGCATTTTAAAAGCCGATGCAAATGCGATTTTCCCATCCCTCTTATGCAAGATATTTAATCTCGCTCTTGAAAGTGAAACTTATCACACCTTGTGGAAGGAATCACACATTTGCCCATTCCTAAGCACGGCCAATCTACATCGTTTGATGACTTTGGGCCAATAAACATCCTCCCCGCAGTTTCGAAGACTTAGAGACATTGATCAAAGAGAAGATGATGTTTCACTTTACACAGTATATTTCGATTTCACTATGGCTGTTGATCGTGTTGACCATGCTCTTCTTCTCTTGAAACTGTCCTCTTTCGGAATAGGTGGCAAAATTTTGAACTGTATATCTTCTTACCTGGGCTCTCGTAAACAACTAGTTAAGATTTCAAATACTATCTCCAACCCCACACGTGTGAGGAGTGGAATCTATCAGGGTAGTGTACTCGGCCCGCTTTTATTTTGCCTTTTTGGTGATGATGTACCTGATTTATTTCAGAATGGTAAGCCTTTCATGTATGCCGATGATCTTAAAGTTGCATATCGATGTAAGCCGGCAGATCATGACATCGTGCTCGAGCTCCTTAAGAGCGATCTACAGGCTTTTGCCCAGTGGTGCCGCACATGGCGCCTTTCTCTCTCCTGGCATAAGTGCTCAGTCATGGTGGTTGGCGACGACCGCCAACCTCAACTAAGTAGTGAAAGTCACGCCATAAATGTGCCTGGGATTATTAAGGATCTGGGCGTTTCATACTCCAAGAGTCTCAATCTCTCGGAGCACTGTGCCTTGATAGTCTTCAAAGCACGTAGAACGACCGGGTTTATCCTCCGAAACTTTAAAACTAGGGACATTAGAATGCGCCTTTACAACATGTACGTTAGACCTGGCCTGGAATACTGTTCGTTTTTATTTAGCCTCATGCGTGCTACTGAGCGGAAGAAAATAGAATCCGTTCAACACTTTTTTACCAAGAGAATTTTAACCCCGGAACACCGACATTTGTCTTACAAAGAACGTTGCCGGCTTACGGACCTTGATCCTTTATGATTCCGTAGACTGCAAAAGGGACTACTTTTGCTATTTGAACGCTTATACAATTACACATTTAACCCACTCACCTCTTTAATACATCATATCCACCCACGACGTAACAGTCACCGTGAGGTCTTTTTTTCTGCCTCTGGCACGTACTGTTAAATATCGTCGGTTCTATTCTGTTAATGCAGTTGCTATTTGGAATAAAATACCCATGAGTGTGAAAACTCTGCAAAATTATCCTCTATTTAGGAGAACTATTACTCGGTTTTTGCATTCAGAAAAGCTTCCACAAATGTTGGGTGCTGAATCCACTAATCGACTCTACCGTAGCGATGGCGTTTGTGGTCTGTGAACACTATGGCCGGTCTCGCCAGCTGTTCCTCAACGCCTCTACTTGGACTATCCCCAACTTTATGAAAGGAATTGACGTCTGGTACTCTCCGATACCGTGCAACCCCCCCTCTCCTTCTTGATGGTCGAAAATCTACCACCAGCAGTTTTTTCTCCTGAACCCTCCAAATCATGAAAACCACCATGAACTATATTTTTATTTCTTTACCTCAGGAGTTTTTTTCACTGCTGCTCGGATTTGTGTTGAATCGCTTCCCTTAACAATGCCCGTAAACTGTCTGTTGTGTCGCTGCTGGCTTTGGTACCACTGGTGGGTGGTTTAACACGTTCAGCACATCAAGTCGCACTGAATGGATGCTAGAATGCTGTTGTGCCACTGTTGGCTGTGGTAAATCTGGTGGGTGTTTGAACACACTCATCTCACCAAATCGCTGCTAGATTGTCCCCGCTAGAGTGTCTGTTGTGTCACTGCTGGCTGTGTTGCCACCGGTCGTTTGGTTGAGCATGTTCATCTCCCCAACTCGCACTGATTGACTGCTAGACTGACTTTTTTGTCACTGCTGGCTGTAATACCACTGATCGTTTGGTTGAGCATGTTCTGCCTACAAACTCGCACTGAATGCATGCTAGGATGTCTTTTCTGTCACTGAATACTTTGGTACCTCTGGTCGGGTGGTTGAGCGCGCTCAGCCCACCAACTCGGACAGAATGCATTCTGAGTTGTCTGGGGTGTCACAGAGGACAATGTTACTTGGGATCGGGTGTTTAATCAAGCTTACCTCACTTACACACGTAGAAGGCTCGCTTGGCTGGCTTCCGTGTCACAGAAACAAGTAGTGCCATTTGTCTTGTGGTTTAGCCTGTTGGACTGTCACTCACATGTAGAATGCCAGAACACTCCGAGAATGCCTGCTGTGATGACTACTATGTTACAGAAGCCGTTATTGAGATTGATCGCGGTGTTAAACTCATTCTGCTTACGAACGCACCCGGAATGCCTACTTTTATTGTAACTGTATCACAGGAGCCAGTGGTGCGCATTTCGCGGTTTGAAACACTGTCTCACGAACACACACATAAGTCCTGCCATGTTGATTACTGACAAACAGAAGCCGGTAGTGTCATTTATCGGGATTGAGCCCTCACTGCTCCCTAGAGCATACATAATTTCTAATGTTTGCTTCCTGTGTCAGTATTGGTAGAGTGGGAGAGAGGAAGAGAGAAGAATTCGCTTTATTTTGTAATCGTAAGTTCAAAATTTTCAGCAAAAAATGGCTCCATTCACTCTGGGCAGTAAATAAGTTAATAGATTATTCAAGATTCAAAGTTTAACACAAAGAAACGATTATTGTGGGGATAGTTCAAGTCTTAGCTTCTGTATTTCTGTCTCTTCGCACGTAAGATAGCGCGCTAGGAATGGCAATACAGAGGCTCGATAAGCCGATGTGCGACAGGATATAAGTCGGAAGCTACGGCGAATCGGGCGGGAAGATTTCGCAGACATAAGATCAGAATGTAAGGGCTGGGCAACGTCATCCAGAATTCGACCAGCAAATTGCATGACCGCATTGAATTGCCGTTGTAAGATAGTGTTAATTAAAAAAAGATAAGAAACACCAGCAGCTGAAGAGAGCATGCGGAGGACTCGTTTCAAAATTAAAAGATCCTATTTTAGCAAAGCAGGAAAAATTACAGGAGAGCAGTATAGGATAAGAGGAAGAATGCAGGCATTAATAAATCGCCAGACTAAGAGTTGAGTTGTGTGGTAGGAACGTAAACGACGTATGTAGTAAAGAAGTTTACGAACTTTAATAAATAGGGACTTAATATGAAGGGAAAATGAAAGATTTGAGGACAAAGTAACGCCGAGGTACCTGAAAGAGGATACTTCGTTAGGAAGAATGTCAGAGGAATCAGGATTAGGAGATGGCCGCAGTCGAAAAATAGACTGAACAAATTTTTGGTTGTTAATTAGGAGAACATTTTCCTCCGACCACGCTAGGACATGGTTTAGGACATCCTTCAGAGACCGGAGGTGTTTCTGACTTGACCAGAAGACAGTCATTAGGGGACCTTAGGTCGTCAGTGTGGAGGGAGAACAGGTGAGGGGATAGAATGGAACCTTGAAGAACACCGTAGTCATTGGGAAGGGTCGAAGATTTCCGCTTGCCAGTCTGGACAAATTGAATGCGGAAGGTAAAATAATCGCTCAGCCAAGAGACGACCCAGCCTGGAGAGCCAAATGCGGAGGTTTTGGAAAGGAGAAGAGGACGCGGGACGGTATTGAAGGCGGAGGAGTAATCAAGAAAAACGCACGCATACTCACGGAAACCCTTGTCTACTGCTTTAAGAGCAGTGTAGTCCACAGGAGCGACAGCATCTAAAGTACTCTGTCTGGATATATGCAAATTGTAAATGGTCGGAAAAACTGGACGATAAAGGCTTTATGATATCTGGGGCAACTCTTTCAGCAAGCTTTAGTATTGCAGAGGAGCAGGCAATTGGACGAAAAAATTTAGGACCAAAGTTAGCGGGCTTTTTAGGGATGGGAGTGATTCTCACTGTACGACAGGCGTCGGGAATCTTGGACTCCATGAAAGACATATTGATTAGGTGCGTTAAAATGGGGGCTATCTGAGAACTGCAAGATTTAAGAAGAAAAGGCAAGACACCATCCGGTCCGGCAGCTGTTGATCCACGGACCTTTTTAAGGTGTACTCGGTGATAGGGGGATTTCATCTAAGGAAAGATGGGAGTCATTGTGACTAAATATCAAATTTTTATTTAGGGAGTCGAAATCTGCATCCACATGCACCACTGTGTTGCGATGGCCAGTGAGGCGCTAACGATTTTTCCAAATCTCAGCTGAGGAAGGGGGGAAAGGGGGGGGGGGAGGAAGAAGAAGAAAAATGTTGGCTGACAAATAGGCTATTTAGTCTGTCAATCTGTGATTTTATTTATACGGTAACGTCCTTAAGGCTAGCACGTAAGCCTTGCTTGTAAAGGAGTTATTTTTTACGTCTTAAGGATTTCAGATAGGGGGAAGAAATTCTTAACAATAGTAAGGAAAAACGATTGCCGGGTGACATATCAATAGAAGAGGAGGCGTTCACCGGGGGAGGTGTTTTTGAGGTCTGACGTTTCGGGTAGTCGTTTCTTCTACCCATCCTCAGAGACTGAGCAGTCTTGCACACAGCTTTCCTTTTTATGGCGCACTTTGTTTAATGCCTGGCCCACCAATGCCGCCTGTGTGGATGCATCCGACCCGCATGTCACCGTGACATTAGAATGTTCAAGGAAAGTGGGGATAGTAAGAAAAATGCAAGTCTGAAGCATGAGAATGTTTTGGGCGGACGTGTTGCGAACCTTAACCTTTCTCTCAGGCTTGGCAAGCAGTGCACGTTTAGAAGTGGAATAGATTTTTGGAAGACACAATAAAGTGGAATGGTCAGAACCTGACAATGGAGCCCGGCTTTTAACGCAAAAATTGCTTGCTGTGGTCAGTCAGAATATGATCAAGAGAGGCATCTGCGCGAGTATTAAAGGATACAAGATCATCAAAGCCTAAAAGTGTAAGGGGACGTAAATTCACGTGACTCAAATCACCGCATAAGAGAATAAGATTGTCGCAGAATAATATAGCAAGTTTTGCGAGAGAAAATCGAAAAAACGCGTTAGTGCGGGTTGGTATTGATGGTTTTGTGTTATTATTCTTTTTAAGTTTGCTGACGAACTTTTACTGCAATTTCTGTTCTCAATATGGTAATTTATCCTGCAATGTTGCTCTGTTTTCCTTTTTAAATTTCTTTATTATTTTGGTTTGCTTTTGTTTGAATCGCCTATTTGTAGCTTTTAGTATTGTTGTCTTCTTACGTTTTCGTCTTTTCGGGTTACGTGAAGGTCACGCCATCCTAGAAACATTCCGCATGTTATTTATCTAGCCAATCGCGAGACACGTCAGCCTAGTTGGTATTCCATATTTGGCGGTGACACCTTCTATGGCTTGACCAATGAAGAAGTCGCCTTTACCTTTTTCGTATTAACTCACCCCCCCCTTCTGTGCCAACTACCAACCAACGGAATCCGCTCTGAGCTGCCCTCGAACAATCAGATCCTGTAGGTCGTCAGTACACGCGTGCGTGACGAAGAGCCACAATTGCATGCCCCAGCAATGCTAAAGGAGGTGCAGTGGCACCAGACGACCGTGGAATGTCGCAATTGTCTGCTGGAGCATCATCAGGCATTTGAGAAACGTCGCGTGTGTCTGTAATTACAGACACACGCGACGTGTACTGAAAAAAATAACAGGGCTGCAATGCCGTGTACTTAAGTACACGGCATTGCAGCCCTGTTATTTTTTTCTCTAAAAGTCGGCTTCTGTTTCAGATCTTAAATAGGATTGCGCCTCAGGCAAGGAGAAGCGGTCCTGTCCCTTCTATATCAGGTCTCGTGTTCGCCAAGCATTCTTTGGAGCAGACGAAGATCAGACGATTTTCCTCTTTGGAAAGGACGGACACACGGGACTTTTCTCAAATGCCGGATGATTCTCCAGCAGACAATTGCGACATTCCACGGTCGTCTGGTGCCACTGCACCTCCTTTAGCATTGCTGGGGCATGCAATTGTGGCCCTTCGTCACGCACGCGTGTACTGACGACCTACAGGATCTGATTGTTCGAGGGCAGCTCAGAGCGGATTCCGTTGGTTGGTAGTTGGCACAGAAGCGGGGTGAGTTAATACGAAAAAGGTAAAGGCGACTTCTTAAGAGGAAAATCGTCTGATCTTCGTCTGCTCCAAAGAATGCTTGGCGAATACGAGACCGGATTTTGAAAGGACAGGACAGCTTCTCCTTGCCTGAGGTGCAATCCTATTTAAGATCTGGAACAAAAGCCGACTTTTAGAGAGAAAAATAACAGGGCTGCAATGCCGTGTACTTACAGACACACGGGACTTTTCTCAAATGGCGGATGATTCTCCAGCAGACAATTGCGACATTCCACGGTCGTCTGGTGCCACTGCACCCCCTTTAGCATTGCTGGGGCAGGCAATTGTAGCCTCTCGTCATCATCCGCCAGGCACGCACCTGCATCCACCCACCGTCCAATGGCCGCAATAACCTGCTCTTCAGACGACACAGACAAATCTTCACTTTAAAGCACAATGAGTAGAGTTTGAGCAGGTAGGCGATTCTCCGTCAGTGCTTCAACATTCAGCGACCTCGCAAAGTCCAAGATGTCGGACAGATTTTCTAAAGTGAGGCTTTAGAACAGACAGACAGGAAATGCGCGTACCCCTGGCCATGAAAGCCACTCCCCAGTCCACCAGGTGAGGCAACTCCAGCACTCTTGCAAGCGTCACCAGGCCTCTCGCATTGTCTTCTCTAATCTCCACTCGGCCCGTGTAGACATACTGCGAGAACGTAGTTGCGAGACTAGAAAGTGCAGAAGCCGTGAACAAAATCACCGAATAGAAGATAATTTTACCTCAGTGGCATTCTCGGCCATCGTAGAACGGAGTTCGTCTCCCCGAGGGGGCCACTGAGAGTGGCTCGCAAAGACGGAATGCAAGCCGCCAATATGATGCGATTAGCGTGGAGCTCCGTCCTGTCCTTTTCCTAACACGCAAACAGTTTCCACCGATGCTGCCGACGTAGAGGAGGCGCTGATTGGCGTTTTCGGTGGATCGATGGGTGGGATTCTCGTGAAACCAATGTCCTCCTGTGAAGTTAATGACGTGAGGCAGGACAAGTGAGTGCAGACGCTCGTTTTGACGCACATTTTTTAATTTTTTTTTCGCCAAAAAATATTTCTCCCCTCATCTCCTCACCTGCCTGTTTGCCCGAACAGATGGCACAAACTGCCCGATCTGCCGGAGGCGAGGGTCCGCGCAGCCGCTGCCTGTCTGCCCGGCGACAGTCAGGTCTTCGTTTTTGGCGGTTGGAATCCACGCGACACCCGGCTTGCCGCCTGTCTGCAGTCGGGCGACAGTCGGGTTTGGAATAACTCCTCCGTGGTCTTCTGCGGTTTGGATAAACATCGCACCGCGCTTGCCTCTGTGCTCATCTGCCATCTGCATGCACACTGGCGTCGGCGGCGGCAGGAGGCGACCTCAGCGAACTTTTGGCAGTCGGCTGCGCCCATGAGAACTGCGTGATGGGGGCTCGCAGCGACGGCATTTCGGGGAGCAATTCTGGTCGCCGGTGGAGCGGATGGCCGAGATCTCAACAGTGTGCAGATGTTTACGCCGCCAGACGCCCGCACTCCCTCGGCCAGTGGACATAACTGGCCCACATGCAGGAGCCTTGCTGCCGGTTAACTCTTCTCACTTCCGCCAACGCCGTCTATGTTATCGGCAACGGTAATGCAACACACCATTAAACGCATTCCATCTCCTTTTCTCCTTTTTGTTTTTCTTCCCTTTTTTCTTCTAAATGCGCACTATGCACCAGCATTGTGTGTGTGATATGTCCACCGAGTTTTGCTTTGAGACTGAATGGAGCGACCTCACTGACGGTTGTATTATTGTGGTGTCAGGATGATTTACCTTTATATGGAATTTTTGTCTCTAGTAAACAGTTTTGAATGCATGAAATTCATCATATCCCACCACAGTATGTTTTTAAATCTTGGCCTCATCTATAAAGTGACTCCACTGTAAGCCGGTGAAAGACGTTGCCTTTGCATGAATTTTAAGGAATAATCCGTAGAATATCAAACAACTTATGCAGCGCTGACAAAAACTCTATGTACAATATTCCATTTGACTTATTCACCTTCCTTAGGTAGAGGACTGAAGACTGGGAAAGACGTTAACTTGACATGTTTTTTTCCCTAAATGGCCACTCTGCAGCACTTATGTGAATACTGCCTATGCCTCTTTGTTTCCTTCTTTCTCTTTTGTGGAATCTTCTTTTTCGTAACCGACCTTCATTAAAATATTTTTGAATTTGTAGGCACATCCGGCGAGCCAGGCAACACGGTAGAGGCCTTCGCAGCACCGGATGGTTCAGCCAACCCCGACAATAACTTGACTGCTTGGGTCTGGTCGTCCCAGTGCCCAGGGGAAATGCTCAACAGGATTCACGGAGCAGCAAGCATTCGCTTGTAAACGTCAGCCATCTTCCTGAATTTTTAAAAGAAATCAACAATTTGCAAGTAAATCTGTGTTGCAGTTCTTACTTTAAAAGATGTGCGGTGCTCACACGGGGTCGGCCACTTTAGTACGAGATTTGTTTTCCGGGTGAATGAAATGACTTCTTACGACACTGCGTGGGGTAGTTGCTATTTGACAGGCGCAGGTATTCATCCGTCAATGTAATGCGCGGCTTTGGTGAAGTCACAAATCGAACGGTGTGGGCTTTGGTACGAACGCCAAGTAGGCTACGGATTGGGAACATCTATTTATAGGAAATTCTCGTCCGTCCAGAATTAGAAACGTGTTGGACGCAGTGACACCCACCAAGTGGTTTCAAGTATGAAAATTGGATTGCCAGTACGAGAACAATGTACGTCAAAGGTGTCGGTTATATGCAGCATCCGAAAACGCAGACAACAGCAGATGAAGACTAAGGTTATAGATGAGTGCGTAGGTTGTATTTACTAAGTGACCGCATTGGTCGTAAAAGCGTCGTGAATTCCTAATCATGTTCGAACTCAGCCGCAATTGCCTTGCAAAGCCCGAAAGTAAACAAAGCTCAGATCTA